>JAXFYN010000188.1:0-368393 GCA_036172215.1 Camellia granthamiana
AAAGCAAGTGCAAATAGAGGCAACCGGTGGCAAGGCGATGGATTTTAGGAGGAAGTAATCGAGCATGCATACGTTCCACGCCCCGAGGCTCCTTTTAACTGCTTTGCTTAGATGGTTAATTTGTTGGTTCGATACTTAAATAGTTAATGTGCTTAGCTATTCAGTTATGGTTTGTAATAGTTAGCTTAATTAGCGTAGCTAGTTAACTTATTCATTCGGACCCTCCGTCGAGAGGGCAAATGTTATGATAAGGGTACGTGAGTGTGTGCAACGTCTTCCAACCCCACGTCTTTCTCCCTTTTAATTTAACTACTTTCGATAGTTAGATTAGGGCATATTTCGATTAGCATACCTTATGCTCGCATGTTTACAATCCATTCATCTGTATTATACATGCACCGGGCTCGATGCATCATTCAAATTGCATTGTATTTCAATACACTTACTTGAATGCGTGTTTTCAAAGTATGTTATCAAGTGTTGCATTCATATGCCATTTTAGATAATCGAGCCTATTTTAGTCACATTATTGCATGTGTTGCATTAGACATCTTGTATAGTTAGGATCATGCATTGATTTCTAACTAGTTCTCTGTTTTGGGTTTGGAGTACACTGTAAGTGTTTACGCTTTAGCATACTTGCATGTGTGTAAGTGTTGCCATGATAGCATGCTTGCCTTGAGGCTATTTGCTTAAGTGATTAACTGCATGAATGCATGTGGATGAAGGCTTTATTACTTGAATTGGAACAATTCATCAAATGTGAGTTTTAAAGCCCACTTTGAAGTGGCAAATCATGTTTTAAGCCCACTTAAGGATGGCAAAATCCGCGCTTTAGCCTACTTGCGAGTAGCAAATTCAAACCATTTTTCAAAACAAACATGAGATGTTTTGTTCCAATTTGAGTGATTTAGTCTATACTTGTGTGTTGTGCGCATCACATTAGTAAGTTAGTTAATAACCGGATAAGAACACATGAGGTTTATAAAACAACGTATCATGTTAGTAGAGGCCGATCCTTTGATCAGGCGAGTGAGGGTGCTCATTTTATGACCCTTCCCCCCCTCGTACCCAAGTTCCCGAGCCGAGGCAAACTTTGGCGGATGACGGACACGTGGGTGTTTGGCACGAGTCAGGGTTTCCTAAATTTTTCAAAAATAAAATATTTAGGTGGCGACTTTGTAATCTAGAAAAGCAGTCCAGTTTGGCATTTTTGATTCAAAATCTGATTTTCCAAAATGATTTGCCGGAATTTGGACTCTTTGGTGATTTATTTATCAGTCTTACATTGCACTTTGTGAGATTAGATTCAGAACCATGACAGGAGTCCGAACTGTAGTAGCTATGAACCCAATTCGCACCCTCTCCGAAAGGGAGGCGTGCGGAGAAACCGTCTTCGGGGCGGTCTACAGTGGAGAGGTTGGACAAAGCTTTTGCCTCGGTGGATTGGTGAGCCTAAGTTTCCTTATGCACAAGTATTCCATGAAAACATCTTTGGCTCAGATCATTGTCTTTTGGTTGTTAATTGCTGTGTCCCTCCTAAAAGAGTCCCTCGGATGTTTAAATTTTGAATCCATGTGGGCTTCTAGTCCAAACTGTGGGGATGTCATCAAAAAGGGCTTGGGCTTCTCCTCAATCTGGCTCTCCGATGTTCCAATTGATCCAGCATTTGAAGTCCTGCCGTCTTTGCCTTGTTACCTTGGAGTAGTCGTGAATTTGGCAATAACAAAAAACAAATTGCAGAGTGCCAAATCTAGCTGACTCATCTTCAAAGCCTTGCTCCCACACCTCAAAATTGTCTAGCCCAAGCTTGTATCCAGTCCCAATTACAAGAGTTTTTGTCTCGAGAGGAGATGTTTATTCACCAACGATCTCGAGTTAATTGGTTATCTTATGGGGATAGGAACACGGGGCCTTTTTTTTATGCAACCCCTCAATCAACGCCAGCAAAGAAACCAATTGGTGCGCCTCAAGGATGACAATGGGGTGTGGGTAGATTCTGATGAGGACATAAATAGTCATTTGCACTCTTTACTTCACTGATTTGTTCTCTTTTGTTGGTACTCGGAACATGGAGGAGGCCTTAAGTGTAGTGGATTGTGTTCTCACTATCGAGATGAACTCTCAGTTAACCAGGGCAGTGACGGGCAAATGAAATCAAACCGGCGGTGTTCCAGTTGGGCTCTATCAAACCCCCTGGCCCAGATGGGTACCCGGGATTTTTTTTTACCACCAGTATTGGGCAGAGATTGGGTCTAAGGTTTGTAAGGCAGTTTCTTTGAGGGTGGGTTTCTACTGAAAGAGTTTAAACCAAACAAATTTGGGTTTTGATTCCGAAGATTCATGCCCCGGAGTCTCTTTCGCAGTACCGACCAATCAGCTTATGTAACTTTACCCTCAAGATCATTACCAAAATTCTGGCAAATCGTTTGAAAGAAGTTCTATGTGAGATTGTTTCACCAAACCAATCAGCCTTTGTTCCCGGACGCTTGATTCAAGATAATATTCTGGTAGCTCATGAAGCTTTTCACTATCTTAAATTGCTCAAAAAGGGGTTGTCATTCGAATATGGCTGTGAAACTTGACTCTAACAAAGCATATGATCGGGTTCAATGGGATTTCCTTGAGGCATTTCTGCGTAAGATGGGCTTTAATGATTAATGGGTTAACTGGGTGATGCAATGTGTCTCAACAGTTTCTTTTGTGGTGGTTGTGAATGGGGCTGTGTGAATGACCTTCACACCCTCTAGGGGCATCCGGCAAGAGGACCCTCTCTCTCCTTACCTTTCTTACTTGTGATTGAGGTGTTATCCAAACTACTTCAAAAAAGTTTGGAAGCAAACAGACTCTCTAGAATTAAGCTCAGTCGAGGTTGCCCTTTGCTATCACATTTGTTCTTTGCTGATGATGCTCTTTTATTTCTCAAAGCGGATGTGGTACACTGTCACGAGATCCTCAAAATTCTAGATGTTTATGGTCATGCTTCGAGCCAAAATCTTAATCTTGATAAGTCCAGTGTCCAGTTCTCTGCTAACACTAGTGCAGAGACTCAAAAACAAATTTGTGATGTTTTGTGTATAGCCCCTGTTAAACCCAATTCCAAGTATTTGGGTTTGCCAACTTTTTGGGGGAGATCTAAGCAGGAGACCTATAATTTCATTATAGAGAGGATGCGTAACAAACTGCAGGGTTGGAAACTTAAGCTCTTATCCCAAGTGGGTCAGGAAACTCTTCTTAAATTAGTTGCCCAAGCCATTCCATCATATGCGATGGCTTGCTTTTTTTTCCCAAAGAATCTGTGTGCTGAATTGAATTCGTTGTTGAGCAATTTCTAGTGGAAAGGTGACCCCGAGAGCAAAGGTATTCACTGGGCAGCGTGGGACAAGATGACCATGCCCAAACTCCATGGAAGAATGGGATTCCGTGATTTTCGTTCCTTTAATAGAGCTTTGTTAGCTCGTCAAGGTTGGTGGTTGATTCGATATCCCAACTCCTTCTGTGCTCAAATTTTCAAAGGTCGATATTATCCTATTACAGATTTTGGAATGCCAGGAAAGGTCCTCGGGCGTCGTGGGTGTGGTCCAGCATTTTGGAGGGCCGTGAGGTGTTAAACAGGGGGGTCAGATGGCAAGTTTATAATGGGAAGTCCATTAACTTTTGGGATGATAAATGGGTAGCTTCCTCTCCAGATTTTCGTGTTCAATCTCAGAAACCCACAGGGTGTCAGTTAACTTCTGTTAGTGATGCTATTAACCCCAATACCAATTGTTGGAGAAGAGATGTGCTGCAAAATGTGATCTCTAAAGAGGAGGCTGGTGCTATTTGCACTTTTCCCATTGCGACTGAAAATCAGGAAGATCGGTTCATTTGGCATCATGATCCGAAAAGCATCTATTCTATTAAATCTGGGTACCGAGTGGCAGTCCAATATTAGTAGCATCATTCCGAGAACAGACCATCTTCTTCCTTTCAGATGCCTAACTATGTCTGGAAATTCTTATGGGCCCTCCCAATTCCTCCTAAGCTTCGGCACTTTTGGTGGCGTGCTTGTAACAATTTGTTGGCATCCAAAGCTAATCTCTTCTGGCGTAAGTGTGCCCAAGATGATTTATGTCCCATTTGCCATCTGGAATCTGAAACGACAGAACATGTGCTCTGTGGTTGTGATTGGACACGGGCAGTGTGGTTCGGAGCAAATTGAACATCACTCACAGATCTGGTTTCATCGTTTTGATTCAACGCTGGACTTGTGACTTGTATCAAAACAAGACTGCTAGTGGAGTATTTTTGTCAATTGATTTGGTTGGCTTGGCATATCTAGAAAAGTCGGAATGCCTTGGTTTTCAACCACCAACCCACTGATCCTTTTTCTGTCATCTTTAAAGCTGACCAGGACCTCTATGAACATGCTACGATGGTTTAGTCTATCCATCCTACTTCCATTCTAGTGGATTCTCGTAGAACAAGGGATAGGGTGTGGATTCCCCCTCGGCAGGGCAGACTAAAAGCTAACTGTGATGTGGTTCTCAAACTTGGTAGTTCAAGAGTTGCCATGGCAGTGATTTTTCACAATAGCAATGGCTCTCTCGTGGAAGGAGCAGTCTGTTTTGAGGAGGTGGGATCAATTATGCAGGGTGAAGCTTTGGCGATTCAATGGGCTTGTCTCATGGCTCGGTCTTTAAATCTATCTCAGGTGGAAATCGCTGGTGATAACAAATCTGTTATTTGTCTATGTATGTCTGAGGATGATTCTCCTTGGAACTGTGCGCCTATCATTGCTAACATTAGAAGTTTGGCTAACCAATGTAATTTTTCCTTTCTTTGGACTCCACGTGAGGCTAATTGTGCTGCTCACTAGACAGCGAGGGTGTTTCTCAATGGTGTTCTTCCCTCCAATTGGGTGAGCAACCCCCTGCTGACTTATGTAAGGCCTTAGCCTTGAGCTAGTAATGTATATTTCGTCGTTCAAAAAAAAAAATGTTTCCAGCTCCTGCAGCCCTATGAAGTGCTGTCCTTTTTTTGGTGTCACCTAGAGCTAGATCTTCTGGTAACATATGCTTCACTAGGTTCTTCACAAAATTGTTTCTTTGCTTTGACTTCACCGCAACTATGAGCATTGTTTCTGACTCTTCAGTTATGCCTTCCCTGATTGCAATATCTAGTTCTTGTTTTATAAATTCATTGGCTATCTCCCAGTTACCTTCGATTGCCGCTTTGTGCAGTGGTACATAATGACATGCCCAAGGAATTCTCAAATTTTTGATGTTAGCTATAAATAATGTGCATTTCAAATTCACTTTTTACATTATGGCACAAGGATGAACCTAGAATTACATCATCTGTTGGGTCTGAAAGAACACATTGGGCCTGTTTCCATTAGATACATGAGTGAAGCCCAGTGCAAAAGCAATTTTTTTTATTATATATAAATTAGGTGAATAAACTCTAATTTAAAGCTTAATTTCCCTTTGTGATATGGAATGCCATCTCATTGATGACACAAATGCTCTCTTCCTACATCGGCCAAATAATAATGATAGAGGCATTCCACTCTTTAATAAAAGGTTATTGTTTTGGTCTCTAGTCCCAGATCACTAGAACAGGTTGTTTTGAGAAATCTTACTCTTTATATTTAAATGCCTTGGGTAAAACATGAAAGTTCCTGAGGTATGTTTTTGTGCCACTTTGGTATTTAAATTTTAAATTTGTCAATTTCATTTTTGAAATGTAAGTTATGTGTGTCTAAAGTGATACAAAATGCATACTTTAAGATCACAAGTCTTAATTCCATTTATTATTATTATTATTATTAAGATATTGTTTGTCTATTGTGAATCTCATGGGATGAGATGGAACAAGGGCGAACGAATGATTTGAAGTTCTTGCTTTTACCCTCTGACTTTCATTCAAATTTTACTTTTTTAGTCCCTTTATATTTTAACTTTCGCTTGATAGGAGAAGCACATTGAAACTCAAGTTCAAACTTGATAACTTATTGTTGTAATTATAAGATGAGTAATCGAAGTTCAAAAATGACTCGTAGCTCGAATTACTTCAGGCTCGAATGGCCCGAACTGCCCAAAACGACGTCGTTTTGGACAGTGTTTTTTTTTTTTTTTTTTTTCTTCTTCTTTCTGTCTTTCCTTTTTCATTCTTTGCTTTTCATTCTTTCGAACATAGAGACAGAGAGGGAAGAGAAGAGGAAGGAGCGAGGGAGAGAGAGAGAGAAGAGAGGAGAGAAGAGAAGAGTAGTAGATCTAGCTTTCCTCTGCAGATCCAGATCCGGATCCGGAAAGATTTGATCCGGAAAGAATGAAAATCAAATTAAGTAGATCTAGCTTTCCCAGATTTTTTATTTGGGTTTGATTTGGCTCTCTCTCTCTCTCTCTCTCTCTTCTACACTCCTCCTCTTCCCCCTCTGTTTTGGGTTTGATTGATTTTGTTTTATTTTTTTCTGATTTGGTTTGTGGCTGATTGGTTTTAATTTTTTATTTTTGGTTTTGATTTTTTTTTCCAGATTTTTGGTTTAGCTTTCCCAGATTTGGGTTTGATTTGGTTTTGGGTTTAATTTGTTTGATTTGTTGTTAGCTTCCCAGATTTGGATTTGATTTGGTTTTGGGTTTGAAGGATGAGTAGTAGTATTACGGTGTGACATTTATAAGATCGGATTGTAAGGTTACTCAGAAAATAGATCATGAGTCTGTTTGTTTGTGTTTATGGTGGTGTGGAGTTGGAGGAGTGTAGAGGGAGATGACTCAGCTCCTTCTTCTTCAGCTTTCTTCTTCTTCTTCAATTCAGAAAAATGCGAAAAAAAAAGACACCAAAACGACGTCGTTTTGGTGTCGAGCCAAATTCGAGCCTCCGAATTTCGAGCTACGAATCGGAATTGATCGAAGTTAAATTTAAGTCAAAATTTGAAGGTGAAAAGGGTAGTCACCCTTTAGTTAATTATTTACTTTTATTACAATTGAATATGTACTTGTATTTCTATCTATTGGAAAATGCTATCCTACCACAAAATGTGTAAATTTACTATAAAATTTTATAGTATCAACCACAAAATTACACAACTAGGGGTGGGTATTGGCCCATTGGGCCGCCCGACCCAATCCTAAATTTTTTTTTTCTCTTTAGGGTTTGAGAAGGTAATTTTATCCCATAGTGCCAAGCAACATTTTCAGCCCAATAAATTAATGAGTTAGGCTTGGGATTTATATGGGGGATTCTATTTGATTCCAAAATATGTCTTAGTACGCCTAATTTAAATTCATAAATTTTAATTCCTATTATATTTTAATATGAATTTACTAATACGGACAATACATATTAAACCTTAAAATAATTTTTTTTTTCACATGGTACACCCTAATTAGTTATTTCTATTTAAATCTCTGTATCTTCTTCCCCAAAGATCAAAGTTGTTTCTTATTCTTGTTCTTTTTCCTTCTCTTCTTCATCCTCCCTCTAAAACTCCAATCCACCCTACCAAAACTCACCATTGTCATCAAAAACATTATTTTTTATTATTTTGAAACCCTAAATCCTAGAAGAAAATTTGAACAAAATCAAATAATGAATGAGAGTAATAATCAAAATAGTTTTTCGAAGCAACCTATAAAAAAGGAGATAAGTATTCATATAAAGGGATTTCACAATTTTTATAGAGTACCATCAATTATTTTCTATATCATTTTTTATATCATTTTTTTTACTAAAAATTAAAATTTCTAAGTACTCCAAAATAATTTTTTTTGTAGAGTACCATCATTATTTTTTATTTACACCCAATTTCTGTAGAAATTTTACGTACCATGAAAATTTCTATGTACCATGAAATTTTACACACCCAATTTCTTACGCACCATGAAAATTTCTAAGCATTTCCAAAATAATTTGTGTAGAGAACCATTATTATTTTTTATTTACACCCAATTTCTGTAGAAATTTTAATTTTTAGTCAAACAAAATGAAATAGAAAATAATTGATGACACTCTACAAAAATTGTGAAATCTCTTTATATAAATACTTATCTATTTTTTAATGAGTTGCTTCAAAAAACTGTTTTGATTATTACTCTCATCCATTATTTGATTTTATTCAAACTTTCTTCTAGGGTTTAGGGTTTCAAAATAATAAAAAAATAATGATGTTGATAATGATGGTGAGTTTTGGTAGGATGGATTGGAGTTTTAGAGGGAGGATGAAGAAGAAGAAGAAGAAGAAAAGAAGAAGAAGAAGAAGAAATAACTTTGATCTCTTGGGGAAGAAGATACAGAGATTTGAATAGAAATAACTAATTAGGGTGTACTATGAGAAAAAAAAATTATTTTAGGGTTTAATATGTGCTGTCCTTATTAGTAAATTCATATTAAGATATAATATGAATTAAAATTTATGAATTTCAATTGGGCATACTACGACATATTATGGGTTCAAATAGAATCCCATGATTTATATTCTCAACTCAACTTGGCTCAGTCTAGCCCGGCCCACTATTTAATTAATTAATTTTATTAAAAAATATATATATTTTGGGATCTAAACTTTATCTTTGTTGATTTTTTTGAAATTCACATTTATAATAACGTGTGATTGAATTTATTTAAAAAAATCTTTCAATTTATACAAAAAAAATTCAATTTATAATGATGTCAGTATACTTATTTAATAAGAATTTAATTATAAAATGTTTAAATTTTATTTTTTTTAACATATAGCCCAATTGGTGAGCTTAGGATTTATAATTATTTTTTGAGCTGAGTTTGAGTAAATGTAGAAGCCCGATGTTAGGCCAGGCCGAGCTTGGACAAATACAAAATTGTTTATTATATAGTGTCGTTCTGACAGAGCCCGATGAATGCCCACCACTACTCACAACGTAACAAAATGCTAGCTATCACTAATGTTGGCAAACGAGTAAAAATAATTACATTGAAATGCATAAAAAATATTGAGATGTGTAAAAAATTATATCAAGATTTTAATTTTTTGTCACTAATCTCCCTCAATTAACATGACCACTTATTTTTGTTAGCATCACCAGTTATTTACATTGAACTCAGAAAAATTGTCAAAGGAAAACTACCATCAATGGAAAAGTATGGTTGAGATTTAAATTATATATTGTAAAATTTATATACAAAATAAATTTTAAAAAATTGATATTTTTGATTAAAAATTATGGATATATTATATAGTATTAATGGTTGAAAAGTAAGTGTAAGGTTGAGCATACTGAAAATTTCTTCCAACTTGGCCCACATCTCTTTAGCAGTTCTACTTTGCACCACTTGTTTGGGTATATCTTTGGATATCGTAGATCCGATTCATGCCCGTAGTTGAGCATCTGAACTTTTCCATGAGCTGTAATCCTCGTTCTCTATCTCCTTCACACCTTTATCATCACCACCACCACCACCACCACAACAGGCCGCATCTGAGACAACGATTGTGACCCTTTTCGCTGGAGTCTCAACCGCACTACTGACCAAACCCATTGTTATGAGAGTAATTCTGATATATTGAATTGAATGAATAATACAATAGCAGAAGCCTGTATATATAGGCTGATAAGAAACCTAGATAGGTACATAAGAAGATAGAGATACAATGAGATTGAGATAAGTATAGAAGGAGATACAGATAGAGATATATCTACAATACAAATAGATAAGTATAATAATATACAGCTAACACCCCCCCCTCAAGCTCAAGGTGGTAAGGCAGATATCAACTTGAGCTTGGAGAGGAGATCAGAGAAGCGGCCTGGAAGATGAGCTTTGGTGAAGAGGTCGGCAGTCTGATCAATAGAGGTAACAAATTGAAGACAAATAAGGCCACTAGTAATATGCTGGCGTATGAAATGGCAATCAATCTCAATATGCTTGGTGCGATCATGGAAGACATCATTATGTGCAATCTGAATAGCACTTTGATTGTCATAATAAAGATTGGTGGCAGCAGAATGAGAAACTCCCATGTCAGAAAGAAGCCAATGAAGCCACACAAGCTGTCACGCCTCAAACCCGCCCCTAAAAGTTTGGGCATGACTACCTCAGAAACAGACAGACATAAAAACAACATATGTAACATATGGGGCCTGAACAGAAGCACCTGATAACAAAAATCTATTCCATTGAGCTACCACTATTATGCCAGGATCTCAAACATTACATTAGGTAAATAATATACAGAAAACATACATCCAAGCTTCAGTCACATCCACGTACATACTTAGACCCAGCCCACAATTGGGCGTATAACAAAACATTAATGAAAGACAACCAAAGCATAAGCCAAAAACCTAGCAAAACTTTACAAAATGCACAGGCTTTATCTAAGTGCCAGGACACCCTGAGGTTGACAAGAGAGAGACAAGCCTTAAGGGTTAGGACCGGCCTCCTTGTTGATTACCTACAGAAATAAACAAAATACAGAGTGAGCGAAACTCAGTGAATAATAGTACATAAATAATGTAATGGTTAACTTGCATAAATAAGTATATAACAGTAAAGGCATGTGATTAACGACATTCTATAATTATTTCCAGTACGGCCATGGGCCCAGTTTTCTAACAGAGTGACTTTAAGTCCAGTAATATACCAAGCGGCCTTAAGCGCAACATACCATATAGATTGGCCATTGGCCCAGATATAACAGAATGGCTATAGGCCTAGCAGATACAGAACGGCCATCGGCCTAGAAATATCAAAATGGCCTATTGGCCCAGAAATATCAGAATGGCCATTGGCCCAGAAATAACAGAACGACCTATTGGCCGAGAAATAGCAGAACAGCCATTGGCCCAGAAATAGCAGAACGGCCTATTGGCCCAGAAATAGCAGAACGACCTATTGGCCCAGAAATATCAGAACGGCCATTGGCCTAGAAATAGCAGAACGGCCTATTGGCCCAGAAATAGCAGAACGGCTTTAAGCCCAGTTCATATATGTATGGACTCAAGAGGTGGCTCGCACAGATTCTAGAGATGGCTCCCACTAAAGTGTAGCACTTAGTTTCGTACAGCACTTTGTTCCATACCAGAAATCATTTAGAGCAGATTAACTTCAGAATCATACAGAAAGTACACACAATCTTTCCATTATTCACATGAATTAACATAGTTAATATAAGTTTAACAGAACGTTGCTGATAATTGTTAACAAAAGGTAAACACATTTTACAGATTAAACGATTCTAGAGATACGTAGATACCGTAGTTCCACAATAACAATAACAAATATACTGCTCTGTAATACTCTTAGGTTTTCCCATGGTTTATCATAAGTTAACATAGTTGTCCCACAAATAACAGAACAATAATATTAACGATGAACAGAAGGTAAATGCACAATTACTTTACTACGGATAGAACCATTCACAATTTCTTCCCGTCAACCAATTCTACAGTCTTAATAGTTCGTGTGTCATTCTTATGCGGAGTCATAGGCAATTTACAAATTATAGTACCTTGATGCCTACTATTAACCATAATCGGAGTGCAGAGTACTGTCAGAGTGATGCCGATGCACGCAACATCTTTCAACGTTTACATAAGTTCAGAATGGTTTCCAATTAACATAAATATTGACATAATTACTTGAAGTATAGTGCATTAATTGTCAGAACTATTAACAGTAAGTAAATGTACGAGTATTGTACTACTACTCACAGCGATTGGCTTCCGGTAGTAGTGGGACGATGTCCTCGTCTCGACCTACAAACACAGTGCACAACACATAATATGGGATTATAACCAATCCTTTACTTATTCTCTTTGATCAATTAATCACTTAGCCATGGTGGTCCAAAGATCATTATTCCTTAATAAGTTATAATCTATGACTTAGAAGATAGGAGGAATCGATAGGAAAAAGGTTCAGACGAAGAAATGGTACAAACCCGGTAAACAGAAAGTGAACAGTCGTCACCAATTTGGGCATAACTATTTCTATACTTATAATTTGGGAGTGAGACGACCACCATTGGAAACTAGACTTCCGGGGCTTGATTTTAGGGTCAAGAATCACACAAAAAGGAGTCTGCATGCAAAAGATATGCCTATTTGAAGTTACCATGTGCATGCTAAAACAGAGATGGCCGCTCGTGCGCCCACTTTGGCCGCTCGTGCGGCCCAATTCCACTCGAGCGGAAGAACCCGGCCGCTCGAGCGCCCAAAAGCATAATGAAAACCTCTTTTTTTTTCTTCATGTCCGCTCATGCGGTGCCCATGGTCGCTCGTACAGCTTGGACAAAATCAGGCAGTCCGAATTGAGCACAAATTCATCAAATTCCCAACATCACAAAGGGAAGAAATGGGAAGAACAACTCAATATAAAGGTATAACACTACCATAAACATGGATTACAACCCATAACACCATACAATCATAAATCGTAAGCTTGCTAAGATCATGATCTAACTCCTCCACTTGGTAGATAAACAATAAAGATGCATAAATATGTAGTTTCAACATAAGAATTTAAGGAGTAAGCTACAATTCCTTGATATAACCCAATTTACTTCCAGCACAACTCAATAATATGAATACTCATCCAATTAAGTGATTACATACACACTTCATCCCAACTACAAACCCTAGCTTACATAATAACAAGGAATTCCTACTCCAAATCAAGAAAAGGGGTTGAACTAGGTGGGTTAAACTCACCTTGAGCTTCAATCTCTAGATACCCTCTCAATTTCTCCATCCTCTTCCTTGTAGATCTTCCCTCTTTGTTCTTTCTCTCTTCACTCTTCTTTTTCTTCTCTCAGGAGATATTTGAGTTAAGATTACGAAGTCAAATGTCTAAAGAAGCAAGTGTATATATAAAAGGTGAATAAGGGCAAAAATCAATCAGTTTAATCATTCCAAATTGAATTTTTACAGAAAATCATATTACGATCTAAAAATCATGATGATCTCAAATACAAAGTCAATTTCAGATTATTAAGCTCCTAAGGCTTTCAATTTCTGATCCGAACATCACAATTGTAACAAATTTTTCTCTTACTAGACAGATATGAACCTATAATCATAAGATTCACCCAATTAAACTTAATTTCACATGGAGTTTCACAGCAAGCACATAAATATGCAGAGTAAGGGACTTAAAGCATACCAGAAAACATGTATGAGGGTCGGGTTATTACACTCTCCCCCCCCCCCCTTAAAATAAGTTTGGTCTCTCAAACTTGTTTTACCTTATGATCGAAACAGATGCGGATACTGATATCGCATTTTAGATTCAAAAGAACTAAATCTGATTATCATTTGCAAAAGAACTCAGTTACGTGGTTAGATGCAAACTCGGTAACACATAATTAAATCAGACATCAGAACCTGCCAAGCAAGGCTCTGCCTAATAAACAAGGTATACTTCATTCCAGTAGTCACGAATAAGTCATTTAGGTACGTAGCCACTAGCGTCATAATCGTATGTCATAATTCTTGACAAGGTCAGAGGATAGAAAACATCATTGATTCTTCATAGCATTATTTCTAAATGTAATAGCACAAAATGGACCATGCTCCGAATCAACAGTTACGATAATATCAAAGCAAGCGTCATACAGTTTCACAAGTTCATATAGACATATCATTATAAACACTTAGTTATACTATCATAGGTTCAAATCGGGACAATAAATATAAACATAATGACCATCATTTCAAGCAAAGGGAGTCATTCAAGATAAGTCAAAAATCAAGTTCAGAATCGTATTTAATTAACTAGTCATAACGGTAAGGTACACACCCTCCCTTATTAAGCATTCTCTCATTACGATAAGAGTAATTTGATTCCCCCTTTTTCTTCATCATCTCAGTGTTCTATTGTTCATATAACTTTTCCTTTTCCAACTGTAGGGCACAAAATCAACCACATTGTTCCGTATCCACGATTTAGAAGTACAGTGGGTCAACCAAGAGTCATACAGAAATCTCAGACCAGTCACATATTATAAGCAGAGTATCCAGTTACTCCTTATACGTAGGTTCTATTAGGTCCATTTACAGGGTCATAAATTCCATTAGATATACAACAATTATAATAATCACATTCTTCCAGATTCCATAATGACAAAACAAGATATGCAATGATATAACAAAAGAATGATTTTGACCGACTAATATCAAAGTTAATAATTCTTGATAAGGTTAATTCAATGTGATAGTAAATCAATTCAATGTGATAGTAAATCAATTCATAATCACGTAGTGCGTATTGTACAAATCCGTATAAACCTATAAGAGGAGGTAAATGCCCAGTACGTATCGTTAACCAATCGTCAGTATGGAATACCCCCATGTCCATTTGTTTCCAACAAAGTTCACATTATAGCTTCCAATAGGCAATAGAGAAATACTTTATAATGTCCAACATTTGCATATCTACACAGAAATACATCACATAAATGATTTCTCAGTCTTAAATCATCAATATACATAGGCAGGATTTTAGTTCTTGCGGCAATTCTCAGATCGCCAATCATTTAACTTCAATTTCAAATTAATCAATAATTACCTTTCTACGAGTGTCATATGAGCAGACACGTAATATGGGTAGGGTTCTTCCTTTCATTCGATTATTCTTCATGGGAATCCCGGTTACAGATTACAGATCACACATAACAAAACAGATTACAGATTACAGATGACAGATTACAGATTCCTTAACTATGAGCAGACACGGTCATAATTACAGATTCCCATAAACAAGTCTCGGTTACACATAAACAATACTGATTACACACCAACAATAATTCCTTTGGTTCCTCATCAGAAGTTGTCAGTAATTTTCTCGGTTCACGAAATTATACTAATTACATGCTATTCCAAGGTCAATAATCAATCTCCAAACATAGCTAATGTGTAGGTCGTTCCCTTATCCATTTAAACAATCAGTGGAAAGCAAAATCATATTCAATTAACTTCTTACATAATTCTAAGAGGGGTCGCTATATGCATAACTTCTTCTTACAGCCCGTCATACTCAACACAATTTCTATTATGACGCAAAACACATCTTATCAAAATATTCAAACACAGTAATTCCTCAAAATCACAGATATAAACATCATTATGGCAAGGAAGACATAACTATAGCATAAAAGTTAGAGTATCACATATATCATTTCCTTTGGTCTTAGAATATCCCATACCTAGAGTTTAATCAATTCACTTAAACAGATGCTAAAAAGCCCAATTATTTTGTCATCATTTCCCATAGATGACTATCAACTGATAACACACATTTCATCTAACCATTTGCATATAAATTGTCTTACCGATAAGCTCGAACCCTCACCATGCTTCCGCAGTGCAATACTGTCTGATTTAATCCCATCTGCATGTCTTGCATTGTTCACCAATCTACGTCAGATAAACAGAGGCAATAGTGCCCATGATTATTTATTACTTCAAAAAAAAAAAATTTGTAATGCCTTTTACTTATGCTGTACAATTTCCCTTTTCATTCTGTCTAGCCAGGCAGAGGTAGAACCCTCCGGATCTTTCATCTTTATGCTCACTATGTTCTGCACAACAATCAATCACAATATACACAAGGAATATACAATAGACAAGGATCATAATCGTTAGCGTTAACAGAGTACATTTAACGTTGCTATCAATCTTTAAATTTACATTCAGAATATTATGCATGATGCCTAAGTCTTTTCTAGACATCCTAAGCTCAATGGATTCGTGTGTGAGATAGCAACTCGTGCTCTGATACCACTTGTCACGCCCTAAACCCACCCCTAAAAGTTTGGGCATGACTACCTCAGAAACAGACAGACATAAAAACAACATATGTAACATATGGGGCCTGAACGGAAGCACCTGATAACAAAAATCTATTCCATTGAGCTACCACTATTATGCCAGGATCTCAAACATTACATTAGGTAAATAATATACAGAAAATATACATCCAAGCTTCAGTCACATCCACGTACATACTTAGACCCAGCCCACAATTGGGCGTATAACAAAACATTAATGAAAGACAACCAAAGCATAAGCCAAAAACCTAGCAAATCTTTACAAAATGCACGGGCTTCATCTAAGTGCCTGGACACCCTGAGGTTGACAAGAGAGAGACAAGCCTTAAGGGTTAGGACCGGCCTCCTTGTTGATTACCTACAGAAACAGACAAAATACAGAGTGAGCGAAACTCAGTGAATAATAGTACATAAATAATGTAATGGTTAACTTGCATAAATAAGCATATAACAGTAGAGGTATGTGATTAACGACATTCTGTAATTATTTCTAGTACAGCCATGGGCCCAGTTTTCTAACATAGTGACTTTAAGTCCAGTAATATACCGAACGGCCTCAAGCCCAACATACCATATAGATTGGCCATTGGCCCAGATATAACAGAACGGCCATAGGCCTAGCAGATAAAGAACGGCCATCGACCCAGAAATATCAGAACGGCCTATTAGCCCAGAAATATCAGAACGGCCATTGGCCCAGAAATAGCAGAACGGCCTATTGGCCCAGAAATAGCAGAACAGCCATTGGCCCAGAAATAGCAGAACGGCCTATTGGCCCAGAAGTAGCAGAACGACCATTGGCCCAGAAATAGCAGAACGGCCTATTGGCCCAGAAATATCAGAACGGCCATTGGCCTAGAAATTGCAGAACGGCCTATTGGCCCAGAAATAGCAGAACGGCTTTAAGCCCAGTTCATATATGTATGGACTCAAGAGGTGGCTCGCACGGATTGTAGAGGTGGCTCCCATTAAAGTGTAGCACTTAGTTTCGTACAGCACTTTGTTCTATACCAGAAATCATTTAGAGCAGATTAACTTCAGAATCATACAGAAAGTACACACATTCTTTCCATTATTCACATGAATTAACATAGTTAATATAAGTTTAACAGAACATTGCTGATAATTGTTAACAAAAGGTAAACACATTTTACAGATTAAACGATTCCAGAGATACGTAGATACCGTAGTTCCACAATAACAATAACAAATATACTGCTCTGTAATACTCTTAGGTTTTCCCATGGTTTATCATAAATTAACATAGTTGTCCCACAAATAACAGAACAATAATATTAATAATGAACAGAAGGTAAATGCACAATTACTTTACTACGGATAGAACCATTCACAATTTCTTCCCGTCAACCAATTCTACAGTCTTAATAGTTCGTGTGTCATTCTTATGCAGAGTCATAGGCAATTTACAGATTATAGTACCTTGATGCCTACTATTAACCATAATCGGAGTGCAGAGTACTGTCAGAGTGATGCCGATGCACGCAACATCTTTCAACGTTTACATAAGTTCAGAACGGTTTCCAATTAACATAAATATTGACATAATTACTTGAAGTATAGTGCATTAATTGTCAGAACTATTAACAGTAAGTAAATGTACGAGTATTGTACTACTACTCACAGTGATTGGCTTCTGGTAGTAGTGGGACGATGTCCTCGTCTCGACCTACAAACACAGTGCACAACACATAATATGGGATTATAACCGATCCTTTACTTATTCTCTTTGATTATTCTCTTTGATCAATTAATCACTTAGCCATGGTGGTCCAAAGATCATTATTCCTTAATAAGTTATAATCTATGACTTAGAAGATAGGAGGAATCGATAGGAAAAAGGTTCAGACGAAGAAATGGTACAAACCCGGTAAACAGAAAGTGAACAGTCGTCACCAATTTGGGCATAACTATTTCTATACTTATAATTTGGGAGTGAGACACCACCATTGGAAACTAGACTTCTGGGGCTTGATTTTAGACTCAAGAATCACTCAAAAAGGAGTCCGGATGCAAAAGATATGCCTATTTGAAGTTACCTTGTACATGCTGAAACAGAGATGGCCGCTTGTACACCCACTTTGGCCGCTCGAGCGGAAGAACCCGGCCGCTCGAGTGCCCAAAAGCATAATGAAAACCTCTTTTTTTTCTTCATGTCCGCTTGTGCGGCCTAGGCAAAATTAGGCAGTTCGAATTGAGCACAAATTCATCAAATTCCCAACATCACAAAGGGAAGAAATGGGAAGAACAACTCAATATAAAGGTATAACACTACCATAAACATGGTTTACAACCCATAACACCATACAATCATAAATCGTAAGCTTGCTAAGATCATGATCTAACTCCTCCACTTGGTAGATAAACAATAAAGATGCATAAATATGTAGTTTCAACATAAGAATTTAAGGAGTAAGCTACAATTCCTTGATATAACCCAATTTACTTCCAACACAACTCAATAATATGAATACTCATCCAATTAAGTGATTACATACACACTTCATCCCAACTACAAACCCTAGCTTACATAATAACAAGGAATTCTTACTCCAAATCAAGAAAAGGGGTTGAACTAGGTGGGTTAAACTCACCTTGAGCTTCAATCTCTAGATACCCTCTCAATTTCTCCATCCTCTTCCTTGTAGATCTTCCCTCTTTGTTCTTTCTCTCTTCACTCTTCTTTTTCTTCTCTCAGGAGATATTTGAGTTAAGATTACGAAGTCAAATGTCTAAGGAAGCAAATAAGGACAAAAATCAATCAGTTTAATCATCCCAAATTGAATTTTTACAGAAAATCATATTATGATCTAAAAATCATGCTGATCTCAAATACAAAGTAAATTTCAAATTATTAAGCTCCTAAGGCTTTCAATTTCTGATCCTAACATCACAATTGTAACAGATTTTTCTCTTACTAGATAGATATGAACCTATAATCATAATATTCACCCAATTAAACTTAATTTCACATGGAGTTTCACAGCAAGCACATAAATATGCAGAGTAAGGGACTTAAAGCATACCAGAAAACATGTATGAGGGTCAGGTTATTACACAAGCTCTTGAGTAGTGTCAGCAAGAGCACGATAATCAGCCTCGGTACTAGAATGAGCAACAAGAGTTTGCTTCTTGCTACGCCACGAAATGAGAGAGTTGCCCAAGAAAAAATAGAACCCAGTAGTAGAACGACGGTCAGTAGGATCCTAGGCCCAATTGGCATCAGAAAATGCATACAGTTGTAGAGAAAAGTGAGAGAAGTAGTGAAGACCATGAAATAGAGTTCCTTTGAGATAGCGCAAAATGTGAACCAGAGCATCATAATGTGGAGAACAAGGAGCAGCCATGAATTGACTGACAATGTGAATAGCATTAAGAAATATCTAGACGAGTAACCGTGAGACAGACAAGACTGCCAACTAGTTGACGATATAAAGTGGCATCAGTCAGTAGGGAACCGTCAAGGGGGTAAGATAAGTCTAAGGATCAACCGGAGTAATAGCAGTCTTGCAATCGGTAAGACCAGCACGAGCCAAGAGATCAGAAGTATACTTGGCCTGGGTAAGAAAATAACCAGAGGAATCGTGGGAAATTTCTAAGCCAAGGAAGTAACTAAGCAAACCCAAATCTTTCATCTCAAATTAGCGATTGAGAAACTGGTTGAGACTAGAAAGACCCATTGTGTCATCTCCAGTGATAATTGCATCATCCACATAGAGTAGAAGGAGAATAGTGCCACACTCCGTCTTACATATAAACAAGGCAGAATCATGGGCACTGGAGGAAAAACCAAAGTCACGAATAGTGGAGCTGAACTTGGCAAACCAGGCACGCGGAGCTTGTTTCAAACCATACAAAGCACAGCGAAGTTTGCAAACTTTGTTTGATGGAATAGAAGAACCAGGAGAAGGTTGCATATAAACTTCCTCAGCGAGGTCATCATTGGGAAATGCATTCTTGACATCCATCTGAAAAAAAATCCAGTGGCGAGCAGCAGCAACTGCAAGTAAGCTGCGAACTGAAGTAAGATGAGCAACAGGAGCAAATGTTTCATCATAGTCAATCTCCTATTCTTGAGTAAATCCCCGGGTTATAAGGCGAGCTTTGTAACGCTCAATGGAACCATCAGAATGAGTTTTGAGCTTGTAAACCCATTTGCAACTAACAGTACTCTTTCCAGGGGGAAGATCAACCACATCCCAGGTATGAGTTTTATCGAAAGTCTGCAGTTCATCAGTCATAGCTTGTTGCGAAAGAGGGTTAGAACAAGTTTCTCGATAGGAAGTAGGTTCATGGGAGGAAAAGGCAGTGAAACCAACAATATAATCACAGAGAAGAACAGAAAGTTGCCTTACCCATGTAGAGTGACGCTCTGGTGGAGGAGGAACCTCAATGGGAGGTGGAGATGGAGAAACCCCACAAGAGCTGGAGAAGGCGTAGGACCGTCAGCAGACATAGGATCCTCAAGATGGACGATAGGCGTAGGTGACTGTGGAAGCATGGAGCTAGAATCTACATCAAATTCATTAGAAAACAAGTCTATAGAAATATTGGTAAAGGCTGGTGAGTGAGTGGACTGTGGTAGTTGAAAATTGGAAAGATTAGAGAATATTTTGTGTTCCCAGAAGACCACATGACGGGAAATACGAAGGCGCTTGGGGATAGGATCCCAACAACGATACCCTTTATGTTCTATACCATATCCCAGAAAACAGCAAAGACGAGAATGAGGTTCTAGTTTAGTGTGTTCATGAGGTTGGAGTAGAACAAAACAAGTAGAACCAAAAACTTTAAGAGTGGTATAGTCAGGAAGAGAACCATACAATCGCTCGTAAGGAGAAGTGTTAGCAATGACAGGTATAAGGACATGATTTATGGTGTGAATGGCAGTGAGGGCAGCTTCTCCCCAAAATTTTTCAGAACAAGGAGAGGAGATGAGAAGAGCCCGGGTAGTGTCGAGAATATGACGGTGTTTCCGTGGGATGTGCCTGCAAAAGATCGATAAGATAGTGTACCATGAGCTCGAAGAAAAGAAAAAAAAAATCAGAATCCAAGTACTCCTTAGCATTATCAAAACGAAAAATCTTAATAGTACGAGAAAACTGAGTGCGGACCATGGCAGATAAATCATAATAAATCTGCTTAAGTTCAGAGCGATTTTTGAGAAGAAAAAGCCAAGTATAGCAAGAAAAATCATTAACAAAAATCACAAAGTATCTTGACCCCCCCATGGTTGGCGTGGGGGAAGGTCCCCAAATATCAGAATGTACAAGATCAAAATGAGCAGTAGAAATAGAAGTACTTTGATTAAAAGGTAAAGTAGGTTGTTTAGCAATTTGACAAGATAAAAAATCGACATCTTGAAGACGAACACGACCTAACTGACCACTAGAAACCAAAGGTTTCAAACGACTAAAAGAGACATATCCTAAGCGACAATGCTAAAGATGAAAAGAAGACATAGTAGATGCGGCAATAGAAGAAGCAATGGAAGCAATAGTAGATGCTTTGTGTGGAATGCAAAGATATAGAAGCTCGAATAGACGTCCATGCTTACGACCTATCCTAAGGATCTGTCTCCTCTGAGGGTCCTGCACCAAACAACCATTAGCCGAAAATGTAACGGTTAGACCAAGTTCACATAACTGACCAACAGAGATAAGGTTCAATTGAAGAGCAGGAATGTGATAAGTATTAGAAAGAGACATAGTGGAAGTAGAAATTGGGCCAATGTGACTAACAGACATATGAGAACCATCAACAGTGTGTATAGGGGGAATAGAAGATGATGATGAGAAAGAAAAAAACATAATGGAGTCAAAAGTCATATGATTATAGCATGTGGAATCAAAATGCTGTGAAGAGTTACCCGAGGTCACTGAAAGAGCAGTAAAAGGGGGAGTACCAGATTTGGCGAGCACCTGGTTGATAATGGACTCAACATCATCCATAGAGAAGGAAGGAGTAGTGGAATCAGTGGAGTGCTGAGTAAAAGAACCCTCAGAGGCAACAGCAGCAGAGCGAGAACCTTGGCCAGAATTGGACTGATACCTAGAACGAGAAGACCTGGTCTTAGATGAAGCAGTAGAAGGAGCTCGAGGACAACTACTTTGGAGATGACCTGGAGTAGTCTTGTGACACGTTAAGTATTCGCGAACCTGGCACTGAACAAGAGAATGATTGGCTGGCAAGCCGCAGTTGCGACAATAACTGCATAGACTAGATGGCTGAGGAGATGAAGAACTCTGAGATGATGGCGTAGCAAGAACAAAATCCATGGTTGGAGATTTGAGAATCCCAAAACGAGTCCCTTCTGATAGTAGCTTAGTAATGGCTTGCTCTAAAGTGGGCAAGGGCAAACGATGAAGCAAAGAAGCACGCACAGGCTCGAAAGTGCTATGAAGAGCCATAAGAAACTACAATAGTCGCTAATGATTCCGATAGGTAATATATAATTGTGCATCATCAGAATGAGCCCATGGAGGTTCAGAAAGAGCAAGCTGGTCCCAAATAGATGACATCTAGGATAAGAAGTCATTGAGAGATTGACCGGGTGCCTGGCGCATGTGATGAAGAGTCTGCAACAGTTGATACTGATGAGCATGTCCAATGGTCTGATAACATTCCTTCAAGAAATTCCAAATTGTTTTGGCAGGAAAGGCAAGGGAATCATCTTCCTGAAAGCATCCAAACTGAATGTGGATGGAAGGAATTGAGATAGCCCGAAACCATGTGATAATTTCATAATTCTTACTTTCCCATTCGTCAAGATGGTTATCGAATGCAGAGTCAGGCTCATCCTCCTTCTGGTTGGGTTTGAGAAGAGCACCAGTAATGATCCGCCAAAGGCGTTTGCCTTTGATGAAGCTAGAGAGAGCTTGGGCCCAACTAACATAATTAGACCCATCAAGGATAACAGATATAGATTGGATGTTCTCAGTACGATCCATAATTTCAAAAATGGAGGTCACCAATAGAATCAGAAGGCTGGAAAACCTTAGGGACAGGTAGGGCTGATGTCAGCACTGTAGTTGTGATGATGTCAGTAGAGAGATAGTGGCTAAGTAAGGTTAACGTCAGTAGCTGATGAGGGCTGATGTCAACGGCTGAAGATGAAGGAAAACGATTGAGGAAGCCGGACGGAAGTAGAGGCAGGGGGCACGCGGCTAGGAGAAGCTGGGTGGAAGCCGATGAGGATTCTGTTGATGCGGAAGCCGATGGTGGCTGATGCGGAAGCTGACGGCCAAGCCGAGGTTGGATCGGTTGAGGCGGAAGCCGAGAGAAGCCAGCTGAGATGCATGCAGAAGCGTGCTACGAGTGGAAGCGACGTCAATTGACACACTTCTCTTTGGGAGACGTGTGAGGGCGCGTGGAAATGCTGATGGTGGTGATTCTGGTGTCGTTGGTTTCATCTTAAAGAGGTGAAGAGGCTGGTGTAGTCGAAATGTGAAAATAGTGATGGATGAGAAACGCAGAACCCAATAAAAACTAACGTGAGACAGAATCAAAGCTGCCAGACCAATAAAATAAAATAAAAAAATGTGATAAAGAAGAAGAAGAGACTAGGAGAGAACCCTAGGCTCTGATACCATGTTATGAGAGTAATTCTGATATATTAAATTGAATGAATAATACAATAGCAGAAACCTATATATATAGGTTGATAAGAAACCTAGATAGGTACATAAGAAGATAGAGATACAATGAGATTGAGATAAATATAGAAGGAGATACAGATAGAGATATATCTACAATAGAAATAGATAAGTATAATAATATACAACTAACACCCACTAATCCTTCACTCTTAATTAGGTTGTACATCTGTTGTCTCCACTCCAAGTAATTGTTTTCAGAGACTGACAGACTTTTCTTAACAAACTCAGACACTATTGGGTATTCCACAGTATTAGATGAGGAAGAAGAAGAAGAAGAAGCCATTGAAGAAGTGCTGACAATTGGCTTACCGAACAATTTCTCCAACTTTTCCCACAACCCTTTAGCAGTTCTGAAGTATTTTACTTCTTTGCATATGCCTTCGGTGAGTGTGGTTCGGATCCATTTCTGTAACAGATCGTCCGATCTATTCCAGGACCTATAATTCTCACTCTTAGAGTCCTTTTCAGGTGGTGCCTCAATAGTGCCGTTGATGAAACCAACCAAACCTTGTTCTGCAATGAGGTTGTGCATTTGTTGTCTCCATTGTTGGTAGTTGTTTCCTGTGAGACCGGTGAGACTGTCGTCGACGAAGTTCGACACGTCAATATCTGATGAGGGATATGGGTACTTTGTGGCAGACGGGGAAGCCATTGATAGATGATAGTTTGAGATTTTCTCTTCGAGAATCAACTGTCCGATACAATGGAGATTGGGAAAAATTATTATGTGTTTTAAATAGTTTGATCATCTAGGATAATTGATTAATAATTTTGAATAGAAAAAGTAAAATAAAATTTATTCTAACCGTTGGTTTATGTGTGACTGTTACTGGGTTCAAAAGGCCATAGGCAGTGATTGAATATGTGATATTGTGTTCGTATGGTAGAGATTGGAGTATAGTGTGGTCTAAATTGCAGATTAATTTTTTTGAGTAAAATTTATAAGATTGTAATATTAATAAAATTATTATAAAAAACTATCATGTGCTAAATAAAATAAAATAAATTAAATTAAATTAAATTAAAATAATAAAAAAATGAAATTTAGATCAAATTAAAAAGATAAAAAAAAATAAATAATTAACCCATATTTGTTTTGACTTTTTCGAAAACATGCAACATAGTTATCAATGATTGAAGATATAGGGCCTGGTAATAGAAAAATCAGAACACGCAAACAGCATACACGTGTAAAACCTTCCTTTGCAAAGAAACATTATTGTTCGGCACTTCCTTTTCTAGCAATTAACTGGTTGGATCTACTTGAATGGAAAGGTTTTAGATTATAGCGATCCCGGTCTTTCCCCATTTGGTGGTTGTATCCGGACTTAGGTTCCATAGTATTGGTTGTTGTTTATATCTTGTTCTGTCCTTCAATACTTTGTTTTTGAGTTATAGGATGTGTTGGGCAGGTCTGTTACAGGTTGGTAGTGAGTTTGAACCAAGTGTTGCTGCCCAGAATTTTGTGTCTTCGCTCGAGTGAGGCTTTTGTCGCTCAAGCGAGCCCTTTGTTTTAGATCCTTCGCTCGAGCCAGGGTTCCGTCGCTCGAACGAGAGTTGGTTGATGTGTCTGGTGGCTCAAGCGAGGAGTCCTTCGCTCGAGCGTGCGTCTGCGTCTGGGTTTGGACCTGAGAGTTTCATTTCTTG
Organism: Camellia granthamiana; assembly: GCA_036172215.1. Classification (NCBI taxonomy): domain Eukaryota; kingdom Viridiplantae; phylum Streptophyta; class Magnoliopsida; order Ericales; family Theaceae; genus Camellia; species Camellia granthamiana. The sequence continues at coordinate 25,111 of JAXFYN010000188.1, forward strand.
GCTCGAGCGAGCTTTCCTTCGCTCGAGCGAGCGAGGTCTATGTTTTGGGGTTCTTCGCTCAAGCGAGCTTTTCTTCGCTCGAGCGTGCTTCTAGTTGCAAACCTGAAGCTTTGCATTACTGGCTCGAGCGAGGCTTTCTTCGCTCGAGCAAGGGTTTCTTTGTGTCTGGTTGCTCGAGCGACCAATCCTTCGCTTGAGCAAGCCTGTGTTATATCAGTTGACAGCAGCGGATTTTTACACACTTTTTCATCTCTTTCTTTTCTCTCAAACCCTAATCTGGCTGCTCTTCTCTCTCTAAACATCTTCTCTCTAGGGATTGATCAACGTAGAGTGTGTTTCTATCATAAGTTCTTTGTAAGAAAGATAGAGGGTGGCTTGGGCTTCGTTTTAATCTGAACAATAGTGGATTTGGAGCACTTTGGTTTTTCTTCATCTACTCCTTTGGACTTCTAACTCCGAGGTAGGGATACCCTATTCCATCTTATGAGTTTTGTCTTTAATTTTGGTCATTTTGATTAGTTGGTGATGTTGGGTAATTTTGGGAAAAGTTAGGGTTGTTGTGTAATTTATAAAAGAGGGGTTTCTAAATATTAAGACCGATATGTTTGTGTGACTTTGGAAAATGGTATTAATGTTGTTAAATTGGCGGAATTGAACCTTAGGGTTGATATTGAGGATTAGGGAAAAATGCCCTAATTATTGTAATAAATTAATTTGTATAATTAATTTGGAAAAATGTGGAAATATGAAGTTGAATTGAGAATAATGAAATTGGGAAATTATGGGATTGAATGCTGTAGTTGAATAAATTAATCACTCACCTATAGAAAATGTTGATATTGTATATGTTTAATGCATTTATTTTCTGTTTAGAAATAACTGCTTTGGGCTATCGGTGGAGGATAGTCTTGATTGTTGTAGACACTGTATATTGATTAGGGAAAACTGAAACTAATCGAACGTGTTATGCCATTGAATATGACGGTTGGAATAATACAGCAAATTGTGTATTGATTGATCATTGTATGTGATGAAATGCTTAAATACATTATTTATATATATATTTGTTTAGGAGGAGATGGGGGATGTACTCCATATGTGTTCATATACTTTAACACATCATTTATATATCTTTGTTTGGGAGTAGATGGGGGATGTACTCCATACGTGTTCATATACTTTAACACATTATTTATATATCTTTGTTTGGGAGGAGATGGGGGATGGACTCCACTGATACAGCAAGTACGTGTATCATTTGAAGTATGGAAGTGTTTTAATATGAATTGTAGTTTCATGTGAATTGTGAATAAAGGAAGTGTTTTCATATGAGCTGTTGTCTCACTTAATTGTTCGGCCAGGTTTTGAGCTATGGTTATATAACTTGAAAATTGGTTAAGTAAAGTGGAATGTAACATGGACATGATTGCCATGGAACTGTATTGTGATATACATTGGTTCATAAGTGTTAACCATCTATCAAATGCTATTGTTTTAGTCATTGCTCATATTTGGTTTAGTATATCTCTACTGGGCTGTGACTCACCCTTTATGGGACATCATTTTCAGGTTCAGGTGATATGCTACCTCCAAGGACGTAGCTTGGGAGACTTAGAGACTGTCAGATTTTTGTTCTTATCTTTTGGTGTATTACATGTAAATTCAAGCCAAGGGCTTAAAGTGTATTTGAGTTAGTACTCTTTTTGTGACCAAGTGTTGGCTTGGAAAGTTGTCAGCCCATAGGGCATTTACTTTTGTTGTCAATATGTAATACTTTTGTAATTAACTACTCTGATGAATGGAAAGATGTTTATTTCTCATATATCTATGCATGTCAAGAATGTTGGGATTTATGTATTATTGTGAGGGCGTGACAACTTGGTATCAGAGCGTATCGGGTGTGAATACTTTGGGTACGTGGGAAGTGATTAGTATCACAATGGGTTTGTCTCGCTTGTTAGAGACTTAGATGTGATGTTATATGCTTATGTGATAACATGTTTATGTGACTATTTGGGTATGGAATTTAGTTTCTAGGATGTTGATTGAACCCTTGGGTTTCTGGGAGTCCTATTGGAAGAGCACTTGATTAATGCTGTTTCTAATTGGAACTCTAGCAACGCCTCGGGACGGTCACTATCCGGGAATGCGATTCGTAAATGCTTATGTGATTACGTGTTTACGTGGGATGAATTACTGTTGTTCATTGTATTAGGACACGAGTGAAATAGCTTCGGCACATTTGAAAATGTGCTAATACCTTTGTTACTTTTGCTAGGATGCCTAGACGTGGAAGTTGTGATTTCCCTCCTTCCGCACGGGAAGAGTTATGGAAACAGTTTGTGGAGTTACGCCAAGGTACTACACCTTTGGTGTAGTTTGAAGCATGGTTTGCTAACCTGTCGAGATTTCCCCAGAATTAGTGGAGACGGACGAATTACGTTGTTCAGAGTTTGAGAGTAAGCTGTGTAACGACATCCGTGAAAGGATTGCGGGGTCTTGGCATAGAAGCTATGGTATGCTTGTTAAGGCGGCAGCTCATGTAGAGGCAGCGGTGCTAGCTATGGGACAAAATAGGGAGGAGGCCATCTTGGTGACTCCTACGGTTTATAGGTACTCTAGGCCCGGTAAGAGATGGAGACAAAAGAATGCTCAGTTCCAGGCTAAGTCCTCTTCATTGCCAGGGGTTTCGGACTCTTCTATTGAGAGGTCCAGAAAGGTTCAGGCTTCAGGCCAGTCTTAGAGTAGGGAGTCTGCTAGTTGTTTCAAATGTGGTCAGCTGGGCCACAAGTCTTCGGCTTGCCCACAGAAAAAGAGGGCAGGGTTGGCAGTTCGACCAGTAACCGCCCCACCAGAATCATCTAGCCAGCCAGGTTTTGGGTCGATCAAATGCTCATTGGGGAAGCAGCCGTTGGGGTCCCCACCAGTTCAGACTTTGAACCAGTCTCGTACTTGGGAGCCACTTACTTGTTGGGTGTGTAATCAACCAGGTCATATCAAACGTTTCTGTACCTAGCCAGGGGCTTCTTTGGGAGTTTTGCAACCTAGTCGGGTCCAGCCTAATTTGACTGGACAGGGGCAATACCGGTTTGGGGGACAAACAGGCTAGATTTCGAGGGCCTCGGGAGAGTCGAGTTCCCAAGCCCTAGTTGGAGAAATTTGCAGTTGTTCCAGCTGTGGCCAGTTGGGGCATATCAGTGGTTCTTGTCCATGGCTTGTAAGCTCGTAGGATATCTTGGGTCTAGGATTGACCAACTTTAGCAGTCCAGCGAGGGGCGGTAACGGTGGTAATACCGATGGGATGGTTTTGTTTTGACTAGTCCGTTTTGTAATCAGTGAATTATCGTTTTGTAATCATTGGATTCTGTTGTGTAACCAATGTGTTTTGGGAATGTTGAAACATCCAAAAACTTGTAGACGTCCCCGAACGCCCCGGGAGGGAATCCCGACTTGTTCGTTATGGGCTTACTACAGTTCAGGACTCAATATCACGGTCCTGTATCTAATCTCGCAGAGTGCAATGCAAGACCGATGAATCATCAAAGACTCCAAATCCGGCAAATCGTTTTTGAAAATAGATTTTTTGAAAGAAGTGCCAAACATGGACTGCTTTGCCAGATATAGAGTCGCCACCTAAATATTTTATTTTGGGGGAATTTAGGAAACCCTGACTTGTTGCCTAAGGCCACGTGTCCATCATCACCAAAGTTGCCTCGGCTCGGGAACTTGGGTCCGATTGGGGAAGGTCACTTCGTGAGCACCCCCGCTCGCCCGATCAAAGATTGGCCTCTATTAACCATGATATCAAGTTTTGAAAACATATGTGCTCTTATTCCGGTTATTAAACTAGAATTACTATGTGATGCGCACAGCATACAAGTATAGATTGGATCACTTGAATTGGAACAAAACATCTCATGTTTGTTTTTGAAAACGGTTTGCTACTCGCAAGTAGGCTAAAATGTGGATTTGCCACCCTCAACTAGGCTTAGAAAACATGATAATTTGCCACTCTCAAGTGGGCTTAAAACGCGTAATCAATGCATTGTTCCAATTCAAATAACCCAACCTTCACCCATAGGCATTCAGGCAGTTATAACACATAAGCAAGTAGCCTCATGGTAAGCATGCTGTCATGGCAGTCACTCACACACATGCAAGCATGCTAAAACATAAACACTTACCGAGTACTCCAAGCCAAAGAAAGAAGCTAACTAGAAATCATGCATGAATCCTAACTATGCTGAAATGCCTAATGTAACATATGCAAAAATGCAACTACAATAGGCTCGGCTATTCTAAAATGGCATGTGAAATGCAACAGATAACATGTATTCCACTCGGAATTGAAATACAATGCAGTTAGTATGATGCACCGAGCCCGGTGCATGCAAGACAGATGAATGGATACAAACATGCGAGCATAAGTATGCTAATTGAAACATGCCCTAAACTAACCATCGAAAGCTAGTAAATAAAAGGGAGAAAGACGTGGGGTTGGAAGACATACATCACATGCACACACACTTATTACAACATTGCCCTCCGTGGAGGGTCCGAATAAATAATATACAAACCGAATAAATAATTAACTACTCTAGCTAATTAAATATTACAAAACCCTAATTAATTAACAAATTAACTAAAACAAAATGAAACTAGCATGCAAATCTATGAACCGCCTCAGCTCTGTTCCAAATTATGAAAGATGCATGCATGCTTGAGTCGCCTTGTCGGGAAATTCCTCGCGATGCCCCTGTTTGCCTCTGTTTGCAGTTGATCCCGGAATACTGTACAAAGCTCTAGAAGGCTGCTGGTTTCTAGTTTGCTACAACAGAGAGCAAGAAAGGGGCATGGCAAAGTATTTTCAACATATGTGTGCATAACTACTCTCCCTGTCATTGCACAAGCTCTAGGGAGTGTAGTCCTCGATCTTCGTGCCACCAATCACACATCTCGATGCACGATGGCCGAAGAGTCGAATTGCACGACTCAATATGAAATGAATGCACATATAAACACAACAAGGCCTAAACTCCATCATGGGTAATCCGGAGTGTTGGCGACCGAGAATCGAGGCACGTTTCGTCACTTTGAGTACGAAACGTCCCTCATTTCCCGTGTTTGGACTAAACCCTACTCCAAACACAATGCAATATGCATGACATGCATGAATGTAACTCTAACATGCAACCTAGATGCAATGCCACTGAATGACGCAAACATGCAAGGAATGAAAATGCAAACATGCACCTAGCATATACAATGCTAACACTACATGGCATGCACAATGCTCATGAACTATGGCATACTCAATGCGACTAACAACCCAGCATACACAATGCGAGGAATGACATGGCATACACAATACTAACAACATAACATGCACAACACATTGCAACATGGCATACATAATGCAAGATGGACTTAAACCAATATGAGTGGACCTCAGCCACACTCAAATCAGTGGCCATATGATGAAAATGAGACAACCAGAATACATGCAAACATGCACGAATGTAAGGGGTCGATCCTAAGGCACAACATGCAACTCTAACAAAGCATGGCAAAGGATGAAATATGGCATAGAATGGCACATGATCCAGCTCTGAAATATGATGCACAATGGTCCCGAATCATGCAAACACTTCACACAATGCATGCTAGATGGCCCGAATACCGAAACTAGTGAACTGCGTTACACTAGAGATACACAAAGCAATGCACAAATGGCAAAACCAACCCCAAACAGACCCTAGGCAGACCCTAAACAGTGGGAAAATGGTCTAAAATGATGGCTCAACATGCCAAGAAATGAAGCTCATGCAATGGTCCGAAAACGAGGCATTTATGCACAACTCTCAAACGCATTTAAAGAGTGGAAAACATGACAATATGGCATACATGTAAGCTCTTAAATATGATGCACAATGGCCCCAAAACATGAAAACACCTCAGTATATGCATGCAATGGACCTCAAAACTCAAAGTTAAGCACGGATATTGAACTACAAGCATGCAAAACAAGTATCATTCGACCATGAGACCCAAAAACAGAGCTAAGGCAGTCCAAAACATGCACAAAATTGGTTTAAGGCGTGGCCAAAATATGCTAGGAAAGGTGGCCAAAACATCATGCAAAACAAGCTAGTGAACCATGACTTACACTACAACTATATGAAGCATGTGAAGGACTACCAAACCAGCCAAAAACAGAAACATGGCATTCCAAATAAAGCCCAAAAACCCACTGAAAAATGGTCCATGCATGCAAGAATGATATGTTCCTTTGAAAAGCCAAAAAAAGGGTTATTCTACACATGCAATATGGACATCCAAAATGGCAAAACCACCTCTGGAAAGAGGTTATGAAGGCCCTAAAACTCATAGAAAAGGGCATGAAATGAGGCTAGGAAGCATGCAAGTAAAGGCCCCTTTAAAAGGCTATGAAGAAGGTTACTCTACACATGCAAGAGGGACACCTAATATGGCAAAACCACCTCGGGAAAGAGGTCATGTAGGTCCTAAAACTCATCAAAAATGGTCTGAAGCATGGCTTGGAAACATGCAAACAGGGGCTCTCTTGTTAGGCCAACAATGCTAGTAAACAAGACAAGGGGTGAGAGGGTCACCCCTCTCTGATTTTGATGCTCAAAAACACATAATAACCACTGAAAATCCGCTAGATTTCAATGGTCAAAAGGGCCAACAAAGCTCAACACAAAGGCCCTAATGCATGGCTTAAAACAAAGGGACATGAAGCATGCAAGGGGGTAGAAGACCCCCAACAAAAAAATAGTCTTAAACAAACATGTTAAGAAGCTCAAAATAAGACTTTTTTCTGTTTATGACAAGGCCCAAATATACTTGCAAATAGAGCTAAGGTATGAAGCAAAACAATGCTTAAAAGAGGGGAATGAGTGTTACCCTTGTAGAGAAGACCTCCAGCAGCTTCTGGACCAAAGTAGCAAACCTTCAACCTCTGAAAACCAGCTCCAAGGTGCTTAGAGTGATGGTGGAGGTGTTAGGATAGGAGCTGTAGTGTAAATGGCCAAGAACTATGGAGTTTTGGAGCTTAAGTGAAGAGATATAGAGAGAGAGGTGTATCAGCCTAAAACCAAAATTCTGAACCATTGCAAGTGAGGGAGAGGCCCTCTTTTATAGCCAAAGAGGTCCAAAGCTTCTCAAAGAAGATAAAAAAACTAGTTTGAAGATCCTCCATACACGTGCATGGAGGATCAATTCTGTGGCTTCCAGCTGGCACAGCTGGCAAACACTCAGTGAGACAGAAAATGAGAATGCTGGCCGACCAGTTCAGGTGGTCGACCGACTACTCCCCCTGGTCAGCCGACCAGGGTCAAAAGGGTCAGGTGGTCGGTGGCCCATATTGGTGGTCTCCCAGGTGAATGCAACTCAGTGGTGATATGGGAGACCAGTAATTGTGGTCCAAAAGTGAGGGAGACCACTTACCTGACAAGAAAACTGGCTGACCGGGGAAAGGTGGTCTCTAAGAAGAAAAGGTGGTCTCCCACCCTTGCACCACCTTCCTAACAATGAAACTAGGGTCCATGCCAAAAATGAATCAAGACGGATGCAAAACGAGGGTTCGGGGGCTAAAACGCGCAGCCGGAGGCCCCGAAAACTGACTATTAAGCATCGAATGTGGCGTGCGACCACAAAGGTGGTCTCCCGGGCCACAGTGTTCCTCTAAAGAGAGGAAACAAGGTATGTGCCAAAAATCGGAGCAAACGGAGAAAGTTAAGCGGTCACGAACCGAGGCGCGCGGCCCACATCTCCGAAAACCGAAAACTGGTCTCCAAACGGGAAAAGTGGCCTACGACCACGAAACGTAGCCTACGGCCACGAACGTAGCCTACGGCCACTGAGAGATGGTCTACGAGACCTCTCCCTCCCTTCAAGAAGAGAAAACAGAACCTGGTTCACAAACCAAGGCAAAACACAAAAGAGTCCCGAAGTCCAGAGGCAAGGCTCTCAGCTGAGACTCCGTAACCTCAAAACGAGCACAACATGCGCAATTACCGAGCGCTCAATTGATGACGTCTGAGTCTTAAGGTTGGTAAAAAATGGGGTGTCTATAGTTGCCCCTCTTTGACAAAACTCGGAAGTCATAAGTGACGAGAGTGAATGTCAAAGCCCAGAAACGACCCATTTTTGACAAGGCCGAAGACTTAGACAAACAGACAAGATAAACAAAGAGATGTGCCCGCAAGCGTGCCCGCAGGCAGGGGGCAAAATACGAAATGATATGCACCAAGTCGAACGTAACTCATGATCATGCAAAGCAGCAAACTGTAATAAAGCAAATATTCACAATAAATGCAACAGTTTTAAGCGAGAATGCAAAGCAAAACTACATTTCATGTAGTAAGTTGTGTAAGAGAATCACAATTCTCACTACGTCTCACACGGAGAAGATACAATACATGTGCTGCTCGTCTGGTCGCACCAGATTCAAATGAACCGTACATATAATATCATGCCTGCAGAAGAGAGAAACTTAACAAGCACAACATAGTTAGCAACATATGTTCAACGTTATATCGAACGCAGGTAAACATAGTGCCGATGAAAAGGTGCATCGCAATGCAAGAAGAAACGTGCGTGACAATGCAAGTTAAGCATAAAGGTATGACAATGCCAGTGAGATGTGCGCAACAATGCAAGCGATGTGCATAACAATGTAGGATAAGTGCAACTTCGAATGCATGTTTGAAACAAAACATCGAGCAAAGAAATGCAAGCCTCGACGAGGGCAACTCAAACGCAACCTTCGGTTTACCTCTCGGAGCGGTCGCAACGTACTCAAAAGGATACATCTTTCTCTTGACGAGTAATGAGGAAACACGCATCGAAAGTTGAAGTTGAAGTTCCCGCGAAGGGATTTCGCGCCGGAAAGTGCACTTTCCTTGTACTTTCTCGAGAGCCGGGGACTCCGATCACCACCAAAATTTGCAGGGAGCTCAAAGAGACATTGGAGACCACCCAGGAGGGCCACCGACCACCTTAGGGTGTCGCCGACCAGGTTTGGTGCAAGGGGGTGGTCGGCCTACCAGAAAAGGTGGTCGGCCGACCACCTGTCCAAAACAGGGGCAGTTTGGTCCTTTTACTCTTGTTTCTTTAAATATACTTGGCCAAAGCACTTTTTGCTCACACCCTCAGATCCGAAATTAGTCCCTCTTACTTCCTAGACCATTTTCTCTCTCAGATCTGCGCTCTATACGCGTTTTCCAACATCCCACTCAAAGTTGTTTCTCGAAAACTTTCAGTTCTCTTCACTTTGAACCGATTAAATTTTGATTTCGGAGCTTCTTTCTCCATTTTCACCACTTGAGGTAAGTTTGTCTTGACATTTGGAACATTTTCTCGGGAGTTGACTTTTGTTGACTTTTTCATTTTCCAAGCGTTGACTTTTGTTGACTTTTTCCAATTTTGGCTCATTTTGCTCCTTTTTGCAGATTTCTTGAAATGGCAGGTCATTTTCCTCACGGTGGAGGTCCTCCAGGTGCCGAGGGTGAGCTGGACATCATGTCTTTGCCCCCGAGAGTTCAGCCATTTGATCCCGAGAGGTATCACCCTCGGGAGCACATCCTTCCTGAGGCCACTTTTTATCATTTCACCAACTTCGATCGACGAGCGCCCGCGGATCTGCTACTGCGGGAGCCAGAATCCCGCCTCTCTCAACAGGCACGAGAGGTATGCACTTCACTTTTTACATTTTCTGCAATGTATTTCGCATTTCCTATGCATTTCACATTTTCGCTACGTATGTTCATCTGCTCGTTCTGAACACATTTACACACCATACTTCTGCTTATTTTAGCACATGTCTCACAGCACAGTATCTTGTTAAGTTGGCACACAGCTTAAGCACTTGAATTTCTGAACACACAGCTCATACTTTGATGATGAACACACAACCCACTATTTGATGGCGAACACACAGTCCACTATATCTGAAACCTGAACACGTAACCCAAATTTTTGAGATGAACACACAGCCCACTGTTTGATGGTGAACACACAGCCCACTATTTCTGAAATCTGAACACGCAACCCAAACTTTGATGATGAACACATAGCCCGCTGTTTGATGGTGAACACACAGCTCACTATTTCTGAAACTTAAACACACAGCCCAAATTTTGAGATGAACACACAGCCCCCTATTTCTGAAATCTGAACACGCAGCCCAAACTTTGATGATGAACACATAGCCCACTATTTGATGGTGAACACACAGCTCACTATTTTGAAATCTGAACACACAGCCCAAATTTTGAGATGAACACACAGCCCACTATTTCTGAAATCTGAACACATAGCCCAAACTTTGATGATGAACACATAGCCCACTATTTGATGGTGAACACACAGCTCACTATTTTGAAATCTGAACACACAGCCCAAATTTTGATGATGAACACACAGCCCACTATTTTTGAAATCTGAACACACAGCCCAAGCTTTGATGATGAACACACAGCCCATTGTTTGATGGTGAACACACGGCTCACTATTTCTGAAATCTGAACACGCAGCCCAAGCTTTGATGATGAACACACAACCCACTGTTTGATGGCGAACACACAGCTCATTATTTCTGAAACCTGAACACGTAGCCCAAATTTTGAGATGAACACACAGCCCACTATTTCTGAAATTTGAACACGCAGCCCAAATTTTGATGATGAACACACAGCCCACTATTTTTGAAGTCTGAACACACAGCTCAAACACTTGATGTTGAACACACAACTCACACTTTGAAAGTTGAACACACAGCCCACTGTTTTTGAAGTCTGAACACACAGCTCAAACGCTTGATGTTGAACACATAGCTCGAACTTTGAGATGAACACACAGCCCACTGTTTTTGAAGTCTGAACACACAGCTCAAACGCTTGATGTTGAACACACAGCTCGAACTTTGAGATGAACACACAGCCCACTGTTTTTGAAGTCTGAACACACAGCTCAAACACTTGATGTTGAACACACAGCTCGAACTTTGAGATGAACACACAGCCCACTGTTTTTGAAGTCTGAACACACAGCTCAAACACTTGATGTTGAACACACAACCCACACTTTGAGATCTGAACACGCAGCTCGCACTCTTGAGGTGAACACACAGCCCACAGTTTTTGAAATCTGAACACGCAGCTCAAACACTTCAATTCTGAACACACAGCTTATATACTTTATGTTGAACACGCAGCTCATAGCATTGTATCTAGTTTGATTTACACACAGCTCATACTTTCATTTTGAAACTGAATACATGTGTTCATTCTGAATGCAGGTATCTTCCCGTATTACACGAGGCTATGGCTCGATCATTGCTAGGGAGTGGTTCGCGGAGCTCCCGGAGACCGTTCGTGATCTGGTTGACCAGGCAGGGTTCGGACCCTTCTGTGCGGGGATATCACGTTATCCGGGGAGCAAGACCTTGATGGGCGCGCTCGTGGAGAGATAGTGGGACACCACCAACTCTTTCCACTTCTCAGCTACCGGGGATATAACGATGACCCCGTTCGACTTTGCCGTGCTGACAGGCCTTGACGTGGGAGGCTGGCCGATCCCCTACGACGAGGATATGGGTGAGTGAGAGGCTGCCTAGATCTATCTGTTGGGAGCTCGCCCACCGATTGACAGATCTTCGGGTAGAGTCCGGTACACCTGGTTCTCCACGCAGTACAGGGAGACTGTGCCCGAGACTCTCGAGGAGGTAGCGCAGTACGCTCGAGGATTTTTGATGTTCCTCTTCGGGACCACTCTATTCTCCGATAGGGGGAACACCGTTGGACTTTATCTGCTGAGTGCTCTGGTAGACCTATCACAGGTCAGCTAGTATGACTGGGGTGGCGCCGGCTTGGCTACCCTCTACTGTTACATGAGTGCGACCTCCCGCGGATGGGGGAACATAATTGGCAGCTATTGGAGAGCCTGGGAGGTACTTTCTGCCCTCTTGATTTATATTTCTGCTTTTTATTATCTGTACACTGCACACACGGTACACTTTACATTCTGTACTTTGCACTCTGCTCTCAACATTCTGCATTCTCTGTACATTCTGCACTCAGCATTCTGCATTCTGATGGCTATTGCCCTATTTTCCACAACTATGGGTTTTCACGTACTTTCCGACGCTAGCCCCGGAGCTCGAGGTAGAGGTGCCTCTTATGATTCCTTATTCGCTCGTATTTGAGGGTCAGTACCGGCCGAGAGCTCGGGAGTCTCTGCCCTACCTGCGGTAATTTTTTGATACAGTGCGGATGACCGAGGTAATTCAGAACTCTCAGTTCTCCATGTTTTCATCTTTGATTCATCTTGCACATTTACGATTTCTAATCGGCTTATGCATTGGTTATCCGCAGATCACATGGCAGCCCTGGGCGCCCTTGGGTGAAGATACCCGATTTCAGCTTGCTGGGAGATGGGTCGCTTCTCGGTACAGGATCCTATTTGAGGGGCCCATTGGTAGGGCCTGGTTTCTGGGGGACCGCTTCATGAGCCAAACTATGGGCTACTCCAAGCAGAGTGTCCCCGCAGCACCTCCAGATGACATGCGGTCTACCGAGAGACTCACTCCCCAGGAGGTTGATTCGGCTATGCTGGGCACTGATGTAGTTCTACATTTGGAGGAGGGGGAGTACGCGACCTACTGTCATACATACTTGATGCCTCCATTAACAGGTGTCCGTACTCCCAGGAGGAGGGCTACTGACGTGCCTTCTTCGAGTCGAGCCCGGGCTACAGATATCCCTTCAACCAGCAGGGCCGGCACATCGAGAGGTGGGGCTGGACTGGTTCCCTTGATTCCCCCGACTTATCATCACGCCGGGTGGCCAGATATCCCGACTGAGTTGACAGGATAGCGATACGAGACTTCCTACCCGATTCCGATAGAGCCTCCTATGCCAGATCACCGATATGTCAGAGACCCTGACTCGCCACCGGTATACTTTACAGCTTTGATTTATCACTCAGATACTTGGACATTCATTCATTTACTGATAACTTACACTTGCATCTGTAGCCTCCCAGCGAGTATACTGAGGGGTTGCTCGGGTTGGTGGCCTCACTCGAGGGCATGGTCCTGCGGAGAGAGACGCAGCTGTTCATCCCCGGTGTCCCAGTACTCTTTAGTTTTCTTGCATTTATTATACTTCTGATGACATGCTGAAATTGAACATTTCATTGCATTGATTGACTGTATATGTGGAGCACATCGGACACACACCACATTCATATACTATATCTGCATGCATCCACTCCATGTAGCTTTCTTGTCTCTGTATCTGATATACATATTGGCTAATGTATTCAAATTGCGCTCTTTCTTTTCAGATACCTCCGCTACAGACTGAGCCACAAGCCGGGCCATCTAGGCCTTCTCGGGGAGTTGGGAGAGGGGGTTCAACTCGCAGCCGAGGCAGACGTAGAGCACCTGTCATAGAGGAGGAGTCCAGCGAGGAGGAGGAGCCTGCGCATCCCCAGTCAGAGACATCCGCTAACAGAGAGGGTGACTTTGGTTCCGGTTCTGGTAGTGGAGATGATGCCGAGGAGGATTCCGAGGACGGGTGGCTCCGATTCAGATGATGATGATGGTGCGGAGGTTGTTCCGTAGAAGAGGACGAAGAGGGCCTCTTATTCCTGCAGTTGATAGCACTGATGCAGTTGTTCCCTGCTTTATTTGCCTTTTTTACTAGTAGTTATAGCACATTGTACATTAGTAGGCAGTTTTATTTTCTGTAAAACTTGTACCCTTGTTGTAAAATGTTGTAACAAAGGAAGCATGATGGAATGAAATAGCTTTTTGAAAAAGGGTTGTATTTTATGTTCTTAGCATCGCATCACATCATTTTGCAGAAAAATGAGATTGAATGAAAAATTGAGCACTGAAAATTTGCCAAGTCAGGTAGTGAACCGACGCAACAAACTAAACAACTTAACTTACTAAGAAACAACAAAGCTTTAGCAAAGTTTACAACTCGATAAGCAAAGCTCGACAATGTTGATCAAACAAAGAGTAACAACTCAATATACAAAACTCGACAACTCGACAAAACCTAACGACTCGATAAACAAAACAACTCGGCAAGCAAAACAACAACTCGATAAGTAAAACAACAACTCGATAAGCAAGACTTTAACAACAATTCGATAAACAAATGCATTTCAGACAAGACGGGCGATGGAATGCGTCCGAAACCGAGGAAAACACGGACCTTCAATACTCCCAACGCATGGAAAAGCTAGGAACTCTCTTCTAGAAGCTAGGACAAAACCAAAGCCCTGCTTCTCTCCATGGCCGACCACCTAAGGAAGCTGGCCGACCAGCTTTCTGCCTTGGAGACCAAGGGGGGGTGGTCGGCCCTACCAGAAAAAGTGGTCGGCCGACCCACCTGGTTTAGCGACCACCAGATTTTTGACACGTGTCCCCGAACAGTGTCTTATCCTCTATAAAAGTCCCAGCTTCGTGGTTCTTTCATTTCATCCCAGTTTTGCATCAAAATAGAGGCATTCCTCACCGAAAATCTCGCAGCTTGGATTGCTACTTTAGACGGCTCGGAAAAGTTGAACTTTCGGGGCTTCAGCTTGAATGTACTATTCACGTTGAGCCGTACTCCGCTGCATCTTCCCTTCCTCCATCCCGCGGCAAGGTTTTGGAATCCGGTAACCCATCTCTTTAGCTTTGGCGGGCAAGAGGTGTGTCCCTACCTTCCAAGATTTCCAAGCTTTGATAAAATCCGAATGTGACGAAGAAATCTTGCCCCAGTTTCACTTCGGCCACGCCCAAGCTTTAGGACGGATGTGTGGGCTCACTATGCATGACCCTCGGTCTCTGATCTACAACGGGGAACTGGACATCCTCGACTTGATTCATCGCTTTTTTGATGCCGGTGACCGCGGCGACCATCATTGGCAAGGTTTTCGGCGTCATGCCCTTTGCTTGTGCATGCTATCACACTTTTTTCTTGCCTCAGGCTTCAACGGGTTAGCATTCGTCTGATTGAAGTTGCTCAAGGCTTGAAGGAAGGCAAGAGCTGCATTGCCATGACATTGGCCGAGACACTGATGGGCTTAGATGCTTTCCATCACCGGGAGACAACCAGATTTGCGGGGAGTCCACTACTGCTACAGGTAATGTTTCCCACACTTTCTCACATATATATTGCTCACATTATTCGGCCCTTAGGCTCGATTTTTCTCACAAAACCCTTTTTTCACTTTTCTCTCATCGTACATCTCTCTATTCTTTATTCTCTCATTTTTCATCTCTCCCCAGGGTGGTTGATGGATAAGTTGCAGGTTGTGGACTCTTGCCCAGCGTACTCAGCTCACGTCTACTTTTTTCGATGTTGTCTAATCGATGCCCTTGATGAGGGATGGTGGTTCGACTGGATGTGCAGTTTGTCCGCAGATCGCATTGCTTGGCGTTGTCTTTGGCTCAATCTCTCGACAATGAGCTACCGCATGTCCCGGCAGGCCGGGATTCAGTTGATTGGTCTGACTCACTGTATGTTTCTACTTTCCGTTCCGGTTCCAACGCCAGTTCGGCCATGGCCAGACTTGCCTACCAGAGGGAATAGAATACCCTGCTGCATTCCTGGTCCGAGGCGCACGGCTTGCCCGGTATGCCACGGCATGGAGGACAAGAGAACTCCTGGCCCCCGCTCTTACTTTCAGTTGCACTTTGCCTGATGAGTGCTTGGATTGGCTCAATGAAGAGGCGCAGATTGGGCCCACTTTGGCGTCAGAGGCTCCGACCAGCTCTGGGAGGGGGCACAGGAACACCTAACTTATCTATGCCCAGATTTATTACTTTATTAGTACTTTCAAGTTTTCTTTTTGAATGTAGCAAAAAGCAACTTCAATTTGTATACAAGAGCAGGAGAACTCTGTATTGAAATCAATAAAATTGAAGGTTGTGGGTACTGAAAATTTTCCGCTTTGGTCCAAAAAATGGTCTAAGTTGTAAAAAGATTAATTTGAGCAAAATCAACTTTTATTAAAACTTTTCAAAACCATTTTCGATATGGATCAGAACTAGACACGCCTGAAATCTGTCACTGAGATGCATAACCCCAGATCCCCAGCAACTAGAAAGTTGCCCCTAGTCTGAATAGCACTGCACCGGAGATCTCAACCGAAGCTCTTGAATGCTGAATAGACAAAGATGACAAAGATGATCAAATGGACAAAGTCGATCGGGAAGTGTTTAGGGTTGGACTTCAGGATGAAGTTGCCTACGTATCCCAAAGATGGGAATCAAGCCTTACGTAGTTCAGGCTTAGGTTCACTCAAGTATTTTCACTCTCCTTTTATGCTCTAACTTTTGCCAAGGTCGCCTTCTGCGAGTTTTCAACCTTGCGAGCTCAGTTTTTGTAATTTCAAATTTTTCATGCTCTAACTTTTGCCTAGGTCGCCCTTTCGAGTTTTCAGCCTAGCGAGCCACTCAGGGTAATATTTCTTCAACTTGTCCATGTTGATCGGCTGTGAGAACTCTAGGCCATCTAGGTTCATCAGAACGACAGCTCCACCCGACCAAATAGACTTAATGATGTAGGGACCAGTCCACTTAGGTTTGAACTTGCCCCTAGGGTCGTGGATGGGAGCTCGGTTGTCCTTGAGCATCAAATCTCCTTCTTTCAAATTCCTGGACTTAACTTTCTTGTTGAAAGCCCTGGCAATTCTGCGCTGATAACCCTGAACATGGTATAGTGTTTTCAATCTTCTTTCATCAAAGAGCATGAGTTCTTCAAATCTGCTCTGCTGCCAATCTACTTCGGCTATCTGACACTCAGCCAATACTCGCAATGACGGAAACCTCAATCTCGATAGGTAGAATGGCCTCCATCCCATAAACTAATGAATACGAAGTCGCCCTAATTAAAGTTCTGATTGAAGTCCTGTAGCCCCACAGAGCAAATGGCAGCTTGTTTGGCCAGTCCGTGGTAGGTTTCCACCATCTTCTGCAATATGTGTTTGATATTCTTGTTGGCGGCCTCAACTGCTCCATTGGTTTGCGGCCAATAAGTGGATGACTTATGAAAAGCCACATTGTATTTCTCCAACAAGTCAATCACTTCCTTCTTGAAGTGGGCACTATTATCCGAAATTATCTCGTTCGGGACCCCGTAACGATAGATGATGTTGTTCCTGATGAACTTTGCAAACATGTGAAGCATTCAACACCGTGTAAGATTGGGCCTCGACCCACTTCATGAAATAATCTATCGCGACCAGAATGAACTCCTGCCATTAGACCCCTTTGGCGTGACATCCCCGATCACATCGATTCCCTAAACTGAAAATGGCCATGGCGAAGTCATATTGTATAGCTTCGACGGCGGAATGTTCATGCGGTTTGCATGGATCTGACATTTGTGGCATCGCCGAACAAAGCCGATACAATCCTCCTCTATGGTGGACCAGTAGTAACCCTGTTTGAGGATCTTCCGAGCCAACATTACCCCATTCATGTACGCTCCGCACTCTCCTCCATGGATGGCCTCCATTAAGCGCTTCGATTCTTTGGCATCAACACACAGTTTATGCATTCCCAGATGACCTCGCTTATACAATTTACCCCCGCAGATGATGAATTGAACGGCCATTCTTCTGATTGCCCTTTTATCTTTGGCATTTGCCCCTGGTGGATACGTCTCTTTCTCCAAGAAATTTCAAACATCGTAATACCAGGGGTTCTCATCTTGAACCTCATCTATAGCAGCAATCGACTCATAAGCTAGCTCAAATTTCTGGTCAATGATGATCGGACGCATCCGGACTTCAAAACGGGATGTCTATCATGGAAGATAGAGTTACTAGTGAATCTGCGAACCTGTTGTTCTCTCTTAACAGATGAGCAAAGTTTAGCTTCTCAAACTGAGAAATTAGCAAGTCCAAGGTCTGGTGATACATTATCATCTTTTCTTCTTTGACTTTTCAATCTCCTTTTGCTTGAGACACAACAAGGTTCGAGTCCCCGATGACGTCCAACCGTTTTGCCCCTAGTTCTAGGGGTGCTTCTAGACCGGCAATGCATGCCTCATATTCTACTTCGTTGTTCGAGACTTTGAATCAGAGTTTGAATGCTGGAGGGATATGGGAATTTTCGGGTGCTATCAGCAATACGCCTATCCCATACCCGTATTGGTTTGACGCTCCGTCAAAGTACATCGTCCAAGTTTCGTCTTCGATATGCAAAATGGCCTCATCTGGGAATAAGTACTCAACTGCTTCACCCCCTTCCACTAGATGATCGACTAAGAATTCTGCTACTGCTCTTCCCTTGACTGACTTGCGTGTCACATATTTCAGATCGAATTCAGAGAGCAACAGCAACCAACAAGCTAGCCTACCCGTAAGTGCTGGTTTCTCAAAGAGATATTTGATGGGATCTAATCTTGAAACCAACATTACAGAATGAGCTAACAGTTAGTGTCGCAGCTTCCAGGTAGCCCATACCAAGGCTAAGCAAGCCTTCTCCAACGGTGTCTAGCGAGTCTCGTACTCTAGCATCTTCTTGCTTAGATAGTAGATGGCTCTCTCCACTTTGTCCTCTGATTCTTGCACGAGCATACAACCCATTGTAGTCTCAGTTACTGAAAGATACAAAATCAATGGCTTCCCCAGCTCAAGCGGTGACAGCACAGGTGGGTTCTATAAGTATTCCTTGATCTGTTCAAAAGTAGCTTGGCATCGGTCGTCCCATTGGAATTTCTTTCCTTTCTTCAGGAGGCCAAAAAGTGGTTCACAAGTCAAGGTTAGTTTTGAGATAAATCATCTTATGAATTGGACTTTACCCAGAAAGCCTCGCACCTCATTTTCAGTCCTTGGTGGTGGCATTTCTAAGATGGCCTCAATTTTGGAAGGGTCGACTTCGATACCTCTCTGTGTAATCAGAAACCCCAGTATTTTTCCTGCTGTAACACCAAACGTACACTTCTGAGGATTCAGCCGCAGTCGAAATTCTCTAATCCTTTGGAAAAACTTTTGCAAGGCGGTGTAGTGGCCCTCTGTTTCTTTG
The DNA here is from genome assembly GCA_036172215.1 of Camellia granthamiana. Taxonomy (NCBI): domain Eukaryota; kingdom Viridiplantae; phylum Streptophyta; class Magnoliopsida; order Ericales; family Theaceae; genus Camellia; species Camellia granthamiana. The sequence goes on from JAXFYN010000188.1 coordinate 44,171, forward strand.
GACTTGACAATCACGTCGTCCACGTACACCTCAACCTCTTTGTGGATCATGTCATGTAGTATCGTGGTCGCGGCCCGTTGATAAGTAGCTCCAGCGTTCTTCAACCCAAATGGCATCACTCTGTAGCAGTAAGTCCCCCACGGGGTGGTGAAAGCAGTCTTCTCCGATCTTCAGATGCCATCACTATCTGATTGTAGCCCGAGAATCCATCCATGAATGAAAGTAGAGCATGCCCAGCTGTGAAGTCCACTAACTCGTCAATATGCGGCAAGGGAAAGTCGTCCTTCGGACTAGCTCTGTTCAAATCCCTGAAATCCACGCATACCCGGATCCTGCCATCCTTCTTCGTCACTGGAACGATGTTGGCCAACCAAGTTGGGTATTCGGATACCAGCAAGAACCCTGCATCAATTTGCTTGTTGACCTCTTCCTTAATCTTGAGAGCCTAGTCCGGGCGGATCCTCCTGAGTTTCTGTTTAACGGGTCGGGCCTCAGGGTCAAGAGGGATCCGGTGCTGTACAATCTCAAGATCGATTCCAGGCATGTCTTCGTAGGACCACGCGAAAACATCTTTGAAATCTTTTAATAAAGGGACTAAGCGCACGCGTTCCTTTGAAGACAACGTGAACCCGATCTGGACCAGCTGCGGGTCCTCCTCAGTACCAACATTAACAGTAGTGATTTCATCAACTAAAGGTTTAACAAATCTTTTCTGGTCTTGATCAATTAATCGTTGCAAAACCGAAGGAATTTCTTCCTCGTCGTTTTCATCAAAATTTTGAAAGTCCTGATTAATACAATAAATCAAAGGCACAGAAAAAGTACTCAGAAACCACATCCATTCCATTCTCATTAAGCATTTCCAAATCGTCCGATTCTTCGGTTACAACAGACTTAAAAGAGAAAGAAAAAGACGACCTGGACAAGACTGTGGCATCCGGGTTAACAACCCCAGGAATACCGAACTCAGACTCAGTCGAGCTGGAACCTGATTTCGACTCCACAGACTCGGTGGAATCAGATTCCGGCTCACTACCTGACCCGGTGCTGCTTGACAAAAATCCCTCTTCATATTGCCAAATGAGAGAGGGTGCGATAGATGCATCCAAAATAGTTGACGGTAGGCCCGCAGCCGTTTCATTCCCAATCATGGATACCGAGAAGTTATCCCCCAAGAACTTATGTACGATCGGAGGATCTAAAAGTAGACAAGCCAGTGCTACCCCCATTTCAATTTCATCACTCTCGGCATCCACTTCCTTATACTGCTCAACCTCAGCTGATGGGTCTATCTGCTCCTCGGCAACATCATCCCTGGATAACTGCAGGTCGAAGAAGATCTCAAAAGTGGCACACACTTCCCTCCACATTCAACCATGGCTCCGGGAAGCCGCAGAATGGAAAATCTTCCCCCCCCCCCGGACGAAGCGTCCGTTTAGGGTACCCTGAATGGGTCGGTGTATTAGCTCATAAGGCTTCCCGGCCTTCTTTGCTTTGGCTCTCCCAGCCATCTCCTTTCCTTTCCTTACCCAGTCCTCTTTGGTGGGCAGATAACCAAAGCCAAAGGCATGCGAGTTGTATGGCACTTCGGCCGATACAGCGACGCCCTTCCGGCCACTCTTTCCCAATCCCATCCCGGGGATGTGCTGAAGCTTGTTCATGAGGTATACTGATTGTGCACTGACATACACCCCCTCATTAATAGCTAAAATATTCTGCATGACCCTGGCCTCAGTTAGAGTAAACCCCAATAAGAACACATCCTCCGTGTCGTGTTCGATTTCCAAGACTGGTGTAGACACCTCCAACAGTGGATGGATTGACGAGTTCCCAAAAACAATAGCTACCCCCTTCCCGTGAGGGTACTTCAACATCTGATGCAAGGTGGAAGAGACTGCCTTCACTTGGTGCAACCACGGCCGCCCCAAAAGCAGATTGAAGGTTGCGGGAATGTCCAAGACATGGAATTCAATGTTATGTTGTCCTGGACCAACCTGGGTCTGAATTTTGACAGTCCCCATCACCTCCCTGCTTGTGTTATCATAGGCTTTGATCACTTGAGTAGTTGGCATGAAGTCTGCGGGCTTCAACCAGATTGCATATGCCGTCCTTGACGGGCACACATTAATGGCAGATCCCGTGTCGACAAGAACCACTGGCACCCACTTGTCTCTACATTCCACAGAGATGTAGAGGGGTTTGTTATGATTTGCGCCCTCAGGCGGTAGTTCTTTGTCTGAAAAGGTCAACGTCGGGGAACCTCCTCCTAGAAAGACCAATCCAACTAGCTGCTTTGGTGTGGTATCTATGGAGAGTTTAGCCTTGTCCATAGCAGATAGGATAGCCTGTCTGTGTACTCGTGAAGCCATAAGCAGTCCCCAGATGGAGATGTCTTCTTGTATCCTTTTCAACTGCTTCAACACAGCCTCTTCTTCGAGTTGTTTCTCCTTTTGCTTCTCTGCTTCCTTATCCTTCCTAGACGCCTCTGGCTGGTCTAGGTGCGGGGGCTTGAAATACCGTCCGCTCCTGGTCATATGATCTACTTCGCCGATGTACCAAGTATCATCTGGTTGATTACTCCCCCAATCCTTATCCGTGTAGGCAAGACATAGATCATCGTCCTCCCACCACATTCCATCGGCAGCCGACAGACACCTGTCCGGCTCTGTTACAAAAATCTCTGTGCCCACATCACCTTGTGTTCCTGTACTCGCAGTACTTTATGTCCTTGTGCACGCAGCATTTTTAACCCCCACAGGAGCCTTGGCCTTTCTGGCTCTCTCGGATTCTTCAAACCCTTCTTGTTCCAACTGCTTCAGTGTAGTTTGTTGTTCAACTTTCCCTGCATTCACAATGCCCAAGTCCTGAGCGAAATTCTTGGCACTGGCGCTCTCCGGCGATGCATTTTGATTTCCGGCCCTTCCGGCCACAACTGATATTCTCGCCCCTGCCGGGCCCTATTCTGGTTGGAATTTTTCCACAACATCCGGTTGATCATCTAGCCACCCGGTAACCTCTGCTGATTCCTCAAAATCAAACCAGTTGACTGCCGCGTCCCCTAGATCTTGTTCGTTGAAAAATTGGAAGTTAGCAAAGTCCTCTTCCACAGCCGCCAAATCATCTGTCCTCTGCTCAAATCCATCCCTCTGGATCACACAAAGCTCTGTCCATGCCGGCAATTCCACACTTGGTCTAACCTGGCCCACTGACAGAATGTAATCACTCGGATTAGATACCCCCTCAGCAAAATTCCCAGACTCCTCAGACTCTAACTCAACAACCCCATTCTTTTCTGAAATCTCCCCTGTTCTGTCTTCGACAGTCACCACCATTGGTTCGAGTTGGGTTCTGGAGATGTCCAACATGCACAAGTCAGTGCTGTCGGGAAGGAACACCTCCGGCTTGGGTAGGTGAGAAAGAGTAATATGGATGCTAGGATCGTAAGACACGACCCCAGTCTGGATGAAGTTGATGCGTTTGGGAGGTGGAGCTTGGTTGTGTGGAGGGAGAGGGTTGGTTGTGACATTGGGTTTTTCTGGAGGCAAAATCACCTGTTTGTCAATGAGGTCTTGAATCTCATGACGCAACCTGAAACATTGGTCGGTGTCATGACTGTGTTGTTGATGATATGCGCAATATTTGGCTGGATTGTGGGAGAGAGGAAGTGGATTTGGCAATGGCCTCGGCTCCAGGGGCCTTAAGTGCCCTTTCCAAATTAAAACCCCTAGAGCCTTGGATAGGGGCATATATAAGGTTCTTTGGCCTCGAGGTTGGTATTTGGTCGGAGAAAGGTGTAGTTGCCATGGGTCTTGGTGGGGTGGTGGTGACCACGCTTACTTCCGAAGCTCTAGCAGTTGCAGCACTGCTCGTGCCTGTATGGTTGTTGCAGTTGAAGGTTCTCCTGGGTTACTCCTTGTCATTATCAATCAAGCCCTGCTTCAAGGCATCTTCGATCTGTACTCCCATCTCGTGTAGATCTGAAATGATAGGGATGGGGAGCACAATCATTTTCTGCATCAATTTGGGCTGGAGGTTGCGCATAACCATCCGTATTTGATCCTTATCCGTTGGCCTAATGGTCATCATTGAGGCCTTGGCTCTCCAGCGAGTCACGAAATCAGAAAAACTCTCCTTAGGCTCCTGCCTTGTTGTTTCAAGATCACGGGTTGTAATCTCAATTTGCGTGTTATAGGAGTACTACACAATGAAGGCCTCGGCCATCTCATCCCAGTTTCGTTTGACATCATCCTCTAATTTTGCGTACCAGATAGCGGCCACACCCGACAGGGTCCGGCCGAATAATGAAAACTTATGCGGTCTAGTGAGACCCATCGGCCGTAGTATATCTGAGAACAACCGGAGATGCACCATGGGATCCCCAGATCCGTCAAAGCGGTCGATTTATGGCATTTTGAACCTATCTGGCAGCGTCACGGCCACGTCGGTATACCCGTCCTCAATGTCCAGGATAGACTTTACCCCTTGGGATTTCTTGAACAACTTTTCGAGCTTGCTCAACTTCAATGCTGTAGGGTCCACTTCGAACTCAAATGGAGAGTCTGAGTGATTGATAGGCGTAGGTGCCTTGGATAGTTGAGGTAGAATCGGGGGCGGAGCCAGCCCCGTTGGGATATCTGTATCCTCCTGGATATTCTGGACATTTGGCAGGATATTCTGGACATTTGGTGTCTCCCCGGGTAGCAGAACCCTTGGTGGGAGAGGAGCTTGATGTGAGGCTGATGCTCTAGCTTGCTGCTGTAGCCGGGTAATTAGCTCTGTTTGCTGGGCCATGATCGCAGCATGCTGTTTGGAAAATTCCGCTTGACGAGCGGCGTCCTCCTGCATGAGTTTCATACTCTCTTGTAGCTGACGGATCATTTCCTCCATTCCTGCCATGTTCTGCTGGTCCCGCTGACTGACTGGTATATCTATCTCTATGGCAGAAACTGAGACCTCAATCCGACTGTCCACTAATGGGGTAGACCACTGCTCTAGCAACCTCTGCTCAGATACACTGCGTTTTCTCGGCCTCCGTCTGATAACCGGGGGTAGAGAATGGAACACTGGTTGTTCATCGACCAGATCCTCAGATCGATTGAGTTGGCGACCTCTTGTCCAGAGTGCTTGGGGAATATCTGCTTGGTTTGAAGCAATTGTGCTAAACTACCTAGCAAAAAGATAAATAAAGCAATAAGGAAACACACAACAAGCGGACAGCATAACATCTTTTAAAATAAACACACAACACATAGTTGGGCATCACAACACACAGTTGATAAGCTGAAATACACTGTTCTCAAGTACTGATCATTGTCCCCAAAACTGAATCTGATACCCGTAGATAACTGATTCCCAAAATACTGAACTAGTGCCCGCAGGCCTGATGCCCAAACTTGCAAACTGATACATCCATTCCTGTAGAGACACACTCTAAAAGCACAGAACAGATAAGTGAGAGCCAAAACACCCCTATGTTGGGGTAGGGTTTCCCTGTCCTATTTTGTCAGGAGCTAGGGTTTCACTACGCACGCAGCGGTTTCACACAACCTATCGGGTAAGCAACCTGTCCTAGCTTGGAATGGTCACTATAGATTCTGAATATGCACTAGGTCGAATGGTCAAAAAGGGTGCCCCGGTAAAAATCGGGGTTTGTGTTCCCATATTGGCAGAGCCCGTAACCGATCAACCTTATGGCACGCAGCCTCAGGCTAACCGCTCAGGAATAGCAGATGGAAAACACGGTGTCCTAGGCACACCAATACAAATGCAATGCAAAGAAACACATAAATGTAATCAAAACCAGATATCATGAGTTTGAGTCAAGTTCTCAAACTCCCCAGCAGAGTCGCCAGAAACTATAGACGTCCCCGAATGCCCCGGGAGGGAATCCCGCGTTGTTCGTTATGGGCTTACTACAGTTCAGGACTCAATGTCACAGTCCTGTATCTAATCTCGCAGAGTGCAATGCAAGACCGATGAATCATCAAAGACTCCAAATCCGGCAAATCGTTTTTGAAAACAGATTTTTTGAAAGAAGTGCCAAACATGGACTGCTTTGCCAGATATAGAGTCGCCACCTAAATATTTTATTTTGGGGGAATTTAGGAAACCCTGACTTGTTGCCTAAGGCCACGTGTCCGTCATCACCAAAGTTGCCTCGGTTCGAGAACTTGGGTCCGATTGGGGAAGGTCACTTCGTGAGCACCCCCGCTCGCTCGATCAAAGATCGGCCTCTACTAACCATGATATCAAGTTTTGAAAACATATGTGCTCTTATTCCGGTTATTAGCCTAGAATTACTATGTGATGCGCATAGCATACAAGTATAGATTGGATCGCTTGAATTGGAACAAAACATCTCATGTTTGTTTTTGAAAACGGTTTGCTACTCGCAAGTAGGCTAAAATGTGGATTTGCCACCCTTAACTGGGCTTAGAAAACATGATGATTTGCCACTCTCAAGTGGGCTTAAAACGCGCAATCAATGCATTGTTCCAATTCAAATAACCCAACCTTCACCCACAGGCATTCAGGCAGTTATAACACATAAGCAAGTAGCCTCATGGTAAGCATGCTGTCATGGCAGTCACTCACACACATGCAAGCATGCTAAAACATAAACACTTACCGAGTACTCCAAGCCAAAGAAAGAAGCTAATTAGAAATCATGCATGAATCCTAACTATGCTGAAATGCCTAATGCAACATATGCAAAAATGCAACTACAATAGGCTCGGCTATTCTAAAATGGCATGTGAAATGCAACAGATAACATGTATTCCACTCGGAATTGAAATACAATGCAGTTAGTATGATGCGCCGAGCCCGGTGCATGCAAGACAGATGAATGGATGCAAACATGCGAGCATAAGTATGCTAATTGAAACATGCCCTAAACTAACCATCGAAAGCTAGTAAATAAAAGGGAGAAAGACGTGGGATTGGAAGACATACATCACACGCATGCACACTTATTACAACATTGCCCTCCTCGGAGGGTCCGAATAAATAATATACAAACCGAATAAATAATTTACTACTCTAGCTAATTAAATATTACAAAACCCTAATTAATTAACAAATTAACTAAGAAACAAAATGAAACTAGCATGCAAATCTATGAACCGCCTCAGCTCTGTTCTGAATGATGAAAGATGCATGCATGCTTGAGTCGCCTTGTCGGGAAATTCCTCGCGATGCTCCGGTTTGCCTCTGTTTGCAGTTGATCCCGAAATACTGTACAAAGCTCTAGAAGGCTGCTGGTTTCTAGTTTGCGGCAACAGAGAGCAAGAAAGGGGCATGGCAAAGTATTTTCAACATATGTGTGCATGACTACTCTCCCTGTCATTGTACAAGCTCTAGGGAGTGTAGTTCTCGATCCTCGTTCCACCAATCACACATCTCGATGCACGATGGCCGAGGAGTTGAATTGCACGACTCAATGTGAAATGAATGCACATATAAACATAACAAGGCCTAAACTCCATCATGGGTAATCCGGAGTGTCGGCGACCGAGAATCGAGGCACGTTTCGTCACTTTGAGTACGAAACATCCCTCGTTTCCCGTGTTTGGACTAAACCCTACTCCAAACACAATGCAATATGCATGACATGCATGAATGCAACTCTAACATGCAACCTAGATGCAATGCCACTGATGACGCAAACATGCAAGGGATGAAAATGCAAACATGCACCTAGCATATACAATGCTAACACTACATGGCATGCACAATGCTCATGAACTATGGCATACTCGATGAGACTAACAACCTAGCATACACAATGCGAGGAATGACATGGCATACACAATGCTAATAACATAACATGCACAACACATTGCAACATGGCATACACAATGCAAGATGGACTTAAACCAATATGAGTGGACCTCAGCCACACTCAAATCAGTGGCCATATGATGAAAATGAGACAACCGGAATACATGTAAACATGTACGAATGTAAAGGGTCGATCCTAAGGCACAACATGCAACTCTAACAAAGCATGGCAAAAGATGAAGTATGGCATAGAATGGCACATGATCCAGCTCTGAAATATGATGCACAATGGTCCCGAATCATGCAAACACTTCATACAATGCATGCTAGATGGCTCGAATACCGAAACTTGTGAAGTGCGTTACACTAGAGGTACACAAAGCAATGCACAAATGGCAAAACCAACCCTAAACAGACCCTAGGCAGACCCTAAATAGTGGGAAAATGGTCTAAAATGATGGCTCAACATGCAAAGAAACGAAGCTCATGCAATGGTCCGAAAACGAGGCATTTATGCACAACTCTCAAACGCATTTAAAGAGTGGAAAACATGACAATATGGCATACATGTAAGCTCTTAAATATGATGCACAATGGCCCCAAAACATGAAAACACCTCAGTATATGCATGCACTGGACCTCAAAACTCAAAGTTAAGCATGGATATTGAACTACAAGCTTGCAAAACAAGTATCATTCGACCATGAGACCCAAAAATAGAGCTAAGGCAGTCCAAAACATGCACAAAATTGGTTTAAGGCATGGCCAAAATATGCTAGGAAAGGTGGCCAAAACATCATGCAAAACAAGCTAGTGAACCATGACTTACACTACAACTATATGAAGCATGTGAAGGACTACCAAACCAGCCAAAAATAGAAACATGGCATTCCAAATAAAGCCCAAAAACCCACTGAAATATGGTCCATGCATGCAAGAATGATATGTTCCTTTGAAAAGCCAAAAAGAGGGTTATTCTACACATGCAATATGGACATCCAAAATGGCAAAACCACCTCTGGAAAGAGGTTATGAAGGCCCTAAAACTCACTGAAAAGGGCACGAAATGAGGCTAGGAAGCATGCAAGTAAAGGCCCCTTTGAAAGGCCATGAAGAGGGTTACTCTACACATGCAAGAGGAACACCTAATATGGAAAAACCACCTCTGGACAGAGGTCATGCAGGTCCTAAAACTCATCAAAAATGGTCTGAAGCATGGCTTGGAAACATGCAAATATGGGCTCCTTTGTTAGGCCAACATTGCTAGTAAGTAAGACAAGGGGTGAGACGGTCACCCCTCTCTGATTTTGATGCTCAAAAACACATAATAACCACTGAAAATCTGTTGGATTTCAATGGTCAAAAGGGCCAACAAAGCTCAACACAAAGGCCCTAATGCATGGCTTAAAACAAAGGGAAATGAAGCATGCAAGGGGGTAGAAGACCCCCAACAGAAAAATAGTCTTAAACAAACATGTTAAGAAGCTCAAAATAAGACTTTTTTCAGTTTATGACAAGGTCCAAATATACTTGCAAATAGAGCTAAGGTATGAAGCAAAACAATGCTTAAAAGAGGGGAATGAGTGTTACCCTTGTAGAGAAGACCTCCAGCAGCTTCTGGACCAAAGTAGCAAACCTTCAACCTCTGAAAACCAGCTCCAAGGTGCTTAGAGTGATGGTGGAGGTGTTAGGATAGGAGCTGTAGTGTAAATGGCCAAGAACTATGGAGTTTTGGAGCTTAAGTGAAGAGATATAGAGAGAGAGGTGTATCAGCCTAAAACCAAAATTATGAACCATTGCAAGTGAGGGAGAGGCCCTCTTTTATAGCCAAAGAGGTCCAAAGCTTCTCAAAGAAGATAAAAAACTAGTTTGAAGATCCTCCATACACGTGCATGGAGGATCAATTCTGTGGCTTCCAGCTGGCACAGCTAGCAAACACTCAGTGAGACAGAAAATGAGAAGGCTGACCGACCAGTTCAGGTGGTCGGCCGACCACTCCCCCTGGTCGGCCGACCAGGGTCAAAAGGGTCAGGTGGTCGGTGGCCCATATTGGTGGTCTCCCAGGTGAATGCAACTCAGTGGTGATATGGGAGACCAGTAATTATGGCCCAAAAGTGAGGGAGACCACTTACCTGACAAGAAAATCAGCTGACCAGGGAAAGGTGGTCTCCAAGAAGAAAAGGTGGTCTCCCACCCTTGCACCACCTTCCTAACAATGAAACTAGGGTCCATGCCAAAAATGAACCAAGACGGATGCAAAACGAGGGTTCAGGGGCTAAAACGCGCAGCCGGAGGCCCCGAAAACTGACTATTAAGCATCAAAAGTGGCGTGCAACCACAAAGGTGGTCTCCCGGGCCACAGTGTTCCTCTAAAGAGAGGAAACAAGGTATGTGCCAAAAACCGGAGCAAACGGAGAAAGTTAAGCGGTCCCGAACCAAGGCGCGCGGCTGACGGCTCCGAAAACTGAAAACTGTTCTCCAAATGGGACAAGTGGCCTACGACCACAAAACGTAGCCTACGGCCACTGAGAGATGGTCTACGAGACCTCTCCCTTCCTTTGGGAAGAGAAAACAGAACCTAGTTCGCAAACCGAGGCAAAACACAAAAGAGTCCCGAAGTCCAGAGGCAAGGCTCTCAGCCGAGACTCCGTAACCTCAGAACGAGCACAACATGCGCAATCACCGAGCGCTCAATTGATGACGTCAGAGTCTTAAGGTCGGTCAAAAATAGGGTGTCTACAAAACTGCTTGTTTATATATATATGCCTTTGTTTGTTAATTTCCATGGATTGGGCGAATTGGAGCATGTTGTGGCTTTAAAGTTTATTTAATGTAATGAGTTGTTGTGAAACCGTAAAATTTTTGTAATAATGCATCTATATGCATGTGATTTGGTTTGGGAAAATGAGGACTGGTGAGCCATGTTTTCAAATCTGGAAGAATTATTGAGGGATGTGTATCTTAGTCAGGACTACTATGAGGCGAGAATAGTTATACTCGCCGGATGTACGAAATTTCATACGTGTTATCTATTTGATCTTATGTGCGTGGTAGAGATTTTGGTCTAATGTCGTGAGAACTCCTCGAGAGGAGGTGAAGTGTGCGATTAATACTAGGTGTTGTATATTTAACATGATGTTTTACGGAGGCATAGTGCATAATTTCGTTAGGAATAGACTTATACCTTCATGGTAGGTAACGTTGCCAAATTTGTATATGTACTAATTGGTTGTTTTAGTTGAGGGAACGGTAGTCCCTATATAAGATAGTGGTTGTTGGCATCAGGGAGTGGTGTGTTGTGAGCAGCTGGTGTTATATCTTGGGCAGTGGTATAATGGGTGTTTCCTAAGTTTCCAGACTCCTTTACTATGGTACAATGCGATAGGTTTGTACCTTAATACCGAGTAGGTCAAGAGATGCTGTCGATGGGATTGGTTGGGTGTATGACCTGTGGTTAGGGTGTGACCCGTAAGTAGAGTCACAGTGATATGGTGTTTACGGATGAAGGTTTGGGATAATGGTGAGGAGGGTGAGGACTTTTACTCTTCTGGAAGTTAGGATGGTGAGTCTTTGAAAGCCTTGTCAGCAACATGTAATTATGCTGGGGTTTGGTTCAAGGCAGTTGTTCAGTAGTAGTAATGGCTGGTTGTTTAGCACGGAGACTTAGAGTCTTGATTGTATCCTCGGGACGACTGTCAAATAGGATGTGGGATTAAAAGTGGACCCTGTGAATCATTGGTGGATGAAGATGCTATGTTTGCTTGTGTTCGGTATGAACGGTTATGTGGTAGTGATAAGTGTCGCGGCGTGGAAAACCCTTGCTAGCTAATTTGGTACGAGGGAACAAGTGTGTAAAGTTGTTATTATGAGTTCGGTCGAGGTGACGAGTGCAAGCTCTGAATAAGGGATTCCGTAAGGGTGTAAAATAGCTTACATTAAGCGATGAGGTTTTGCCTGGTACGGTATGTGATAGTGTGTGGTTCGCATGTTGTTGTTAGATATTGTGTAGAAGGGGATCAGTCTTAGAAAATCCCAGGAGAATGCCTTGATAAGGCAATAGTGTGGTTACTGATGGAATCGAGTGATTGGATGTTTGGTAAAGCTGGGTCACCTTGGTATAAGTATCCGTTGTCCAGTTTGGATAGTAGTAACACAAGTGAGGTAGTAAAGTTGTGTAAAGTGAGTGTGGCACTCAGTTAGAGTCGTTTCGACTTGTTCGGTCCTTGTTTGTGTGATGAAAGGCACGGGGGTGTGTAATGTTATCCTTTGTGCCGTTGCGTTGTTGGAAATTTCAAATGTTTAGGAGTCCCTATCATGAAAGTTTTTTTTTGGGTATTGCATCATCACCGTGAGTATGGCGGGTTGTGTGGGATGGCTATGTTGTGATTCACTGGAGGGACATTGAATACTCTTCGTAAACTAAAATGATTTTGAATCGAAACGTGAATTTGCGATCCTTATTTTCGGGAAAATAAATTGAGAGAAATCTTTGAGTTCGGCTGTGGCCAGTTGTAAATGGCGTGTTTAAGTGGTGGCGGTATAAATCTGAATACTTTTGGGAAAAATCGAATGCTTTGAGACAAATGGAGCAAGTAAAGCAAATTCTTTAACCTGAATGGAATATTTTATGGGGAGTTAGTTTTGACCTAGCCTGAGTTGCTAGTTACATATTGTGTGTCTTTGGCAAGAACTCGAAATTTTGGAGTAATAACATACCATAATATTGTTCTTTACCCGTGCTTCGTCTTGCGTTCTTGTTTTGTGAAAGTTGACTGGAAGCCTTGTGTACGAATGTTTTCGTGTTTCCTGTGTTGAGGTATTAAGTACTAAATACTGATTTGGGTATTGTCGGTCGTCGAGGCGTGGTGCATGTCTCAGAACACTGTAGTGATTGAATGTGTCATACTGTTATTATTGTTATCGAGTCTTGCGAAGCCGGACTTTTCCATTAATTAAGGTGTTGTGGAAACATAATGGGGTTGAGAAAACCACTTGGGTAAGTAAATTTCAGGTCCGAGAGAAGTATCTGGATCCATTGGTAGGTATGTGAGCATACGTTGAATATTTTGTTGTATTGATGAACTTTAAGAACATTGTATATGTTTCGGTTTATGGTAGTATTATGGAATATGCCTTGAAATGGAAGTTAATTTAGCATTGTATATGTTAAATGTGTTGTAGAAATGAAAATATATCATTAACATTGAATATGTTATGGAATTGTGAACCATGTATATTGGAAATTGTTGGATTTGAAAGAAATGCATGTTGATAATGCATGTTGTAGCATATATTGTAAATTACCTCTTGAATAGAGATGGGGTGACCAGTAATGGGTCAGGTTGTTGAATATTGAATTGTAATATTGTTGAGAAATTGATTTAATTTAAACATTATGAGAAATTTCAATGAGAGGTCTTTGGCAAATAAATTGTGGATGGTTATGTGTTATGGGTAACATCGTGTTTATGAAAAATGTTTACAAAACTTTTAAGTTTCGCATGGAAAATGCAAAATTTATTTCGGAATGTCAACGTTAAAAATTTGATTATCTTTGAGAAATGCCTCATGAACAAGAGAATAATTTCCCATATATTTATACAAAAGATTTGCGTTGGTTGTTCTATTTGGAATTATGATTGTTGAGTAGTGACTTAGCTTGGAGCGCTAGTCGGGTGTTTTGGCGATTTATCTCGGGTAGGGTTTGGTTTTGTTGAAGCTTTTGTGTGCCGGAGTGTTGTTCTTTTTCTCGGGACTTGTTTCCTTGGTAAGCCCTTCCTTTTGTGAGAGTAAATCGAAAATTTGTTGTGAGGTTAGTTTCTTTCCTAAGTGGTTGGTTGGACTGGTGATTTTGGTGTATTCCTAATTTTGGGGACAAAATTCTTTAAGGGGGGAGGTTATAGTGATCCCGATCTTTCCCCATTTGGTGGTTGTATCCGGACTTAGGTTCCATAGTATTGGTTGTTGTTGATATCTTGTTCCGTCCTTCAATACTTTGTTTTTGAGTTATAGGATGTGTTGGGCAGGTTTGTTACAAGTTGGTAATAAGTTTGAACCAAGTGTTGCTGCCCAAAATTTTGTGTCTTCACTCGAGCGAGGCTTTTGTCGCTCGAGCGAGCACTTTGTTTTAGATCCTTCGCTTGAGCCAGGGTTCCGTCACTCGAGCGAGAGTTGGTTGATGTGTCTGGTGGCTTGAGCGAGGAGTCCTTCGCTCGAGCGTGTGTCTGCGTCTAGGTTTGGACCTGAGAGTTTCATTTCTTGGCTCGAGCGAGCTTTCCTTTGCTCGAGCGAGCGAGGTCTATGTTTTGGGGTTCTTCGCTCGAGCGAGCTTTTCTTCGCTTGAGCATGCTTCTAGTTGCAGACCTGAAGCTTTGCATTGTTGGCTCGAGCGAAGCTTTTTTTGCTCGAGCGAGGGTTTCTTTGTGTCTGGTCACTCGAGCGACCAATCCTTTGCTCGAGTAAGCCTGTGTTATATAAGTTGACAGTAACGGATTTTCACACACTTTTTCATCTCCTTCTTTTCTCTCAAACCCTAATACGGCTGCTCTTCTCTCTCTAAACATCTTCTCTCTAGGGATTGATCTACTTAGAGTGTGTTTCTACCCTAAGTTCTTTGTAAGAAAGATAGAGGGTGGCTTGGGCTTCGTTTTAATCTGAACAATAGTGGATTTGGAGCACTTTGGTTTTTCTTTGTCTACTCCTTTGGACTTCTAACTCCGAGGTCGGGATACCCTACTCCATCTTATGAGTTTCGTCTTTAATTTTGGTCATTTTGATTAGTTGGTGATGTTGGGTAATTTTGGAAAAAGTTAGGGTGGTTGTGTAATTTATAAAAGAGGGGCTTCTAAATATTAAGACCCATATGTTTGTGTGACTTTGGAAAATGGTATTAATGTTGTTAAATTGGCAGAATTGAACCTTAGGGTTGATATTGAGGATTAGGGAAAAATGCCCTAATTATTGTAATAAATTAATTTGTATAATTAATTTGGAAAAATGTGGAAATATGAAGTTGAATTGAGAATAATGAAATTGGGAAATTATGGGATTGAATGCTGTAGTTGAATAAATTAATCACTCACCTATAAAAAATGTTGATATTATATATGTTTAATGCATTTATTTTCTGTTTAGAAATAACTGTTTTGGGCTATCGGTGGAGGATAGTCTTGATTGTTGTAGACACTGTATATTGATTAGGGAAAACTGAAACTAATCGAACGTGTTATGCCATTGAATATGACGGTTGGAATAATACAGCAAATATGTGTATTGATTGATCATTGTATGTGATGAAATGCTTAAATACATTATTTATATATCTTTGTTTGGGAGGAGATGGGGGATGTACTCCATATGTGTTCATATACTTTAACACATCATTTATATATCTTTGTTTGGGAGTAGATGGGGGATGTACTCCATACGTGTTCATATACTTTAACACATTATTTATATATCTTTGTTTGGGAGGAGATGGGGGATGTACTCCATATGTGTTCATATACTTTAACACATCATTTATATATCTTTGGTTGGGAGGAGATGGGGGATGTACTCCATATGTGTTCATATACTTTAACACATTATATATATATATATATATCTTTGTTTGAGAGGAGATGGGGGATGGACTCTACTGATACAGCAAGTACATGTATCATTTGAAGTATGCAAGTGTTTTAATATGAATTGTAGTTTCATGTGAATAGTGAATAAATGAAGTGTTTTCATATGAGCTGTTGTCTCACTTAATTGTTCGGGCCAGGTTCTGAGCCATGGTTATATAACTTGAAAATTGGTTAAGTAAAGTGGAATGTAACATGGACATGATTGTCATGGAACTGTATTGTGATATACATTGGTTCATAAGTAATAACCATCTATCAAATGCTATTGTTTAGTCATTGCTCATATTTGGTTTAGTATATATCTCTACTGAGCTGTGGCTCACCCTTTATGGGACATCATTTTCAGGTTCAGGTGATATCCTACCTCCAAGGACGTAGCTTGGGAGACTTAGAGACTGTCAGATTTTTGTTCTTATCTTTTGGTGTATTACATGTAAATTCAAACCAAGGGCTTAAAGTGTATTTGAGTTAGTACTCTTTTTGTGACCAAGTGTTGGCTTGGAAAGTTGTCAGCCATAGGGCATTTACTTTTGTTGTTAATATGTAATACTTTTGTAATTAACTACTCTGATGAATGGAAAGATGTTTATTTCTCTTATATCTATGCATGTCAAGAATGTTGGGTTTTATGTATTATTTTGAGGGCGTGACATAGATGCTCCTATAGTATTTCTGATTTTGCTATTTTAATAGGCACATTATACTTGAATTTTTGTAATTTTTCTTTTTTATTAATTAAGTTTTTATAATTTTAATCATATTAAGGGGTAAAATAAAATTGTTCATTCACTCTCCACAAAGTAATTGAAGGGCGGCATTCTTTATAATTTTTTAACAGATGTGATCATTTGGATTAAATTGATAATATATAAAAAAAATATATATAAAAGATAAAATTGACACAATTTTGAAATTTCATGAATCAAATTAATACATGACAGTTCTTGATTTTCTTTTGCTTTACATTTTCTTCTCTTCCCAAATATCTCCTCTAATCTTCAATCCAAACATACATTAATGGAAACAGCGCCAATTAGAGACTTGGGAGAAATTTCAAATAAAGCTCCTTTATATATCTAAATAATTTATCATATTTATTAATTTTTAAATTGTAAAATTTATCATTTAATTTTTATTTTTATTTTTGTACATATTTACTATTAGAATTAAGATGAGTTTGTTGTCTTTAATAATTTCTTACATATTTAGCTCTTCCCAACACCCAAAATAATGCTACATTTGATTGTGAACTATCCACCCAAAAAATTGGGTTATTTTTCTATTTCTGAATTAAAATTACAGTACTATATATCCATTGTTACATTATTTTGATAAAAAGTTCTATTTAATTCTATAATGATATTAGCCTATTATTATTATTATTATTATTATTATTATTATTAACACAACTAATATTACAAGTGCTCATCAAGAGAATTCTAGAGAAGAAAGGAGAGTAGGAACCACTAAATATATAAACAGTTGCTGAGCTGAAGATTATATATATATTGATCAGCAAAAGAAGACTTTTATTGATGAAATCAAATGGAAACATAAATGAAAACATCAATAAAAGAGGTAAGAGCAAAAATCATCATAGTGAAACAACTTAATCCCAACTAGGTTAGCACCAATAAGTAACACGTAATCATGTGCTAGCTCAGGCCAGAGAGTTGGTGAGAAACCAATAAGGAAAAGTGAACAAAAAACAAGCAACCACACCAAACAAACCAACAACAACACCACATAAAACAGGACCAGCAGTAGAGATTCTATCAGCAGAGCACAACTAGTGCACATAGACCTACCAGACACACTAAATGCCACTTCTAACTTCATGAATATTGAAGACAAAATCATCCACCACGTACCCTTGCCCAAATGAAATGAGTGAGTTTTCATCCAAAGGGCCACTCTAACTTTGATTAGCTCACAGAGATCTCTGAAGAATATATGGAGTCTCTCAACTTGTTTTGATGTTTGACCTGGTAGAGCATATCAGCATCTTACTTGAAAAAAAAATAAAAAAATAAAAGAAGGTATCTTGCTTAACAAAAATGGTACACTAGGTCGATTTGAACATGTCTACAAGAAGAGAAAATTGCAAAACACGAACAAAGTCGCAGGTATACGAGGCAAGATAAGCATAGGGAAGATAAGTGGTTTTAATTTGGTTCCTAATATTTAAATTATTCTTTCTTAACTGTAAAACATTTTGAGAGTTAAAATTTTATAAGAACAAAAAATAAACATCAAACAAGTTTTTATCCATAATTTTTACAAACATAAACAATAAATTATTTTTTTTTTAAAATATTATTTACACCAAGAACCCCTCAACTATTAGCTAATATTACATTACCCTCCTCATATATGAACCATATATATTTTGACCTTCTCAACTATAAAAATGTATTACTTTCACCCATTGTAAACCCTCTCTAAACCACCTCAAAAAGGAGTGTATTTATGTGATTTTTATAGTTGAGGAGTCAATGAGTTTATAGATAAAGAAGGTAAAATAATATTTTTTTAATAGTTAAAAGGTCTTAGTATAATTAATCCAAAAATAACTGTTAAAAACGAGTAGTTTTGGATTGTTTCTAAAACAACAAGCATATGATAGAATGGATGACTTTAATGATTTGAATGGATGAATGTGGATGCATTTTCCTAATCCGCCTAATTTTGGACGAACGGCAAGCCACCCGATCTGCCGACACTCCTAAGAAAATGATGTTATAGCCACGACGCAACCCGATCTGTTGAATGAGAAGCAATCCAACCCAACCTAATCCAAACACAACCAATAGATATCACATGACAAATACGCTAATGGCATCTAATAAAAAAACTTAACAATTCAAGTAGGTCCATATACATTTTTTGCCACAGAAATGTTATCTACTGAGTCCAAAATGTTTTGGAACTAGTTGGGATTTGGGTGGATTTGGTTCTAAGAGGTTTATCAACATTGATCACTGCTAAAAAGACCTTGCATTGCATGTAAAGGACGGTTCACATGCTCTTTTCTTATTAATTATCGGGTCCCATATTTTTTTAATTTCATTCATGTGATTTCAGTGTCTAATGCAATGCTTTTGATCAGCAATTTATATTTGCTCATCCTTTTGTATGATTCTTTCCTTGTCCATGGTAGCTATTTTTATCCTTCTTGTTTTGTCCTTTGAGTGTTGCATTCGTTTACTTTAATGATGCTTTGTATTATGATTTTTTTTTTTAAGTGAGGCAGAGAAAGAAAAAAAAAATATACAAATATAGAGGGAGTTGCACCCCATTGATGAATTACAAACTTCATTTTTTTTTTTTTTTGGTCCCATTGCTGAGTGATTCCATTTGTTTGTGCCTTGCTCATACGACAGACTGGTATCTCCACTTTTTGTTTTGTCCTCTTGCGTGTTAGATTTGTTTACTTTAATGATCTTTGTACCATATGATATTTTTCTTTTTTCTTTTTCTTTTTCTTTTTGATGTCTTGCTCGTAACAACATACTGGTAACTCCACTTTGGGATGAATAGTTTCATTCCAATTAAACAGTAATGACATGTTTGATTAATAAGATTAGAATATGGGATCGAGATTATTAATTTGTGAGCTTAATAATTTTGTGTTTGTTTTAAAATTTTGTTTCAGGATTACTAATCCAATAGATAATTAATCCAACAAATTTGTAGAATTATTAGTAATGGGGTAGGGGTGGGATTATATATCATGAGTTGGGAAATAAAATAAAACGACACTTTTACCCTTGACTAAAAATTAAAACACTTATTATTTTTATATAATTTTATATTTTAGAAGGCTAAAAATAATTTTTTAAAATTTAAAAATATTTTTTGATATTTATTTTATCAAATTAATTTATATTTAAAAAAATTTAAAAAAAAAACAAACATGGCCTTTGTATTTTTATTTTTCTTTTATTTATTTATTTATAATTTTTTTTCAAAACCATGTTTATGAAGAAATTTTGACAAAATAAAGATTGTGAAGAAATATTTGATGGATAGTAAGATTAAAAAAGAAGATAAATATAGTTGTAATCATACATTCATATGTTTTCTTATCCAATGCAAATCAAACAATGGACAATGGGATAATATATCCTATTAATCTAATTGGATAGTGAATACTTCACTAATTTGATGGGATTATTAATACTTTCACTATTAGTCTTGTGAATCAAACATGGCCAAAGTATTTCGGAGAGGGAAGAACAATGATCCACATGCTTCAAACAATGGGTTGGATTTGTTAGGATTTTGTAATTGGCAATCTCGTTGAACAAAACTCTATTCAGCTGTATTTTTATTCACTCTATTGTATCTGTGAGTTATGAGAGTTTAGATGTGAATCCAACTCGAGTTGTGCTTGTGTAGAGAAGTTTGTACTGACATTCTGTATCTTGACTTGAACATTCCTTATTTGTCACTTTATACTAAATAACGCCCCCGAAGTCAAGAAGAGTTCCAAGTTGTTTGACCGCTTAAGTAGTCTTTTGTGCGCTTGAGTGGTGAAGTGGTTCATCTAGTATTTCTGGCTATGTTCTGAACTTCTAGAAAAGATGTTTCACTGCTCGAACGGTGGGTGTTGCGCTTGAACGGTTGGCCTATATGTGAGTACCGCCTTTAGTCAAACTGCTTGAGCAGTGAAGTGTGTGCTCAAGCAGTCTTCGCCACTCTACTTAGTATAAAGTGCGTCGTTTGCCATTTTTGGGGTTTAACCCGTTCAGATTATCAAAGATGAGTAAAATACAAAGTGTTTTATATGAGTTTCCTTAATGTATAAAAGGTAATTGATCGATCAACAAATTACATATTGACAAATATCAAGATTATTTCATTCTTTCATTCACAAAAGGATTATCAGTGAATTTCAGGGAACTTGGGCCTGAAACTTTGGTGGATTATGGAGTGGCTTATCGTCATGGATTCGACATTGGCATTGTGGATTCAACATTGGGAAAAGTAATTCCGAGGTGAAGATGGTATTAGTAAAGGCACATCAGATTTTGTTCAATTCGAGCGTAGATTCGCTAGGTAATTAGGGGTTCTTGTGTGTAATTCTTTTTGTCTTCTTAGGGAATTGTTTTGGACTTTAGCCCATAATTTTTTTTATCACAATTGGAGTGTTGTGAAGTAATCTTGCTTCACTTATAGATCTTTTTTCCACCGGCCTAAGAGTAGATTGCAGGCTGCAAATCAAGATTATCAAAAGTAGCGGCTGCAAATCACATTTGTCCCCTCAGCTGTAGTTGCATTTAATGCGTTCACATTGTTAGTTTTATCTATATATAGCTATGTGTTTTGAGAATTCAGAGAGTGTGGGAAAAGTGTGACAGTTAGAGAGTTTTTTCCTCTCCTCAGTGTATCCTAAATATTTGAGTGAAATAATCTATTTTTTTTATTATACATTCTCTCTCTCTCTCTCTTTCTCTCTCTCTCTCTCTTTCTCTCTCTCTCTCTCTCTCGTATTTGTTTTTTATTTTGTGAACCACCATAAGTGGTTTGCACCGCACTTCCACCAACAGTGGTATCAGAGCCAGTTTTCTATGTTTTTCAGAAAAACAGAAGGGGGTTCTCAAATTTGCCCAAAATTCAATGTGGTCGAAATCCATTTTTAATCACACCAAATTGAAGGTCTCTAAAGGAGATTGGAAGAAGCCACAAGCACCACACGCACCACCTGACGTCATTCTCACGTGCTCTCACGCGCCGCATGCGCTGCCAGAGAAAGAAGATGCTTGATCCCACGCGCAAGCACGCGTCGCACGCGCACGCACCAGACGACCTGACATCATCCGCTAACGTCAGCTAAGCCGTTGACCAAGCTGTCAAGCCATTGACTAGAGCCTCTGACCAAGCCGATCTGCCGCCAAGCCGATCTGCCGCCAAGCCGAACTGCCAACGTCATCCAATCCAAAAAAATTATCCGGTGCTTCTCAGCTGCACCAGATTTCACCGATCTAAACCGTTCAACTTGTTTTGGCTTGATCTAAGCCGTTGGAAGTCCGTTTTTGGTGATCCAATAGTGCTTTCCAACTATTTAGAATATTCCGCACATATCTATATGGTCAGAATTTGCAATTTCAATACTAAAAATTTACATTTTTTAAAAGACAATCGATGGCCAACACAAACAACTTCTTTCAACCCCAGTTTTCAAAACTCAACAAGGAGAACTATGAAAATTGGAGTATTCAAATACAGATCCTACTAGCCTCACAAGATTTGTGAAAGTTAGTGGATCAAGGATAAGACGAGCCAGCTACTCTCGAAGATGAAGGAAATTTAAATGAAGCTTCGAAAACGGCATTAAAAGATTCAAGGAAGAGAGATAAAAAGGCCTTGTATCTACTCTATCAAGGCATCGATGAGTCAAGCTTTGAGAAGATTTCAGCGGCAGCAACCTCTAAAGAGGCATGGAGTATTCTTCACAATTCACACCATGGAATTGAGAAGACGATCAGAGTTCGACTCCAAGTATTACGTGGCGAATTCGAGATGCTACACATGAATAAGAATGAGTCAATTTCTGAGTATTTCAACAGAACATTAACCATGTTAATCAGATGAGAAGATATGGAGAGAAGATGGAATCTTTTCAAATGATAGAGAAGATTCTTCGTTCACTCAGTCCCAAGTTCGAACATGTGGTTATAACAATAGAAGAATCCAAGGATCTCAGTGCCATGACCACTGATGAGTTGATGGGCACATTTGAGATTCATGAACAAAGGATCAACAAGAAGACTCCCTCAGGTTCCCTAGAGCAAGCCCTTCAATCAAAGCTGTCTTTCAGAGATGACAGAAACGAGCAAGGGGGAACTTCACAAAGAAGCCAAGGAAGAGGTCATGGTTACAATAACCGAAGTTCTGGTTTTCGAGGAAGAGGCAGAAGAGGTCCAGCTAGAGGAGGAAGAAGTCAACCACACTTTGCTCCAAGAGGAAGAGCAAGAGGAAGAGGAGGTGGTTACAACAACCGACCAGGATTTAACAAAAGCAATGTTCAGTGCTACAATTTCCACAAGTTCAATCATTACAGCAATGAATGCCGAAATAGAGCAACAACAGAAGCTGGAGAACAAGTAAATTTTGCCGAGCAGGAAACTAACAAAGCCGGACCTACAGTCTTGTTTGTCCACCATGGAGATACTGAAAACCAAAATAATGCCTGGTTTCTAGACTCTGGAGCCAACAACTACATGTGTGGTAGAAAGAAGTTATTTGTTGAGCTTGACGAGACTATACAGGCACAAGTCTTATTTGGCGATGCCTCAAAGATTCCAGTGAAAGTAAGAGATAACATTCTAATTAAGCTCAAGAATGGAGATCATGATTACATCTCTAATGTTTATTATGTTCCTTCCATGAAGAACAACATTTCGACTATGGGACAACTCCTAAAGAAAGGATACAACATCAGTATGAAAGATTGTCATCTTACCATCAAAGACAATCATGGTAATTTGATCACTGGAGTGAGAATGTCCAAGAATCGGATGTTTGCATTGAACATCCAACATGATGTTGCAAGGTGTTTAAGTGCCATCATCAAAGACAAAGACTGGCTATGGCATTTGAGGTTTGGACATCTCAACTTTGGAAGCTTGAAGTTGTTGTCAAGCAAGAATATGGTGAAAGGGCTCCCTCATATTGCTCATACTAATGAGGTCTGTGAAAGCTGCATTCTTGGCAAGCATCACAGAACTACCTTTGCCAAAGAAGTGAAATGGAGAGCAACAAAGCCGCTAGAGCTAGTGCACACTGATGTGTGTGGTCCATTGAAGCCAATGTCAAATGGACAAAATAGATATTTCATCACCTTCATTGATGATTATAGCTGGAAGACATGGGTATATTTTCTTAAAAGAAAGTCAGAGGTGTTCAGCATCTTCAAAGAATTCAAAGCTTTTGTAGAGAAGCAAAGCAGCTACTACAACAAGACATTACAATCAGATCAAGGTGGAAAATATACATCATATGCTCTCCAGAATTATTGCAAAGAGCATGAAATCAAGCATCAAACAGCACCATCCTATATGACACAGATGAATGGTGTTGCTGAAAGGAAGAATTGCACAATCTTAGATATGGCAAGGAACATGTTGAAAGGAAAGGGACTACCCAAACAATTTTGGGCTGAAGTCGTATCATGTGCTTTGTATCTACTAAAAAGATGCCCAACCAGGAGCCTTCACTCTATGACTCCAGAAGAAGCTTGGAGTTCACATAAGCCAAGTGTCAATCATCTCAGAATATTTGGGTGTGTTGTGTACACCAAGATTCCAGAAGCAAGAAGAACCAAGCTCGATGATAAGGGAGAAAAATGTATCCTTGTCAGATATGGAGACAGAACAATGGGATACAAGTTGTATAATCCCATTACCCGAAAGATGATCATGAGTAAAGATGTGATATTTGAAGAAGAAGAAGCTTGGAACTGGAATCATGATGAAGTTCTTAAAGATACAAAACTCATTCTTGAAGATGAAATATCAAAAGCTCCAGTTGAAATCACAAGAGAAGTTCAAGATGAGCCACAAACTCCTCCACATAGAATACCAGCACCTATAGCGCCAGTTTCTCACAGAAGTGATGCATCATCATCATCATCATCATCAGATGATAGTTTTTTCAAACAACCAAGACCAATGAGAAATTTGCAGGAGATATATGAAGCTACAGAAGAAGTAGATCTGAATTTGTTCTGCCTACTCGCTAATAGTGATCCACTTACTTTCTTAGAAGCCATCCAAGAAGATAAATGGAAGAAAGCAATGGATGAAGAAATTCATGCCATTGAGAAAAATTGTGAGAACCCGAATATACAAATCAAGTAAAAAATTAAATAATAATAATAATTTCACAATCTAAAATATTTTGATGGTGAATCCTAAAGTCCAAATTAATTATTATTGAATGATCTTTTAATTAATTTTAAATCTAAAATAAATTTATGGTGAAAGTCTTTAATTAAGAGGTAAGATTTATTATTAAAATATATATATAAAGACAGAAGGGCGTGACTTGAACTCTAGACCACAAAATTAATAAATAAGGCTCTTACCATTTGAGTTGCATATAACTTACACATATATTTTGTATGTTTATCTATTTATTTGACGTACACATGCTTTAGGTGTACCCAACCACTAGTATAAAATAAAAACAAAAGAAAACCCTAGCTCTTCTAACAATTTCCCTAACAACAGTAGCAACAGCAGCCGTGAGAGAGAAGAGAAACAAAAGGTTGCAACTAATTATGGATGGAATTGGGTGTGTTGTGCTATGTGTGATCATCAAAGGATAGCCCTCCTAGGTTTTCTTCTCTTCTTTCTTTGTTCTTCATCCTTATTCTATAATTATTTTATTCATTCATGGAGAGGTTGTAGGTTTATGTATTTTGTATATATATGTACTGTTAAGAAATATGAGGAGTTAAATTCATGTATAATGAATGGTGTAATTCTTAGTCCAAAAAATTCTGTACAGAATTACAAACTTTAAAAATCAAGAAACCATATCAAATAAATGGATTTTGAATTGAAATTTTAACAGTAGATTAATTACATATTGAATTGCATATCTGAATTTTCTCATAATTTTTGGGAGTCAAAATCCATATAAACTGATGCGTTCAAATCTGTCCAGAAAACTCGTTTTAAACAGTAAGTTCGGGAGTGTTGTTCTCTTTGGGTATAAATTCGAAAATTATCAAATCAGTGTTATTAGAACCGGTTACGAGTCTAGTTTTGTACGTTTTTGGCCTTGCGTTGATTGCTCATGTATACTAAGAGAACCATTAATTTCTTTAAAGTGTTGCAAAAAATAACCTGTTTAGATATAATTAATTGTAGATAATTATTTTGATAAGCAAATCAAGTGAAACCATTTGGGTTTGAAACTTAGGATATATTAGTTGATATCTGGAGGGTTTTAGAATTTTCTGAACAACGTGGAGTGGGTTTTTAATTTTCAAAGTTAGCGAATAGATTAGGAAAACTAGTTTAAAATTCTGTTTTATCTTAAAGTTACATTTAATTAAGTTTCGATTTGAACCCATGTCTTGGATGATTTTAGACCTTGAAGAACATGAACTTAGGTAATATTTAAGAGTAACGGTGAGTTGGGTTGAACTATGTTAGTGTGCTTTAGTTTGGGGTTACTTAGTTCTTATTCTTCAGTATTTTTAAATTAGTAGTGACGTGTAGTTTTTATACTTGGTTCAGGGCACTAGTTGGACTTCCATACTCTATTCGAGGATTATAATATTTCATTTTTAGGTGAGAAGTTTCATGCTACATATTTTTATAAATGTTCCCCTACCCTAAATTGTTGGAAAATTAAATTATTATTTCAGGACTAAACTGTTTTAATAAATTATTATATTATCAATGGAATCAAATTATTTTTGAAACATGTGTGAACTTGGCATACGGTAAACTATTTGTTTTGGTCTTATGTTTATAATGATGAACTACCATGTTCTGCGAAACTGATGTATATTGATTATTGGGACCATATGTGTATTTAGTCTAGGGAAATTATTCCATTGTATGTGGTGACTCTGGCCACTAGGGAACAAATCCGGGTTGGGCCGTGATGACTCTAGTGCTCAACGATTGTAAGGAAAAGACCTAGGTTAAGTTAGGTGACCTTTAAACGGATCGTCTTAGAGAAAAGGCTCGGGTTGCCATCCTAAGGATGACTCTTAGTTCGGTATTGGATCCAATGGGGCTTATAGCCTTGAGAACTGTGTGGCATGTTACTTGTTATTTCTTGGTACCCAGAAAATTATTGGTGTTCATGTTTAATCTGTTTTAAGTGGAAAATGTCATTTATTATGTTCTTGAAAGACATGAGTATTTTAACTGTTGAACGGTGGAACCTTTTTTTTTAAACAGATTGTCTTTACCAAATTGTTTACCAATCTAGTTTCTGTGATATATATCTTATTTTAGAATTGATCCATGTTTTCAAAACTGTATATACTATCCATGTTGCTACTCACCGAGCTATCAGCTGACTTAGTTGTTTACCATTTCTAGGTGTTAGAAGGACTTAGAGTGGACTCATGGCATAGCGGGGACTCGATTGCATGGACCTCTAGGACATTCATTTATTTTAGAGTGTTATGTCAAGTTTGTGCATATTTATTTTTTTTATTTTTAATGGGGTTCATTTAGGATTATTTTGATATGTAGACTGTTTATATTGCATAAGTTTGGATGGTTTTGATTACGGTTGATTTTGCCGTTTATAATTGTGGCATGTTACTGGATTGAGTTTTGGTTATTTATTATTGGACTATTGTTTAGTTGTTCAATGTGATTATGGATTCGTGTTTAGGTTTACGTGTGCCTTGGGCTAAGGCCTTGTGGGCCATGGCCGATCATACTCGGGTTTGGGGTGTCACAAAAATGACACATGGAAGCTTACCAGTTTACCGAAGGGACACAAACCCATTGGAGTGAAATGGGTATACAAGACAAAGAGGAATGCATAAGGCGAAGTGCAACGCTACAAGGCAAGGTTAGTAGCAAAAGGCTACAAGCAGAGAGTTGGAATTGATTATGGAGAGGTGTTTGCTCCAGTTGCCCGATTGGAGACTATCAGGCTAATAATTTCTTTGGCTACCCAGCACCAGTGGCAGATTTATGAACTTGATGTAAAATCTGCATTTCTTAATGGTTTCCTTGAAGAAGAAATCTATATTGAATAACCTTCGGGGCATGTTCAGAATGGGCATGAAGACAAAGTGTACAAATTGAAGAAAGCACTTTATGGATTGAAGCAAGCTCCGTGTGCATGGAATACTAGAATTGATCAGTATTTTCATGACAATGGTTTTGAAAAATGTCCATATGAGCACGCACTATATTTGAAGAAGGAAGCTGATGGAAGTATGTTGCTTGCTTGTCTTTATGTTGATGATCTGATTTTCACCAAAAACAATCCAGCTATGTTCAAAGACTTTAAAAGAAGCATGGTCCAAGAATTTGAAATGACAGATATTGGATTGATGACTCATTTTCTCGGCATTGAAGTGGTACAAAGAAAAGATGGAATTTTTATTTCCCAAAGTGGCTATGCCAAGGAAATTTTCAAGAGATATGGAATAGAAAATTGCAATCCAGTGAACACTCCTGTAGACAGTGGAGTAGAGCTCAAAAAAGGTACAAAGGCGGGTGATGTGGATCCAACTTATTTCAAGAGCTTAGTTGGAAGTCTTCGCTATTTTACTTGCACTGGGCCAGACATACTCTATGGAGTAGGGCTGATTAGCAGATATATGGAAACACCGAATCAGTCACACCTTTATGCAACAAAGAGGATTCTTTGCTACATCAAAGCTACAGTGGATAATGGTTTATTCTATAAACCAACTGATAATTCCAGTCTTGTTGGCTACTCAGATAGTGACTGGAGATGTGATTTAGATGTGATCAAGACTAAGGGGGGATGTTGTGAAATAATCTTGCTTCACCTATAGATTGCTTTTCCACCGGCCTAAGAGTAGATTGCAGGTTGCAAATCAAGATTGTCAAAAGTAGCGGCTGCAAATCACGTTTTTCGCCTCAGCCGTAATTGTATTTAATGCATTCAGATTGTTAGTTTTATCTATATATAGTTATGTGCTTTGAGAATTTAGAGAGTGTGGGAAAAGTGTGAGAGTTAGAGAGTTTTTTTCTCTCCTCAGTGTATCCTAAATATTTGAGTGAAATAATTTGTTTTTCTAATTATACATTTTCTCTCTCTCGTATTTGTTTTTTATTTTGTGAACTACTTGCACCCCACTCCCACCAACATTGAGGAGTTCAATTGTGATTTTTTCCACGTCAAATCGTTGTGCCGATTTGTTATTGATTATTTGATTAGGATTACTATTCATTGTTTAAAATTGAATTTCTCTAGAATTTTTCAAGATTTTTTAGGATTGTCGGTCTCTTTCAGATCATCTTGATGATTCAAGCCATTTATTTTGTAAAGTCCGCCAAACAGAAGAAATGGGTTCAATTATCCTTTATAGTGATGCGTCTACCATGAAAGCTTTCAATAAGAAATAGTTTCATAATCCCTATAATGTGATATTTACAATGCAAAACAAGAGAACATAATAATAATACATGGATAGGCTATTGAATCGGAGCTTACCCATCCAAAGAAAAAGATAAAAAATAAAATAAAATAAAAATGAAAATGAAAACTATACTACAATTAATAGCCAAGAAACAATGACCAACAGAAGACAGTTTAAAACCTTCGCCCGGGTGTATATTATAAACCCATCTTTACTATTAATTGACTTTTGCCAAATAATTTTGTGGCAGACTCACAAAATCTGCTCACACTATACAGGTTTGATTTGGCCACTTTGGACCGCGTTTTCTTCACGGGTTGGCACTGATCATGCAAGAGAAGACATTGACAAGCTCAGAATCTTCTTCATTAATCAGAATCTTGGCTGCACTAGGGTCATCAAGAAGTTGTTTGGCAACAAGATATCCTACAATTGACCAAGTCTGGAACAACTGCGATTGTTTCCCAATGAACCTTGCTCTTTTGGTGTTGTAATATTCCAGCCAGTTGTCTCTGGATATGCACTTCTCTGCAACCTCTACTGCTTTTGCAGCAATTTCTGGACTATTCTTCTTAATGCATGCAACAATGAGCTGCAAAAGACCAGTTAAATTATTACAACATATTGTTTCTAATTTTTACATAGGAACTACTCTATACTATGTTAAAAAATCAAATTAGACAAGCATAACTCCATTTAACCATAATTTCCGTTGTCATCAAAAAGATAAAGCATTGTCAACACTAAACTATTACTAGAATGATACCCAGAATATGTGAGTGTAACAATGATGCAGATCCACATATATGAAAATAGTGTACAACCAGCTGGTCATCCAGCACGGTGCTAATTAAACATCATTAGAAAGGAAAAAAGCAAACATCCTAAAGTATAAACTCATGTTCTGACCAATAAAGAGTACATGTTGAGGGTTCAGAAGTATCTTAAAGCAACAGAGACCTCAGATTGTGAGGATGTGAGGACTGTGGGAATGTGACAAGGGTTATATTAAGGGTTGTGAGGATGTGATGTAAATTTATATAACATAGTTCCTTCTTAAACTCTAAAGTGGCCCTAATAGATAGTAAATTCAGCATTGTCTAGTGTTTCTTCATAGATGCATGATCAAAAAACAAAATTGAAGTACTAAAAAATAACAAAACATTTTCTGTGTTACGTTGAAAAAGTAGGTCTTCCATTGAAGTTAAGCACTTGGAAACCACAAAAATAGGCAAAATAAAATGTTTCCTACAGCATTTGATGGCAGTACATCAAAATCGTAATAATCAATAAAAAGTGCAAACTTCGCACGTATACAATGAAATAATCATGTGCAAGCATGGACATGCAGAGACTTGGTGATAATACGAGTCCCACAAAAAATAAAATTAAATCTAATAAAAGACTTATTTCCATGCTATGTGATGTTTCATCAAATTAGTGGGACAGTTATAGAAATGCACCAACTGGATTGTTAGGTGGGGTGGGGCTCACTAGCATTAAAAGTGGTAGTACTAAAAGAGGTGGGGGGTGAAACTGCATTAAAAGCGGTAGTAGTACTAACATCACTAGCATCTTAAAGATGCTACGTAGAAGCAGTACATACTCATTTCAGATACCATGTAAAACGTGACAAATAACTCACAAAGAAAGTCCACTCTACCAGCAGATCAGGTTTTATAGACCAACTATAGTTGCCAAGAAACAGAGGATTCATAACTCCATTACTTCTATCAATTGGGGGTTCCTTTACTCCATGCTTGCAAATTTTGGGTTTGGCTCCAAATGGATCTCTTGGATCAAGGAATGTGTTTCTTCCTCAAGGATTTCCATACTTGTCAATGGTTCACCTACCAAGGAGTTTAGTCCTCAGAAAGGTCTTAGGCAAGGTGACCCCCTATCACCATTCCTATTGATTTTAGTTGCTGAAGCACTAAATATACTCCTCCAGAGAGCTAGGGACTTGAGATTGCTGAAAGGAGTAAGCATTGGTACCATTGACCACAGTTGGAACAAATTCCATAACCTTGTAATTTACTCTATTCCTTATTTTTATGAACTTGAATATGTAGTCGAAAAAGGCTTCTGATGTAATTGATGTTGTCTTCATAAAGCTAAGATGTCTTCTCTTTATTTGGCATGGTCTGATTTTATTCTATTTTTCAAAAAACAAACAAAATTAGGTCTTTACCAATTTTGTCCTTCGAAACTTGATTTAATCATATCCAATGGAATACTGGAAACCCAATTTCAACTTTTCCAACATATGGAGTGTAATTGGCAACCTTTGCCTTAGGTCTCCTTTCAGAATCAAAGCTTCGAATTCACCAATCTTGCCCTTCAAAACTTGATTTGATCATATCCAATGGAATGCTGGAAACCTAACTTTCCCAACATATGGAGTATAATTTACAACCTTTGCCTTAGGTCTCCTTTCAGAATTAGAGCTTCAAATTCACCAATTTTTCCCTTCGAAACTTGATTTGATCATATCCAATTCCCCAACATATGGTTAATACAATCAAGTAGTTTCAAATCAACTATTTTTACTTCGAACAAACAGTCTACACTTTCCAAAATATGGAAACCTCATTTAAGGATTGCACTGTTTTATTCTAAAAAAATGATTCCTTTTGTATACTATTAAACCAACTATTGGTTTGAAACCTAGAACAAACAAATTCTAACCGTAAGGTATTTCAAACTTTGCTTCGAAGGATTTTACTCTCATCAAGAAACCTAAAAGCAGATCTTTAATCCTTTTGAAGTAAACAAATACCTGGGCATTCCTGCACTCTTAGGTGTGAAATGTGCTTCAAAGTCAACTTCCTACTTTCGAAGCTGTTTGTCACTTGATTTTGGCGCCAAAGCTTGGTTTCGAAGCCAAACATTTGATTTCGAAGCCAATATTAGTATTTGAGATACGTTTCTCTCCCAAATTATCAACATTGAGAAAAACCTTTAGCACTTCTTTATGAATTCTACCCACTTAAAACGATTGGGTATTTTTAGACAGAAAGGTTTAAAACCCTTTTATTTCGTACTTTCAATTCACTTGTTTGCCTAACACACAAACCCTTCATCTCTATTAACTTCTCATTCCCCTTACCCTCTTCCTCAACTTCGTCTCCTGAAAAAACTCCTATCAATGGCTTCTTCCTTGAAAATACCGGTTGTGGAGCGTGCGAGTCCATCCGTAGCCTTAAAAAGGATCATTGATAAAAAATGTGAGAAATACAAGGCTGGTGAGAAAAGTGCCATCGACAGACGCATCTTCATTCCCCGTCGCCATGAGCAACAAGAATACGTGCTTGGGCCCATTTTTAAGGAGATTCTCACTAAGCTTCTAGCTCTACATCCACGTCTGGAAGATCATTGCCTCCTTTATGAAGGTGGTCTTGATCGAGGAAACTGGAGGATGAACTGACCACATCGCTGCTGGCCCACAGTAAGACCAGAGTGGGAGGAATGGTATGATCAAGTCGTCCCTGATAGGACACTGGACCTTCAGAACCTCTGCCTTTTCGACGCCCTTCAATTGTCTAGGTTCACCATTTCAGAGGACCCTTTTTTAGTACCTGCTACTCTTTGTTTTTGGAATTTTGCTTTCAATTTCTTCCAATTTAGATGTGGGATGATGGCTCCTACCGTCCTTTATATCTGTCATCTGTTAGGATTTTCCCCTACTAGTACCCCCATTGGTCCAGACTATCCTGACCTCAAAACCCCTTTTTCTCTCCCCTCTCTGAACTCATCCTATAGTGACTTTGTCAAGGTAGAGAACAAAAGAGAGGGCCCTATAACTGATAGGGAGTTTTTCTCTTTTATATTGTATTGACTTTGCAAATTCCTCTTATGTACCTCTTCTCAGAGGATCATGCCTGAGTTTGCCCCTCTTGCCAAAGCCCTTGTTTTACAAAGAAATGTGGCCTTAGCTCCATACGTTTTGGGTCATGTTTATAGAGTTTGTTCCCTTTTTTGTGAAAAACCCTTGGATGCCAATCAAGGAGACCCATTTTGGATACTTCAACTTTGGCTTTTTTCATACTTCACTGATTTACAGTCTAAATGCTTAAGGTTTTTGGAGCCAAACCCTACCACTCATGGTATGAAGTTAGCCAATGTTTCACTTTATCCTTCTAACTTTGCCTTTTACTTTTCTTTCTTTCACCAACTCTCAGCTTCCCCTTCTTCTCACAGCTTCTGTCCCTTCAAAACTACCAATATTGGTCCATCCTGGTTGAGGACCTTTTTGAGTGATAGGTCCTATTCTACGCCCCAGTACAAAAACATATATGGGCCTCTATTCTGATTCCCAGGGAACTATTCATTGGGACTATGAACCCCAGAGCTTACTGTAGACGTCCCCGAACGCATCCCGGGCGAGGGTGCGACCCCCCTCCCGTTCTGGTTCGATATTGGGTCACTACAGTTCAAAGGACTCAAATGTCACGGTTCTTAATCTTGAACCAAAGAGTCCAACTCTGGCAAATCGTTTTGAAGAAAAACTGATTTTTGAAAAGAAGTGCCAAACATGGACTGCTTTGCCAAATTACAGAGTCGCCACCTAAATATTTTTTATGGGGGAATTTAGGAAACCCTGACTCGGTGCCAAAGGCCACGTGTCCGTCATCACCAAAGTGATCTTGGCTCGGGAGCTTGGGTACGATCGGGGAAGGTCAGCTATGAGCACCCCCTCTCGCCCGGTCCGAAGACCGGCCTCTACTAACCGTGATATTCGATTTTGAAAACATTACATGTTCTTATTCCGGTTATTAGCCTAGAATTACTATGTTATGCGCACAGCAAACAAGTATAGACCAAATCGCCTAAATTGGAATAAAACATTTCATGTTTGTTTTGAAAATGGTTTGCTACTCGCAAGTAGGCTAAAATGCAGGTTTTGCCACCCTTAAGTGGGCTTTTAGAAAAGACAGTTTTGCCACTATCTGGTGGGCTTAAAACTCACAGTTTTAATGCATTATTCCAATCTAGGTAATTTGACCTCCATCCACAGGCATTCAAGCAGTTATGTCACATAAGCAGCTAGCCTCCTGGTAATCATGCTATTATGGCAACATTCACACGCATGCGATATGCTAAAGCATAAAAGCTCACCTAGTACTCCAAGCCAAAACAGAAACTAGTTAGTAATCATATGCATGATCCTAGTTCATGTTAAGTGGCTAATGCAACACATGCAAAGAATGTAATCTAGACAGGCTCGGCTATCCTAAACATGGCATATGGAATGCTACAAATAACACGTATTCAATTTGGAATTAAAATACAATGCAGTTTGTATGATGTGCCGAGCCCAATGCATGTATAACAAATGTATGGATGCACGCATGCTATCATACTGTTATGCTAATTTAAATATGCCCTAATCTACCATCATAAGCAGGTAAATAAAAGGGAAGAAAGAAGTGGGGGTTAGAAGACATACATCACACTCACTCACACTTATTACAATTTTGCCCTCGCGCAGAGGGTCCGAAAGAATATACAGTCCCAAAATAATACAGTCCGAATACAAAATAAATTATTACAAAAATTTCTAATTACCAAATTAAATTCAATATAAAAAGGAAGGGGCCTCAACCCTGCCTCGGGATGCGCGAATGATGCATGCTCGAATCCGACTCGCCCGGAAAGTCCGCACCATGCCACTGTTGCCTCTGTTTTACTGCCTTTTCTTCTCTGAAAACTGCCAAAGTCCCAGAACAGCCTCTATACACACTGAAAAGTACCACCGGCTGGGAGAAATTTCCACCGGCTGTTTAGAGTGATCACCGGCTGCTATAGAGGTTATCGGCCACCCATATAGTGCCGGTCGGCACTCTAAACTGCCGATCGGCAGAAAATTCCTGCAGGAGACAGTTTTGACAGCAGAAGCAGACAAGCAGTGCATGGCATGAATTTTTAGGCATATATATGCATGGACATGCTCCCTATCATGCAATGGACTCAAGGGAGCATGGCCCTCGACCCCCGGGCCATCAATCACGCATTTCAATGCATGATGGCCCAAAAGCCAAGTTAGCAACTTTGATATCAAATGAAATGCAAGCACAAAACACACCAAAGGGCCCCAACCGCTATCGTGATTGGTCAAGAGGCAAGGGATGCAAGCTCAATGGAATGCAACCTAGGCATGACGGCTAAGTATGCAACATGAACATGCAAATGAGCAATGTATGCTAGGCGCGCAACCTAAACATGTAAACAAATATGGCATGCAGCAACATGCAACGATGGACTTAAACTAACATGGGTAGCTCGCAAGCATGCCAAAACCAGCGGCCATCAAATGAAATGAGGTAACCGAAATGCACACAAACATGTCCAATGCATGGATCTATCCTAAGATACAACATGCAACTCTAACAAGGCATGGCAAATGATGAAACATGGCATATAATGGTGCATGTTTCAGATCTGAAATGGCATGCCCAATGACTCCGAAATGACTCCAAAGCATGCAAACATTTATGTAATGCATTGTTAAGGACTTAAGCATTAAAGCTAGTGAGATGCAATACACTATAAGCATGCAAAGCGATGCTCGAATGAAGAAGACAGCCACAAACAGTCCTCATGCAGCCCAAAATAATGCTAAAACATGTATGAAATGTAGCCAAAATAAGCTAGCATGCTTGGCTAAATTAGCATGTGATTTTGACTAGCTAGCATGATTTACATGGCAAGTGTATGATGCAAAGCCCAAATAGGAAAAGTCCCTTCTACAACACTGATGAGGGACCAAAAATATGACTACTCACGGTAGATGACAGCCCCCAAATCAATATGCAAACATGCTCAAAATGCAATGCAAGATTAAGGCCACAAGAGGGCTATAACATGAAGTATACAAAACATGCATCAAACAGCCAAAGACCCTTAATAAAATATGTCCAGGGGGTCAAAATATGACCCATTCCAGTTCTGATGATGGCCCAAAAACAGAAGCAAGATAGGCTAACAAAGCATGCAAAATTACGGTAAATAGAAGAGATTATGAAGCAAGTGCAAGATAGGGGTCCCAAACAGGGTTGAGCCCTTCTTCAATATTGAAGAAGGGCTCAAAATGAGCCTACTTACAGTTTACATTATGCTCAAAAACAGATCACACATAGGCTAGAAATTTCATGCAAAAATGTGGCATACCAAGGAGTATTGAAGCAAGTGCACTATGGAGGGCTCAAACAGGGTTGAGCCCTTAAACAAACATGAAGAATGGCTCAAAATAATGCCCCTTTAAGTTAGGGTCGGAGCCCAAAACAGTAAGCAAATAGGGTAGAAAAATGTGACAAGAATGTGCTACAAAAGAGGGAAAATGATCTTACCCTTGAAGACTACCCTTTTTGTTGCTTCTTGGCTTGAGTTGCAGCACCTTTGACCTCTGAAAAACTTCTCCAAGCTGCTGTGATGGAGTGGTGGTGGTGGTGCTAGGTGTTGGTGTAGGAATGGAGCCAAGAACCTTATACTTTGAGGTTAAAATGGAGAGATACAAGGGGGGAGAGTGTATGTCTCCTCTGGAATTTCAGAACCCTAATTATGGAAGAGGAGGGCTTTCTTTATAGAGCCAAGGGAGTAAGACTTCTCTTAGAAGCTTCAAAACCAAGAGCCAAGATCCTCCATACACGTGTATGGAGGATCCAGTCTGTGCCCTCCAGCTGGCACAGCTGGCATCCATTCAGTCTGTAGAATACACCGGAAGGTCGTCGGCTAGCAAAAATAGTCGGTCGGCACTCTTTTTTGGCCGGTCGGCACTCTATTTGGCCGGTCGGCACTCTTTTCTGGCCGGTCGGCACTCTATTTGGCCGGTCGGCAGGAAAAATCTGCTCTGCAGGTCCAACTTCAAACGGGCATAACTTCTTCATATGAACACCTTTTTAGGTCATTCTTGTGTCAAAATTGAAGCCCCGGAAGTAAGCTTTCCAATGCCGCAAACCTTGCATTAAAATTCCTCCTGTGGAGAAAGTTATGTTTGTTTTGGTGAAGGTTGCTCAGTTTCGGTCCAACCGGGATGATGCCCAACTTCAACCAATCATATCTCCGCCATCCGGACTCGGGTTTAAGAGATTCTTGTATGAAAAATGAAGCCCCGGAAGTCTTCTTTCCAATGGTGGTAGCCTCATAACTTAACTCCAAGTGTATAGACAAATAAGCTTGATTTAGCGAGGACTGCTCATCCCTCTCTTAGCGATTCTTGCCTATCTTCTTCTCCAACTTGGTTTCTCCCCTCTTCTCCTCTTTTCTTCAACTTCAAACCCCTAAGTAAGGTGTTTTGAAAGATTTTTCAAATATTTCATCTCTCTTTCATTCATCTCCACTTTGTCCTTACTCGGTTTACCGAAAAGCGCAACATTTACCGAAATGCGAGCGTCGGAACATCGTAGGAATTTTATTTCAAAAATGTTTTGAAAGAGAGGGTTTTAAGGTCTGAAAACCATCCAAAATAGTTTTGGTCCAAAATGGGGTGTGAAGTTGAGATTTGTCTCTCTCCTTGCCGAAGAAACTGAACCTGCGCCCTGCACACCTTTCTCCACCAAGTAAACCATCAGTAGTGCCCACGTCTTAAGGGCAGTCAAAAATGGGGTGTCTACACTTACAGGTGCATCTCTGAGACCTATTGTCCTGCCCAATTTGCTAGGCAATTTGGACTCTCACAAAGGGTCCCTATCCCTCTCTACAGTCAATCCAATTTAAGCCTTACCAGCAAAGATTTGAAGATTCAAAGATCTAGATTGAAAGAAGCAACTTCCAAATTCATCCAAGATCTAATTGACTTTGAGTACCTACCCTTCATACCTCAAAGTAACATACTGAAAAGGTGTCAGAACTGGTGGATGGCCAATATGGAGGTGCACTTGGCCATTCCTCCTCAAGATCTATTAATGGTACTGGATGTACCTCAAGCCAAGTCCAAAGGGACTGGAGCTGTTATTTCCTCCACTGCTCATGCTACTTGTCACACCCCAAAATTTAGACAATTAAATATTAAATTAAAACAAAACCGCAATCAATATTCCATCATCAAAATCCTAGGGGTGAAACAAAAAAAAACTAAACGCCAACCAAACCATCCAACATAATTTCATAACCAACCAATACCTTAACATTAAGGTAGCAACAACCAGTCAAAACAACTTAAATAATGTACGGTTACAAACCATATCAAATTATCCCAATACTAAAGTCATTAAAAAAAAATAATAAATACATAAACTAATATCAACCCTAAGCTTGAGAAAACAAAAGAAATCCAAGAGACATGTCCAACCACTATAGTTATTCCACGTCACCACCGTAGCCCCAACTAATCCTGCAAAGAAAGCTCGGCTGCGCTCAAACAGAACGCACCCGAGTTGTCAAGAGACAAAACGGGTCAGTATACAAGTATACTGGTATGAGTACAAGATTTAACACCCACGTGTCCACCAGACACAAACAAAAATACATTTAATTCTTATTATGGGGACAAGACAAGTAATTCCAACCGCACCGAAACGAATGTGTAGTTTCCCGAGATACAGTGGCATTTAGTTTCTTGTCCGTACACAACGAAATATAAATTGATTAGAAAATAAACAAAATAGAAATAAAAATATGGTGGGTTAGCCCTGCATAAAAAAATTAGTAAGACCCACCATCCTGCAAAAAAATAAAGTTAGTATAATTTAATCATGAGTAACTTACTGAAGAAGTATAAAAATGTACCGTTTCATACTTAAATAATTCGAATTGACCAAAACTCAAATAACAAAAGTTGTACAGAATCAAATTTTCTAAAAGACTACGTGAACGAATTTAACAGAAACTGAACAGGTTAAGAGAAAAACTTGATAGAAAAACTTAGATGGAATTCAATCGAAAAATCTGAAATTGAAAACGAACAAAAACTACCCTAATATGATTTGTTTCGAAAAAGTTCAAAACACAAAAAGTGTGCAGAATAATGTTTTAATTCATTTTACGCGAAACCAATAAAAATGAGCTCGTTTCGTGGGTTAAAACAGCCTCTAAAATCTGTATTGCTAAAATAAATCAAACCTACAATAACCAAGATCATCCAATTATAAGTTCTAATCGATCTTTTTAATAAAAAGTTAAAACACAAAAGTTGTCTACAATCACGTATACATGCCTCTTCTCAAATTTCATAATTTATCGAGGTCGTTTACTATTTTTCAACCTGTACAAATCAAAACAATTCACACTATAACAATAAATTCGTTATTAAACTCTTTACACCTTAACTCCACCACTTCGGTCTCCACTTCCGGCCTACACATATATCCCATGTGCATCCCATATACCTAACACCGCTCCGAAGCCAAACTTGTACGGGGATATTGTCACAACCCAAACCCGCCCCGAGAAGGTTGGCATCGTAACCGGCCAGTAATCCTAGATTACCACAGGCCTTACTGTACAAAACATAACTAATCGGGGCTCGCGGAAGCGAAAATACATAACTATAGTCCAAAGAGCTGTGCATAAATATGAACATACATTTACATGCCAAAAGAACATTTACAACACATGCCATATGTACATAACAAAACATAACAAAACAAAACCCGTACGGCCTTCCAGGCCTAGCCCCAGCTCGGAGGCACTCAAAACATCTCGTTAGGCTTCAGAACGGCGGCTCGACAGACCCCGCCTAGGCTTGGTTCCCAGAAGGCTCACCTATAAATACATAAATACAAACAATGAGCTAAAGCTCAGCAAGTAACAGTAACGTAAAGGGGTTAGTGAACGAGTTCCAATATTTTATATAAAACCATAAAACATATCATTCATATACATAATCATATTCATCATAGAACATACATAATGGCATACTCCACAGAACATAACATAGCATGTGTCGACTAACGACTAGAGTAACCGGTCCCGGACACCGATTAAACACATACTGAGATCTCGTAAACTGGTCATGGGTTTGTCCTTCCATGCCGTCCCCCATGACTGAAGCGCATGGGCCTGCATGTTCTCGCCCCCACGACTGAACTATCTATGGATGCCATACTAGATTCGTAAATCAGGACATTCGTTCACGGTTTAAATCACATTTCATAAACATATTATATCGTATCATTATGGCTTTGAAACGTAATTCCTAATAACATATCTTTACGAAAATGTTACTTACAGTGGGTTCTCAAAACCGATGACACGGTCTTCACTTCTTGACCTGCAAATCATCAACAGTATAATACATTCTTATCATTCATCATCACATAATTCATACCATTCCATACTTCTTTTTCATTCTTTCATATTCATTCTAATCTTTCTTTACTTTAATTCATGCTCATGAGATGCTAAATGATACAATTAACATGTTAGGATCACGTAATTCAACTTTCCAAACTTTCCTGAAAATAAGCCCTTCCGCTCGAGCGCTACTTTGTCCGCTTGAGCGAACTGCACAATTTCCCCAAAACTGCTGAGAGGTCGATTTCTACGCTCGAGCGGGCTTCCCTCCGCTCGAGCGGACCCTGCGAAATTCTAAAATTCTGGTTCTAAAAATTCCCGGTATCACATAGGCGTATTCAATTTCGTTTTCTGAAGTCATTACGGTCACCAATTTCAGTCCCGAAGTTGTAATTCCAACAGGTATTTTACTAATTCAAACAGATAATCTTCAATTAAATCATATAAATGCATAATTCATTACTGATAATTGTGACACGTTGTTCCGGGTCATTACAGATATGGTCTCGAGTTTAACCCACACTCCCCGGATGGTTAGCATATACGTACGCGTGCAAATCAAAGCACTCGTCTACTCATGAGAACGAGGCAACAATATACATATACAAAATATCTCACTCATGAGAACAGCATAACAATGCCAAGCCTAGGGCATTCAAATAAATCTCATAATCCTCACTTTTTTTTATACACTCTTTCTCACTATCACTCAAATAAAACAACAATCCATGGAGTCATGGTGGAGTATAAGGAATTTATCTGTGAGTTCCTAATTAATTTTAATTTCATATAACCATAAGTGTGATTGCAACTATAAAATAAATCCATATAAATAAAAACCTTAAACCTAGCATAAACAGCTAATCAAAATAATTAAAATCAATCAATCATCTAAAAACCCTAAACTTTACCTACACAACTAATCAAAGTAATTAAAATCAATCAATTATCTAAAAACCCTAAACTTTACATATACAACTAATCAAAATAATTAAAATCAATCAATCAACTAAAAATCCTAAACTTTACATACACCACTAATCAAAAGAATTAAAATCAATCTATCATCTTTATGTAAATACAAAATCAAACTAATATCAAATAAATAAAAATAAATAAATAAAAACAAATAATTAAACATAAATCAAGGGAAGTGGGTTTTGTACTCACAATATTATTTTGAAGATCAAAAAAAATTTTGAAGAACTAATGGAGCTATCAAAACAAAACCCTAATATTTTTTCATCATTTTTTCTCCACTTTCTCCTCGTTTTTCTACGATTAATCAATCTCTCTCTCTCTCTCTCTCTCTCTCTCCACACCCACAACACTCTTTTTTATTTTCTTTCTCCTTAACTCCTAAACCTAATTGACTACTATATTATATATATATATATATAAAATAACCTAATAAACTATAATATAATATTATATTATATAATACAACATAATTATAATATATATAATTATAAATATAAGATAAAATAATATATATATATATATCTATATATATAACATCTTTTTTTTTATATAACAAATATAAATATATAAATATTTAGATTAATTATATATAATTAAATAACACATTAAATTAATTAATTATCACATTAAATTCATTAAATATCATATTAAATTCACATGCGACCACACAATTAATAAAGTCAAAAATAAAATAAGATAATAATAATCATAATAATAAATAAATGGCTTAAGAAAATTAGGGTCGCTACATTACTTTAGCTCTTGCACTTGCCACTACAAAGTCTGCTCCTGCTGTCTCACCTCCTCTTAGAGTTACTCGAGCTGCCTCGAAGAAAAGTATGTACTCCTGCTTCTTTTCTTTTCTCCTCCTTTATGATGCTCTTGCCCCCACTTATAGTTCTTTCTTTGGTGTAGGTGGTGTGGGTGCCTGATAGGGAGATTCTCCTCAAAAAGTTCAAGCTTTAAATCTTCTCAAGAGCAAACAGCAACAACGAAGAAAAAGAAAGCTCTTGCTTGACCCTGAAGAGGAGGTACCTGAGGTTCATGTAGAAAAAAAGGAAACAAAAAGAGAAGAGACAGAAAAAGAGCAAGAGACACCATTAAAAAGAAGGAAGAAAATGACGGTCTCTCTTTCTGATTTCACTGGGACCCTATTTACAAAGCATCTGCTAAAGTAGTGGAAGCAGAACACTCCAGAGAACTTATTGTATTTCAGAGGGCTGAGAAGAGGAGGCAACAACAAATGCTTAGGGATGAAGTTGCTGCTACTAATGAACTCCAAAGATAAGCTGCAAGAAAACAACAAACTGCTGAACATTATACCCTTCGCAGCTCTCCAACCATTGTCACCACTTTTAAAACCAATAATTTCCTTTCGTGTCTCTATTTTCCTTTCTCAAATTCTTGATAATGAGACTTAACATTACTCTGTATTTCTTCTTTTGCAGCAACAACTACTTTGCCTTCTCCTTCAATAAAGACTCCTTCAGTTTCATCTGAAGTTGAAAGCACTACAACAAAAAGTAGAATTAATAACATTTGTTTATAGCATTTTTTAATAAATGTTATAAAATAAAAGGTATACATAACATTTTTTAATAAAATGCTGTAGAAGATTTTTAAATAATAACATTTAATCTTTTATAGCAATTTTTTATATTTTAATAGCAATTGAAAACCATTATTAAAAGTTAGCTAATGCGGAGCTTACTTCTACAGGCTATAGCAAAGAGAGAATGCTAAAAAAAAAAAAAAAAATGGCGCTCAAAATTTGCCGTGATTTTTGCCATTCAGTTTCCATCTCTTGCACGTCCCCTTTCTTGCGTTGTATTTCTTCCAAGTAAATCACAAATCGAGCATACAAAAAAAACCCTAGAAAACACTTGGAATTTGTTTTAAGTTTTTGCGTTTGATTTGGCAAGTTCTTCTCTCCGATTGGAGGAGTTGGTCGATTAAGTGGATCAAAGCTGTAGGGAGTTGATTTTGCTTGGGAACAGATTGTAAGTATTATTTCTCTAATTTTTTTATATTGATTGATACACTCATGTTGTTTTTTGTGTATAATTTTTGGGCTGGATTGATTTTGCTTGTGCGTGTATATATATATATATATATGTGTGTGTGGATTGGGTTTTGATTTTGCTGATTGTATGAATTGGGTTTTGATTTGGTTGATTTTGTTGATCGCAACGATGCTTGTGGAGACCCCAAAGTATAGTCACGCAGTCCCCAAAACCATTCACCACCATTGTTAAGAATATATATATATATATATATCTCTTCTAAAACAGAGATGAGTTACAAATCTATATGACCCAATAACCATTTGGTTAAGTTTCTGAGGTAAAAAAGACCAATCATAAATTGGGTTATCAAAATATTATCATATTAGGACTTCTCTTTGTTCATAGAAACTTGATTTTATTCTTTCATGGAAACTTGGTTAGGTGGATGAGGTAGATTTGCGAAATGCACTCAAGGTGTTCGAAGAAAAGACGGATTAGAATTTGGGTTCTCAAAATCTTGTCATATTAGGATTTTTCACTTATTGTTAATGGAGAGTATGAAATTGATTCAATATGAGTAGTAGTCATGTTTCAACAAAGCCATGTGGTGCCCTGCCCATATCATTGTCCTTTGAAGTCTTTCCATAAATACATAAACCAAGAAGAGAAGTGAAGAGAAAGATAGAGAAACAGAACTCTTGTTAATAAGGGTTGCCAATTTTTGCAGTTAGTATGTGTTTGCTATAGTTTTGTACCGTAGTTTATAAGCTTTAATGCTAGTTGGGGTATGCAAGTTGTTTTGTGCTCCACTTCCTATTCAACCAATGTTAGTTGTATTCAGATTTAGTAACCAATGGTACCTATTGATCTGTGGATAATTCCTCTGCTGTTGATAGACCTGCTAATTTGTTCAGTGTGTGCTGTTGATCGGCTGGCTGATTCAGTTCACTGAAGTTTCTGTGGTGCTAAGGTTTGGTGTTGGTTAGCTGCAGCTTTGTTTCAGTTTTGATGGTCTGTGCAACCTGTTGGGTTTGTATAACCAAAAAAAAAAAGAGGTGCTGGGTGTAACACAGGTGTGCAACTTAGGTGTGAAACCTGCTGGGTGTGCAACCTGCTGGTTTTGTTTGCTGCTTGGTTGCTCTGTTGCTGTATATTCTGCTTTTGTTTTCTTTGGTTTTTCTGTGTTGGATTCTCTCCAACTGGAGCTTCGAGCTGAATGTAGCTCTGAGCTCCTCTTTATTGATGTGCACTATCTTTTTTAATGATTCCATCAATAAAGATTCTTTTTGCTGATCAAAAAAAAAAAAGGGTTGCCAATTTTTCATTTATTGTTAATGGAGAGTATGAAATTGATGTAGCTCTTGTAATTCTGTCAACTGGAACATATCAT
Organism: Camellia granthamiana; assembly: GCA_036172215.1. Classification (NCBI taxonomy): domain Eukaryota; kingdom Viridiplantae; phylum Streptophyta; class Magnoliopsida; order Ericales; family Theaceae; genus Camellia; species Camellia granthamiana. The sequence goes on from JAXFYN010000188.1 coordinate 88,298, forward strand.
CACACTTTTGTGCATTATGAAATTGACTGTTCTCATGTTCTGTCGACTTACCTTTGTGATTTATGATTAGATCATAAAAATGATATAACAAGTTGTATTGGCAATTAAGTTTTATCTTGTTATGGCTGTGGTTCTGAAAAGATATCATGTGAAAGTGAGTCTAGAAAAATTAATCAAAACCAAGTTATTGTTATATTTCCTTAATCCCAATATAATTTTGATTATTTACAATACCAAAAGACTTTATACATCTGGGAAAAGTACAGAGACTCTATTAGGGTTTAGGTAAACTACTTGATGCTACAATTTTATATTGATTTGAACATTTATATGTTGTGAGGAAGAGTGATATGTGATTTTGGAGGTTGCATGTATAGTTTGGTTTCAGCTGAACTGATGGATGGTCTGTTAAATTGGACAGTTGGGCAGTTCAAATGAGCAATATCAAATGTATAACTAAAAAAATTGTGATATTAGTATATAATATTCACTAATTGCTTATTTCCAGCATTGTGTAGAAAATTTTCCACTTTTCCTCAGCCGTAGTTGAAAATAATTGATCATAATGAGTTCTTTGGCCCATATCCAGACATCTCTATCAAGGTCCTTTCTTTTGATGTAATTGAATGCTTTCCCAACATTTTACTTTTATTCCAATCACATTCTATATGGGTGTTGCATTATTAGCTGCAATACTGGCACAAAAGTCAAAATGTGATAGATTCGTTCTTCAGATTTTCATAATCGAACTTATTGAGGCTGCTAAGTGACTTGTGAAATTTTCCTTCTTGTGTGATTGTTCAACACGCAAAAAAGGCCTATCCTATGGTGATAATTATTATCTAGTTGTTGATGTTTTGGTATTTGTAGTTATAACTTATAAGCAATTTCTTGATGGCCTTAAGTTTGATTTCTAGTTTCAAAATTCAAAATGCGTTTAATATTTGAATTTTAGAGTAAGCAAGCTAGTTTCATGTATATTCTATTTTCCTCGATTTCTAAAAAATGTTTATTGTCAGAAATACTTCTATTTTTTTTTTATGTTTGTGGTCAACAAAGCTCCTAAAGAACACTTTCTTTCATCATGACAGGTTGTAATCCTTTCTCCTGCTCGGACTGCCACCCAACAGGGTTCAAGAAAAGTTAGAAGCTGGAAGATCAATTTTTTGTCAACACAGAAGTATGTTTCCTCATGTTTTATAGTTTTAGTTTTTACTCTTTTAAGAAGTTTGGAGATTATCATCAGTAACTACTAACTTTTTTCCCCTCAGTTGATTGGATGAATTCCTAGTATTCTTATGAGTCTGTTCACTTAAATTGAACTTTTTGTATAAGTGAACTCCAGAAGTTTCAGCTTGGCTAATTAAAAGTTTGTTGTGCTTCTTTGATCCGTTAAATAAGTTGACTTTGAAGCTTAGCACTAAGTTTGGTTTCTGAATGAACCAAGTAAAAACAAATGGGATCACAGATTTTTAGACTCTTAAACATTTAATAACCTCAAAGTAACACACTTTCTATGAATCAGATTTCAGATTTTAGAGATTTGTATGCAATATTCACTTTCTATGAATCAAATTTCAGAGATTTTTATGAATCAAATTTTTAGTGCATCACTTTTAGAGATTTATTTATTTATTTATTAATGTTTATAATATATTTTTTTTAAAATTAGTTAAGTTAGTTTGATTGGTTAGCTAAAATAAAGAGTATGGTTGGAGTGTACACTAGCTAAACTAGTTAGGCAAAATAAAGAAGGTAGTTTTTGGTGTACTTTGAAGAGGCATTTTAGAGAGCATGGTTGGAGATGCTCTAAATCTGAATATGTTTAATTAACAATTATTAGGTTTTTTTTTTTTTAATACATTTAGATAGATTTTAGTCTGTGTTTCTAAAGATTTCATTTATTTCGAATTCTCTCTCTTTCAAATGTCTCGGAAAGTTTCTGTTTCTGTGCTTGCCAAAACAATACACCCGGAAAAAAATTCTAATCCCTGAATACAAGAGGAAATTAACAGTATGAAACAGGGGGATTTGTCCAAAGTAATGTTCCATGGAACCATAAATGCTACATCACAAGGAACTGTCACATAATGCAACTCAATATTATGTTGTCAATGTATATCCTCACTGTGCCCATGTCATGTCTCTTTGGCAATTGAATTGCCAACAAGTCTGTGCCTTGTCATACTGTTTGATGCAGATCATAAAAGATCAAGAAAAATAGAGAATTAAAGAAGCAACAAAATATGGAATTGGTTGGTTTCAAACTGAACCCACTTGGGACCAACTGAAAAAACTTTGTAATCAAGTTGCCTTCATGGAGTCTTATTTTATACTAATTAGGCTAGGTATTAATATGGTTGTTTTTCTTATAGGATTTCTATTATTTCATAAGTAAGTATTTTGGTAATTTCAAAACACGGGCTGTAAAGGTCACCAATGAGTGCTTGGTTGGCAGGGGTGTATTGCCTTGGTTAATCCTATAGGATGGCTTAGTCTGCTGGGTTGGTCTGTAAAGCTGTTGGGTTGGTCTGCCTGCTGGTTCTCTGCTGGGTTGGGTCTGGATGGCTCTCTGTTGTGATCTGTGATCTGTATTGCTCTATTGTGATCTGTTCTGTTGGTTCTCTGCTGGGTTGCTCCTGTTGGCTTTCTGCTGGGTTGGGTCTGGATGGCTGGTTGGCTGTGCTGTTCTTCTGAGATCTGTTGGGTTGTTTCTCTACTAGGTTGTTTCTGTTGGTTCTCTGCTGGGTTGTCTTGGTTAATCATATAGGTTGGCTAGTCTGCTGCTGGGTTGTCTTGGTTAATCATATAGGTTGGCTTAGTCTGCTGGTTGCAAGGTGCTGCTGTGCATCTGTGTGGTTGGGTCTGGTTGGCCAATCTGTGCTGCTGTGCATATGTGTGGATGGCCAATCTGTGGTGTTGGGTAATACAAGGAAGAGGATGAGCAAAGGTTTACATAACTAAAAAAAAAAAAAAATCTATGTAAAACTAGTTAGAGTACGCCGTGGATAGATGCCATACCATACCATACAATACCAGACAAGACAACACATTTTTCATGTTGCTATTATTTAGAACCAAGTGATAAAAAGGATCCTTCCTTTTGTTGGAAATCCAAAGCTAAAGGGAAAATCCATAAATTAATATGATCCAAGTTCATAAAATTGAAATTCAATCTTGTAAGACAGCATTTCTTAATAAAGAAACAATTCACGAGTTAATAAAAATAATAATAATTAATGAAGAAGATCAAAGTCCCAACTTGGGGTGATCCAAGGAGATGGGAGGATGGAAAAAGTTGGGGGTGGGGTTGGATGGAGTGGCGGTTTGTATGTAGTCTTCTGCTGTCCTCCTCGCCTCAGTCAAGGTTAAGCAGAGGAAGAGGTTGAAATGCCAGAAACGAGAGCTAGCTAAATTCGAGAATTGAAAGGCTAATTCATTTCATATAAATAAAACACACACACACACACACACACACACACACACACACACAGAATGGGAATTGAATTTGACAGACAACAGACCTGAGAGTGAGAGAGGGGAGGAGAAGCAGCAGCGATGGGGTTTATGGGCAAAGGAAGGAGTGCTGGGGAGGAGATGAGACATGATGGATGCTTCCTTCCTATTCCTCTGTTCCTCTTCCTCTTACTCTTCCTCTTCCACGGACCACCATGCCTTTAATATATAGACCTTCAATTTTGTCATTTCCATTCTTAAATTATATTTAGTGTATGTTTTTTTTTGATTCTCGATATATATCAAGTGCTGGGCAGATCTTATTGCCTGAACATATACTGTTTGAATGCTCATGTCGATCACTAGATTTTTTGCACAGACTAGGTTCTGCAGCAGCTTGATTTCTCTGTTCTGTAGTTGTAAAACTAGTACTGGGAGCTTTTTGCAAATATTAGCTAATTATATCCTCACTTGCTGATAGCTCTGCTGCAATTCTTACAGTTTCATTTATATTTACTATTTCTCAATTTAATGTAAAATATATAGTTGAACAAAATTTCTATGTTTGGGACCCAGTTTCTATGTTTCGTCAACATTATCTGTTTAGTATATGGCTATAATCATACTTGCATTGATTGTCTATAAAAGTATTGACCGATATGTATCAATGTTCTAAGCTCAAAGGTTTTATTACTTAAAAAGGTTATAGTGATGAACTTATGTCATTTCCATTTAAAAGACACATTAGGTGGAAAAAATATATATATATATATCTCATAAGTTTCCATTCATGAAGCACAAAAAATAAACAATGACTGAATCAAAACAAAATTTCAAGAAAACTTAAATATAAACCCATGGAATGAAGGAAAAAAGTGTGCTAGTCAGGATGTATGATATGCTTCGTTGGCATTATATCATGCAAGGAAAATAGGAAAGACGGACTATATCCCATGTAGAATTAACTAGATTGCCTGGTCTGTTTCAATCCTACTCAAGGAGAATTATATGACTGTGGGAGAGTAGAAGACCTCTACCAAAGTCTATTTTGCATCTCAACTTCATGCCTTCACTCCATTGCTTTAATTGAGGAGTCTGCTTCAGTGATGCTGCTGCTTCAGAAGTTGGAAGGTCAATTGAGGAGTTTGCTTCTGTGATCATCTGTTTGGTGAATTGCTTACTGCCACTGCTTTGGACTGCAATTTCCCTTATCTGGAGTTCTGGTGGTTATCCTCAGTGCAATGCTGATCTGCAGTTTGCCATGCTTATTTTTCTTTGTAGTTTTGGGGTTTGAAATGGAAAACAGCAAAGTCATATTTATAATTTCCATCAACTTTTAGTCAAGCTATAGGATGTAGGATTGGGGATTAAAGTAAGAGCAGGCTGGGTTGCTGTTCTGAGTTGCTGTACTGAGATTGGCTTTTGGGTTGCTGTTGGCTGGTTTACTGCTAAAACTCTGCTGTGTGTTGGCTGAATACTTGCTGCGATTCTCTGTCTGCTGCTGTGAAAATGTGCTGCTGAGGGTGAAATTTGTGGCTGCCTACTTTTGGAGACTTCTTTCAGGTTGGAGGCTTCCTTCAGGTTTAGAACAGTTATGTGGAGTTGTTGGGATTGCTTAGGTGGTGCACACTTTGATTCCTTGGTGTCCAGATCAGAAGTTGGGTTTCTTATTAATAATGGTTCTGATATGCCTATGGTTTTTGTCCTGGCTTTAGTGTAGGCTGCAATTGAATTGCTGGGTGGAAGTTTTGTTGCTTTGAGATCCAAATAGTCTAAAGGCACCTTAGATGGTTTGGATTGGTTTTGTTTTGTTTTGGGGCTGTGTTATAGTCTGATCTGCTGGATTCAGTTTTCACTGTTTCTATCCAGGGTGTAGTCTGATCTGCTATGCTTTTATTGTTCTTTTTTTGTTTTTTCTTTGTTCGTTGGTTTCTCACCAACTGGAGCTTGGAGCTTCATTTAGCTCCAAGCTCCTCTTTATTGATGTTATGTATCTTTTTCATGCTTTCATCAATAAAGATTTTCTTTGCCGATCAAAAAAAAAAAAAAAAAAAAATGTAGAATTAACTAGATTATAAACCTAGGTAGATATCAGAACTAAATGTAGCTAAATGGTCTATAATAGTAAAGAAGTTCTAATCTCTGCTTTGTTGTTTTTTTGCTTTTGTTTTGATATAATTTTATTTTTATTTTTCCTTTTTAATGATATATAGTATTGTTAAACTGATTATACTTATTGTGACGTGTTGATTATTGTTTTACAGTTTTGAGGTTTGGAAAGAAGATGGAACCAATAGAAGTCAGCTTGGAAGTTTGTGGGTGCAGAAAAAGGAATTTGAATGTGTTATTGTCTTGTACATACCGACATTATGACTTTAAGTTTTAGTTTTTATTTTTATTTTTTTGAACATAGTGACAGATTTTGTTTTGGTACTTTATTAAGACAATGTTATGACGATTTTATTATTTCTTGAAATTTGTGGTGATGAGTTATTTTTCAATGATGATATTGTTTTGTATGTGATGGATGAAAATGTGTTTGTTGCATTTACAGAATTTAGGTTTCCAATATTGGTGTTGGAATGGATTTTTATTATATTTATAAATACTATATGATAGCATTTAAAATTGCTATCATAATGAGGTGTTTGTAACATTTAAAAAATGTTATCATGCTTTATTATAACATTCTTAGTTAGTTATGATATGGTAAATTGTAACATTACTAGATTGCTATAAAAACAATTTTATAGCATTAACAAAATGTTATCCTTTGGTATTTGTAGTAACTTTTAGCTATTTCATAGCATTCAAAAATTGTTATAATATATTTACGATAGCGTTCAACGATAACATTCGATAAATGTTATTAAAAATGATACACTTTTAATAACATGGGCAAACATAGCATTCCAACGAATGTTATTGCTTACTTTTGATAGCATTCATCGAATGCTATAAAATGTGTTTTTTGTTGTAGTGAAGATCTCGAAATGTGGAGCCAATTCAAGCAATACTTCCATTCCCTGGTCCTACATTTTTCATACATTTCTTGAGGAAAAACATTCCTGCATCCCTATCCTTCGGCTTAACTCCATACTTTCCTCTTCTAACCTTCAACTCTATCCAAAATGGACTACGTTATCAGATCTCAGAGTCGCCACCTAATATTTTGGGAAATTAGGAAACCCATGACTCGTGCCAAGGTCACTGTTCGTCGTAACCAAAGATGCTTGGCTCGGAACCCTATGTATGAGAGGGAAAGGTCAATAATGAGCACCCCCGCTCACCAGATCAAAGATCGGCTTCTACAAAACCATGATATGAATTTTATTTTCTTTATATGTTCATATTCTGATTATTTAGTAAATCTTAAAATTTACTATGTGAAGCATACAATGTGTAAACTAGTTTGCTCAAATTGGAACAATTTAATTTCATGTTTGTTTTTCGAAAAGAGTTTGAATTTGCCATCTCAAGTGGGCTTAAAATTTGTGAATTTGCCACTATAAAGTAAGCTTAAAACGTACATTCGTTGAATCATTCAAATTCAAGCAACAAGTCCTCATCCACAGGCATTCAAATAGTTTATCAATTCAACACTTAGCCTCATGGTAGGATGCTAAACATAATAAGAAAATTATGTACAAGCGGGATACTAAAACATAAAAACTCACATATACACCGACGTCCCGCGAACAAGCTACAAAACAAAGTTAGTAAAATATACATGATCTTATATATAGAATCCTAATGCAATTCACTCATGAGATGCAACTAAAGATTCGGCTTCTAAAACATGGCATGTGAATCATCTCAAGAACATGAAGTAGCGCATAGAATCACATAAGAATTGATTACATCCACAAATGCAGATTTAGCCGAATCTTAATGCATGAAACATGGATGTAAAACATGGATATGCATGGCATGTCAGATATATACATATGTACTGTTAGGGAAAGCGAGTAAAGAATGAGATAGAAAGGAGCGGGGTGGGAGATTATTATAACACTTGAATATTACAGATCCGATGAGAGGGAGAAGGGAATAATAAAATAAAATAAAATCTCACAACACTCAAAATAAAAATAAAAATTTTAAAAGCCCGACCATTCAGCAACTAGCAAAGATCTATATGTCTTCAATCCAATCCAGCCCATGTACTCATCTTCAATGGAGGGCCCTACCGTCACAGCTTGTACGTTGGATGAAAATAGGCTTCCGAGGTTGGCATCCAGCTCGTGAACCACACAAGCTTTATTCCCTTCAATATTGGTGTTGCCCCATCTTTTGGATTGTAGACAGGTGACTAATTCCAGTAAAATTTCATAATTCCTCAAAATGCACAGTGGAATGGAACACTGATAATACCAGGGATCTGTCAGCAAAGGCATTGCAACCAACTTGGTCCAAAACTCTCTCATACCAAAACCCTTTATCACCCATACATCAGCACGAGTTCCACGATAATTACAGAGTACATATAGGCACCCACCTACAATAGCCAAGGCCTAATAAGAACAACCATCTTCATAATCAGGTTTCATAACCTCCTTATACGTCTCCTTCGCTAAATCAAGAAAAACAATAATCCAAGAGTTACTTAAATCATCACCGCCCTTCATGGCCCAATAGAGCGCCCCATTTACAAATTTCCCGGAATCATCAAAAGTAATAACATAAGGAAACTCCACAATCCTCCTCCAAGAATTAGTCCTTATACTATACACATTCACTTTAGTCCTATACGAAAGACTACCGAGACAAAAACATCCCCCACCAACTTGTAATCATCAATAGACTCATCATAACCAAACCCAAATGATACAAAGTAACATGACAACAATTTGATTTTAGGCAATCTATTGGATTTTCTAGTAGATGGGTTCCATAGAAACACTGCATCATCTTTAATAGCTACACACACCAGTCCATTACAAGAACCCACAACCCCGCCCATCCCAGCAACATCAACGAACCCACCACCACTAGTTACATTGTTGCATCACAGCACCGAAAAAACAGCACCTTAGCACCACGACCCCTTTGCCTTAATTCATTTGCTACAGCTCCAGTGACCGAACTCACACACCAGCGAGCCACAGCGGCCGGAAACCAGCTACACGAACCAGAAACCAGCACTACATCGCTGGATGTCGCCAAAGACCGAGCACCACGTCCTAGCTGCTAAATTATGTATTCCACTCAATCAGAACAACATCTTCGTCTTCGGGAAATGGGCGCTTGAGGTCAACTCGCGATGGTTTCTCTTCCATGGAACGTCGTCATTGATTTCTTTCTAGAGAGATAGAGAGATCTTCGTTTTTGTAGGCGATGGAGAGGAGGTTACGCTCTTCCATGGTGAGCTCACCGGCTAGAGTGGCGCCGAGGACCAGCTTTGCCATGAAGTTGCCCATCTCTTCGTAGCGCTTGGCTTGCTCGGCGAGTTTAGCCACGCACTATTCTCTCGTTAAACTGTCTGGTCTGGACAGGGCCACCATTCATACGCAGATGTAGAGAGAGAGAGAGAGCTAGTGTATGCATTTATCTGTGTGTGATCGGGGAGAGAAAGAGAGGTGCCGAGAGGGAGCAGAGACAGCTCTGAATAGCCACCCCGCTCCCTTTGTGTGCGTGTGTATGGTGTGTCTGTGTGTGTGTGTGATGCTCTGTGTCTATGGCAGTGTGTATGAATCTCTATGTGTATGCTCAGCTTCTTCTTTCAAAATGTAACCAGAGAGAGTGTGGATGTGGGTGTGTGCCGTGTGTGTGTATGTGTGCGTGTATCAGTGTGTGTGTATGGTGTGTGTGTATGTGTGCGTGTATTAGTGTGTGTATTGAAGCTATCAATGTGTGTGTGTGTATCAGTGTTGAAGTTATCAGTGTGTGTGTGTTGTTCACAAATCTCAAGATCTGTCTCCCCCCTTCTTTTTTTTCTTTACATCCTTTTTTTCACCTACTCACCCCATCTCACCACTTTTTCTCTCTCTAGACATTTGTTTTCTTTTTCACCCCCACACATGAACACCACCCTCACCCATTGGAACACCTAGAGAGAGCCTCTGTGTTTCCTCTATTTTCAGCCTCAACTCTCTCTTATTTCTCAAACCCAGGAGAAAGATAGTGCATTGATCCATTGTCTGTGTGTCCTCCTTTTTTTTTATTATTCTTCAATCTGTGTGTCTCCTCCCCACCCACTCTCACATGCTCTCTTAGATTATTCACCCATGAGAGAGACCTTTGCATGTCTATATCTGTGTGTTTTTTTCCTGCCATTCTCACATGCTCTCCTCTCTTTTCTCTTTTTTAAAAAACAATATTCTCCACCACCACATGCTCCTTGACCCTCTCTTCCACCATCCACTGAAAGCCACAATAGTATTCTTTATCTTTTCTTTCTCTTCTCCCCAAAAATACCCTGACCACACTCTAACTTTTCTTTTCTTTTTTTCATTATTTTCTAATTTATAAAATATACCAATTTATATATAAAAATACCTAACAATATATATACACACATAAAATTATTAAAAAATACTACGAATTAAAAATTTGGCCAAAATGGGTGAGGTTTGGCATTAAAGCTTCAATCTTATTTTTCTGTTGAGAAATTCATAAAATAGCATATTCTAATTTTCATCATGGGGTTTTCAAAAGAAAGTACCCAAGTCTTAGGGCCGATCAAAATGGGGTGTCTACACATAAATTGCAATTTAATTTTTCTGTTGGCTTTCGAAGATGGGCCAACTAGATACCGCATTATTGGATGCCTCCAATCTTGTTCTTGTAAGTCATTATGATTGACTTCTAAGACCACATTCCTTTTATTTAAGGGTTGTATTACTTTTTGATATGTTGTTTGGCTAATGTTCATTTGAGTGTTATCCCTTCTCCTGAAATTCGAAACTTTCTGAGCCACATCATTAGCTTTGTTATTTAAGAATCTTGGGACATAAGTCACATTTGCTATTTGAAATTGAGAAAGCAAATGTAATGCAACAACATAGTATGGCAACATGCTTGCACTTTGATATTTGAAAATTCCTTTCACCTAATTAACCATCAATTGAGAATCTCCAAATATATCAACTGCATGAGCTTGTAATCCAATAAGTATTTCGAGTCCCATTATTAAAGCTTCATATTCAGCTTGATTATTGGAACAAGTAATTTCATCCACTCTAAAACCATGTGTGGTTTCTACCCCTTATGGTGACTTAATCACCACACCAATTCCAGTTAGACCGTTGGTTTTTGATCCATCGAACCATATTTTCCATGGTTCAACACTAACCATACCAAGCTCTGTTATCTCTTGGCTTTCTGTCTGACATGGATAATCTGCCAAGAAATTAGCTAAAACTTGTCCTTTTACGACCTTTAGAGGACATATTCTAGATGAAATTCTGATAAAGCTAATATCCATTTGCCAATTCTTCCTCTCAACATAGGTCTAGACAACACATATTTAACCAAATCTGTGGTTGCAATTACCAAGACAGTTGTAGACAAATATAGTATCTTAGTCTCATTGCAGCAAAATACAATATAAGGCACAACTTTTCTACAGTTGAATATTTACATTCACAAGAATTCAGGAATCTACTAAGGTAATAAACTGCTTGCTCTTTGCCTTTTTCATTGTCCTGGGCTAAGAAAACTCCCAGTGAATCTTCTGCTGCAGCAATATACAACTTCAAGGGCTTATCACCCTTTGGTGGCATTAACACTAGAGGCTTGGCCAAGTAGGCTTTGATTCCTTCGAAAGTAACTTGATACTCTGCTGTCCACACAAACTCCTCTTCATCTTTCAATCTTAATAAGAAAGAAAATACTTTAATTTTCCCTGCAGTATTAGAAATAAATCTTCGAAGAAAATTAACCTGTCTAAGGAATTTTTGTACTTATTTCTTACTTGATGGAGGTCTGGCTTTAATGATAGCTTTGGCTTTGTTTTGATCAATCTATATTCCCTTCTTGTGTACTATATAGCCCAAGAAGTTTCCAGCTGATACGCCAAAAGCACATTTGAGAGGATTAAGTTTCAACTTGAACTTTCTCATTCTTTCAAAAGCTGCTTCCAAGTGAAATAAATGTTCCTCCATGGATTGGGACTTCACTACAATGTCATCAATGTAACACTCTAAATATCCTCTAATGGGATCATGAAAGATAGTATTCATAGCCCTTTGATATGTAGCCCCAGCATTCTTCAAGCCAAATGTCATTTTGACCCATTCGAATGTGCCAATGTTCCCAGGACATCTGAATGCTATCTTGTGGATATCCTCTTCTGCAATGCAGATTTGGTTATGACCAAAGTGTCCATCCATCATTGATAAAATTGTATGCCCTGCTGAACTATCCACCAATAAATCTACTATGGGCATGGGGTACTCATCTTTTGGAGTTGCTAAATTCAGGTTTCTAAAATCGACGCATACCCTCATTCTACCATTCTTTTTAACTACAGGCACAATATTGGATAGCCATTCAACATACCTGGCTATCCTAATAAAACCTACCTTAAGGAGCCTAAGAATTTCCTTCTTGAACTTCTGAATCACTTCAGGACTCATCCTTTTTGGTTTTTGCTTGTATGGCTTGAAATTAGGCTTCATAGGGAGCCTATGTTCTACTAATGACCTATCCAATCCTAGTAGTTCATTATAAGACCATGCAAAACAATCTTTATATCTCTTTAAGACCACCAACAACTGGTCCCTATTAAGAGCACATAACCAAGCACTTAATAGGTGAGTTGCTGTGTAGAACCTTCCTCTAAGTTAACCTCTTCCAAAGGGTCTTGTATCTGAAAACCCACTAATGTTTCTTTTTTGATTTCTTTCATCTTTGAAGCAATTTCTTTGCTTTGTTCTGCTCCCAGTTTCTTTGATTCAACATCTTTGCCCTCCTCTTCATAGACAAAGTCTGTCCATAAGGCTTCTTCCTCCTGTATTTCCTGGACTTTTGTTTCGATGTCCAATGCACAATATTTATCAAAGGTCAAAGGTCTGACCTGCTATTATTTATGCTTACAGCCAACTATCATGGCTTCATTCTCTTGTTCTTGAACCTTTTGGACTACTGCTTTTAAGTCCAATGCTATGAACTTAACTAAAGCCAAAGGTCTGGCTTCTTGGGTTTCACCTTCTTGCCTATAACCAGGCATCATTATCATCTTTGATGACGAATTCTTCATCAGCACTCTCTTGTACCAAGTGCTTCAGGTGTGCTACTCCCTCATTAGCCGTCACTTCGGCTGAACTATCAAGTTTTCTCAGTATACTAAGTGGTGTTACTCCTTCAGTATACAACTTAGCCTCCGCAAAATCAGCACAAGTGACAAAGGGTTGGGGATCTGCATTAATCTCCTCTGTCTCTCCATTGCATAAGGCCATCATTATCTTCTAATGTAGAGAGGAAGGCACACATTTGTTAGTGTGAATCCAGTCCTTACCAAGTAGAGCATTATACTTAGCATTGTTGTCAATGACAAAGAATGTCGTCATACAATCTCTGGCCCCTACACTCAGGTTGATGGGCAAAATACCTTGAGCCATCTGTTTATCTACAGCAAAATCAGCAATGGTTGTGCTGGTTGGGATTAATGTGGGGTTCATTTTTCCTAGTTTCTTCAAAGAAGATTTCGGAAGTAGATTTACTGCTGCCCCATTTTCCACCAATATCCGGTTCATTTGTATCGCATCGAAGAAGGCCTTGATATACAAGGGTTTGACATACTGTGTCATGGATGTTGTAGGATATTCAAAAGGGTATGAGAGGTTAATACTTATCTCCTCACTCTCATCTTTAGTTTCCATTAGTGTGGCTATCTCAGACTCGTCTTGAATCATGCTAACTTGTGAGTTTTCACTAGAAACTGGAATAGGGTCAATCTCCTGACCCTCTTGGTTTTCATCCTCAGCCTGGAACTCTTGTGGCAATATGTGCACCATATTCACTGACATTGGAGGAAATGAGCCAAATCGAACTGTCTGCTGCTCTTGTTTCTTTTCCAGGCTAACTTGTTCAGTTACCTCAGAAGCATCCTCCATACTACACTCTAGCACTTTAGTACTAGTGACTTCCTTCGAATGGCCTGCTCTTACTGGTTTTTCGACCAAAAATGTATGTTTAGCCATGAAGGCTTCAAACATTTCCTCTTCAACCATCTCTTTCCTTTGGTCTAGGTCAACTTCTCCCTCTGTCTCACTGTCATTTTCCATCAAAGCCTTTTTTAGACCTACTAAACTGGATCTTTCTTTGGCTTTCAGTTCAGAGTGAACTTTAGCCAACTGCTCTCTGCTGTAACTCCTTTTATCCTGAGGGGTTGATTTTGGACTATGATCCAACTTGGAACTTTTTCTTCCCTTTGTTTGGCCTTTTGGCTGGGCCAATGAAGAACTTTCCTTACTTTCTTTCAGATCCTTTTGATACTGAGTGTACCTTCGCTGGATCTTCCTCCTTTGGGACCTAAAAATTACTGGGACCATATTTGGTTCGTTTGTTTTTGGATGTTTTAGTAACACCCAATTCTTTGGAGCCACCAAGGGAGGTTTAACCATCCTACCCTGGTTTCCAGCAGCACTTCTCTGGGTAGTTATTTCCTTAGGCTTGTTCTGCATGACAAACTAATCTAGAACCCCAGACACCCATGAACCTACTAGCTCAGTTGTTGAACTGTCTCCTTCTGCCTGCGAAGCCAGTTTCAAAACAGCCTGTGAAGGCTACTGCTTGACCCTGACCTCTTGTTTTGGGCCTACTTCAGGCCTTCCATGAAGGTGGCCACTTTCCATCTTATGTGAGGCTGGTCTAGAAGGCCAATCTCTAGCTCTGATCCCGTAACCTGAACTCACTTCAGATCTCCTCTCAGGATAATCGTCCTCTATTCTATAATAGTTGGGTGGTCTGAACTCATGTAGAGGTCTCTTGCCTTTGGAGTGCACTCTATTGGTTGTTGGTTCAGCCAAGAATGGCTGCTGTCTAGGACCAGTTGGGTATGGCCTTTTATTGTGGGCACTAGTTGGTTTGGGGTGTCTCTGCAAATCCTTGTAATACTGCCTCCCATAAATCGGGAGCCCTTTCAACCATTTGTAGCTTAACCTGCATCTAGGACACATTCTTTGCATGACAGCTGTCTCTAAAGAGTCTATTAGACTTATTTATTTTAATGATTTATTTAATTATGTTTTAATTTATTTGAAAGAGAAAAATAGAATTCAAAATTTATTTTGATGATTTATTTAATTATATTTTAATTTATTTGAAAAAGAAAAATATAATCAAAATTTATTTTGATAATTTATTTGAAAGAGAAAAATAGAATCAAAATTTATTTTGTCCCATTATTTCTTACCTAAACCTTTATCCTAAATGTTGTTAGAATATATTTAATATTTGATTAAATCAGGAGTTCAAACAGCCCAAAACAAATGTTCAAACAGCCCAGCACAGCAACATGCCAAAAGGTTCAAAAGGTTCAAGTGGAAGATATTCAAATTTGTAATGATGGAGTAGAAGATATTCAAATTAGTAATGATGGAGTACAACGGCTATAAACGGCTATAAATTCAAATGAATACAACGGCTATAAACGGCTATAAATTCAAATGAATACAACGGCTATAAGTTTCATTATATATACCAAAGCCTCTAATGTAAACAAGTGACAAAAAATCAGAAAATATTCTTTGATCTATGATCACTCACATCTATTCTCTGAAAAATTCTCTGAGAAGTGTTCTTTAATTTTTTTTTACATCATCTCTCAGAAATTATACACTGAGCCTTATAGCATTAAGCTCATATTTCCTGTGTGAGATTTACAGAAAAATCAAAGCTTCATTTTATATATCTATCTTTGAAAGATATTTATTGTAAGCTTTTTTTAAAAGTAAAAATACCATTTCATCTTATAAAAGTGCTGCAAACACTGTGTTCTTGAAACCTTGAGAGTGATTGTGAATCACCTAAGATTTGCAAGGGTTTGGGCTTGTAAAGTCTGTGTAAAATCCATAGAGGATTGCTCTATTTGTAAAAAGGTTGCTAGCACTCCCGTGAAGCTAGAAGATAGTGGAAAATCTCAAGTGAAGCTTGAGGAGTGGAAGTAGGCTTGGTTGAAGCCGAACCACTATGAATCTGTTTGTCTCCTCTTCCCTAATCTCTTTACTTTCCTACTACTGCTATACCTATCTAATATTCATGTGTTAATCATTTGATTTACCTTGTATGTTAGTTATACTTCATTATTATTTTGCTTGATCATTTACTACTAAGTTCATCATTGTGCTTGTTAATAATTTGTTGTACTAATAATTAATTTTATTGGGGTATTATTAATTTTAATTTGTAGAAACCTAATTCACCCCCCTCTCTTAGGTTGCTTTTTAGGTAACAATTAGTATCAGAGCCTGGGGCTTTTGTTTAGATTTAACAATCTTGAGTTGTTGATCCATAGCAACCATGCATTCTACTTACTCTGTTGTAGGACAAATTAGCAATAGGCCACCTTTCTTTGATGGTAGTAATTACATTCATTGGAAAGAAAAAATGACTTCATATCTTCAAGCTACCAATTATGCTTTGTGGCTCATTATCACTAAAGGTCCTAAAATCCTACCAAGGTAGTAGACCATATCAGTGTGCCTAAACTTGAGGATGAATTTGATGAGCGTGATTATAAACTCCTTCAAGCTAATACTAAAGCCAAGCTTATTCTTGTGTGTGGACTAGATGCAAATGAGTACAATAGAATTTCTGGGTGTATTACTGCTAAAGAGATTTGGGATAAACTTGAAATCACCTATGAAGGAACTAGCCAAATAAAAGAGTCTCGGATTGACATGCTTATTCATGATTATGAACTCTTTACTATGGAGTCATTTGAATCTATTTCTAAGATATTTTATAAATTTATCAATATTATTAATGCTCTAAAATCTCTTGGTAAATCTTATACTAATTGTGAGCTTGTGAGAAAAATACTTAGGTCTTTGCCAAATGAATGGGAAGCTAAGGTTACAGCTATCCAAGAAGCAAAAGACCTAACAAAATTAGGCATTGAAGAACTCCTATGCTCACTTATGGCTCATGAACTTTCAATGATGGATGGCAGCAAAAAGGAACCATTTGGGAAGAAAATAATAGAGTAGCCAACCTGTGTCTCATGACTCTTGGAGAAGAAGAATTCACTCAAGATGAGGTAATTTCTAATTATGTAGAACTTGAAAGTGCTTTCAATGAATTATATGGCATATTTAAAAATGTTTGTGTTGAGAATTCTAAATTAAAAAAATTAGTTACTTCTCTTTCAACTGATGTGGATGTTTTAAAAATGAAAAATGACTTTACGTCTATTGCCAATGAGAAAAACATTTTGAAAAACAATGTTGAGGATTTAAACAAAACTCTTGAAAATAAAAAAAATGTATTTTTAACAAAGTAGGCATTGGTTTTGATTCTCCTAAACATTTTATGAGATTAAATGTTCTTGAGACTAATCCCCATGGACCCAAGAAAGTATGGGCACCAAGAAAGAAATCAAGATTGTAGGTGGAATCTCAAAGAACACTAAGGACTTCGAGAGGAAATGCACAACAAGAGTGTTCAATCTAAAGAGCAAAATCAGCTCCTACAAGAAGAAGAATGATGAAATGAAAATCACCAAAATGAACAATAGAGGTAATGTATGGGTGAAGATTCCAAAGAGGTAAATGAAGGTATAACTCCTAACACACCTTTAAGCTTAAAGTTCTATATTTTTTAAGGTGTGATTTGTGTACAATAGGTTGTGTCTAATCATTGCTTCCATGTAACCTAATTGTACTAAGTTTGCTAAGTCATGTTCTGCTAGTTTCTTTCAAGCATTCATTGCACTCAAAAATGATAATTATATTATTTTGATGAATGCCTATTAGAATATGAATGATTTATGTATTCATTAACATTTTATATCATGTCATCCATTGTTATAAAAAAGCGATAAGAAGTGATAAATTTTTTTGTGAGCATATTTTCACATCTTATATATGACTTCATGCTAATATGTTAATTCCTTTTTGAGTCATATCTTTATAGAATCAATTTTGATGTCATAGCATGTTTTTGAGATGTATACTATCTATATTTTGAATTCTACATTTGTGATCTCAAGAATATGCTCAATATGAAATTTTCATGCTTATATGCTTTACATTGGAATATTTGAATAAGTTGTGAAATTCCTTGATTATGATCCATCAACAATGTCTAAATGAAAAGAAGTATCACACGTTTGTAGAGACATTGCATCTATCATATTGAATATCTTTTGAATATGGATTATATTGGCATACATCTCATGAAATGTTTTTGATTGATAAATTATTGAATTAATTGTTTATAACATTCATGTTGTGTTCCATATTAAGTAAAATGTTTTATCATACTTGAGCATGTGGATTGAATTGATGAAAATGCCTCTTGATAATGTTATGTGATTAAATGAGATTATTGCATCATTTCTTAATAAAACAAAGAGTATAAAACTATTTTCTTAGGCATATTATGTTATGCGTTACAACTTGAAAATTCTAAAAAATAGCATTCCAAATTCTTGTATGATCATTGAATTATTTTTCACCTTTTTAGTTTGTGATAAGAAGTGATTTGTGTTGTATTTTTATTGAGTAATAGTGATTGTTCTATAAATGCTATATTTACACAAAATAGAAAAGGGTAGCACTAACTTAGGGGGAGAAATCATTTTGCTAACATACTTGTTAAACCCTTTTGAGATTAACTCCTCATTAAAGAAAATTGAAGATTGAAAAGCTTCCATCTCTTGAACCTAAGGCATGCCTCATATACTCTCTTAAGCTTTTGAGGTAAAAATCCTATCTTATATCCCCTGAGCTAATACTGTTATTACTTTGATATGAAAAAGATTGATTATGCTTCACATGATTTGCAATGTATACTCCTTGATGATGCTCTTACTTAAAAATCATGCCTATGCTTAAATGTGTGGTACATATTGAAATTCATGATTTTTCTTGGCATATGGATTGCTATACCTTGAACATGCTTTATTTTTATTTTTTTGGAATTACATTAGCTCCATGAGATTATATTGAGTTTAACCTATTATGAGCAATATTTGGTATTCTATATAATGCTTGAGCTATGATTGTTAAATCTTCTAGATTGCATATTAGTATCCTTAGTAGATTGCATGTTGGTATCATTTTGGCATCCTATTTGATATTATTGACAAGAACATTTCAGTTATGAGCTTTCATTTATTTAAATCTCCTATTGATTTTGCCAAATGAAACAAGGGAAAGAATTTAAACTTGAATATTTTTTAAAATCCCCTCAGTTTCTATTCTGTTTTTGATATCAAACTTATGGGCTTGCACCTTCACATGTTACTATTTTTTTTTTGCCCATTATTGTCAAATGGTATGAGTTTCAATTGTATGATCATTATGTGCTATCATTTTTTTGGTATCATAGAGCTACCTTGATATGGATGATTATTTGTGCTATAATGAGACTTACATTCTTTCATCCTATATGCTGTACTATACTCCCTCCTTGTGCTTGATTTTGTTGAAAATGTCATCGGGGAAGAAAAAGAGACTTGATTGTTTTAGTATCTCTGATTATTTTGGTATCTCTATACTTTTGGTATCTTAATTCTTACAACATAACCTTTGAGTTGATTAGTTGTTGATAATGCAAGAGGAAGATCGTTTTCCTCAAGGAAGAGTGACTTGAACTTTAGCTCCATATTTATGCTCTTACTTGGCAACCTTATTTGATCTATGCACTGTTATGTCTATTATAGTCTTGAGATTGGTATGCTCTTGCTAAGAAATTGAGAATTAGATCATGCTCAAATGCTTCTCATATACTCATTAATGATTTGGTCTCTTATTATTATTTTTTGTTTGGGCTTAATTTTCTTATTTTTTTTATCTGCTTTTTAATTTCATTTTTCAGTACTTAAACATAAACACAACAACAAATCAAAATATAAATATTTACATAACAAAAAAAAAAAAACACCCTTCATTTTTTTTACGGCCACACGCCGATTAAAATAAATATAAAAAAAAAAAAAAAACCCTTCATTTTTTTTCAACCATACACCGATCTTACTTACTTGCCTCTTCCATCGTTTTCTTATTCTTTTTATCACCTTGGGCGACCCTTGACGCCCCTGCCCCTGTATTTTCGTCGAGCGCGATAACTCCCCGCTGACTATCAAAGGCCAAGAACGACGTTGCTCCAAATCGGGCTATGGAGGTGGTCTTCTGTTTAAGCTCTCTATTTTTGGCCTTTAGTGCGCCTATTTCTGCTCGCGCATCCTTGTACATGCGCTGGAGCAGAGAGAGTTGGGCGTTAACCTGATGGAGCTCACTCGTCCTATTCTGCAATCGGTGAACCAATTTTGTGACTGCAGTCACCGTCTCCATACAGGACATCAGTGTGAAATGATTGGCTTCAATGTCTGATTGAGCTGCCGTTATTTGCTCAATCAACATCATATGAAGGTTGGGAAGAGTAGGAGCCGGGGCACTCGGCCCAGCAGCGCTTATGGGATCATTCAGGTCCAGAAATAGAGTGAGGAAATGGGATGAGGAAGCCATGGTTTAGAGGTGAGAGGTGTAAACGAAATGAGTTGCAGAGCAATAGAAGAGAACAGACTGAGGTATGGCTCCTCCGTTCAGTTTTTTTTGTCTCTCGATGAGGAAGAAGAAACAGACGAGAGTAGTGAAGAAGAGATAGAAAAGAATGGTGAAAAAGAAAATAGAAGAGTGTGTGATTAAGAAGAAGGCAAAAGAGAAGAAGACAATAAGGGGGAGGGAGCCGAGGCAAGTACAAATCAAGGCTTGCTTTTGTCGGCCAATGACGCAAAAGTAAGGCCGCGTGTCAAACACGTTTATCGAAGGAAAAAGAGAGACGCGGACGAGTTGTATGTGTATGCATATATATATATATATATGTTTTGAATTGTATAGATGCCATTAATCACTATCATTCTCCTCATCCTCCTCTAGATTCTGACCCCTGATTTTCTTTTGCTAATGTCACAGGGGGAGAAATTATATGATGTTATGTATTATGGTATTATTTTCAAACTAATATGATGTTATGTATTTATAGTTTGACATCTTAATCTTATATTATGTTGTTGATTAAAGCTTATTTATTACACATGTGCTAACCTATGTATTTAGAAATGAATTTAGGGAGCATAACTTGAAAGGGAGCCTTTCTTACTCCCAAATCAAATCAAAACATCATTGTGTACCATCATCAAAAAGGGGAGATTGTTAGACTTATTTATTTTGATGATTTATTTAATTATGTTTTAATTTATTTGAAAGAAAAAAATAGAATCCAAAATTTATTTTGATAATTTATTTAAGTATATTTTAATTTATTTGAAAAAGAAAAATATAATCAAAATTTATTTTGATGATTTATTTGAAAGAGAAAAATAGAATCAAAATTTATTTTGTCCCATTATTTCTCACCTAAACCTTTATCCTAAATATTGTTAGAATGTATTTAATATTTGATTAAATCAGGAGTTCAAACAGCCCAAAACAAAAGTTCAAACAGCTTAGCACAGCAGCAGGCCAAAAGGTTCAAAAGGTTCAAGTGAAAGACATTCAAATTTGTAATGATGGAGTGGAAGATATTCAAATTAGTAATGATGGAGTACAACGGCTATAAACGGCTATAAATTCAAATGAATACAACGGCTATAAGTTTCATTATATATACCAAAGCCTCTAATGTAAACAAGTGACAAAAAATCAGAAAATATTCTTTGATCTATAATCACTCACATCTATTCTCTGAAAAATTCTTTGAGAAATGTTCTTTAAATTTTGTTTACATCCTCTTTCAGAAATTATACACTGAGCCTTATAGCATTAAGCTCATTTTTCCTGTGTGAGATTTACAGAAAAATCAAAGCTTCATTTTATATATCTATTTTTGAGAGATATTTATTGTAAGCTTTCTTTGAAAGCAAAAATACCATTTCATCTTGTAAAAGTGTTGCAAACACTGTGTTCTTGAAACCTTGAGAGTGATTGTGAATCACCTAAAATTTGCAAGAGTTTGGGCTTGTGAAGTCTGTGTAAAATCCGTGGAGGATTACTCCATTTGTAAAGAGGTTGCTAGCACCCCTGTGAAACTAAAAGATAGTGGAAAATCTCAAATAAAGTTTGAGAAGTGGATATAGGCTTGGTTGAAGCCGAACCACTATAAATCTGTTTGTCTCATCTTCCCTAATCTCTTTACTTTCTTACTACTGCTATAGCTATCTAATATTCATGTGTTAATCATTTGATTTACCCTGTATGTTAGTTATACTTCATTGTTGTTTTGCTTGATCATTTACTGCTAAGTTCATCATTGTGCTTGTTAACAATTTGTTGTACTAGTAGTTAATGGGGTATTATTAATTTTAATTTGTAGAAACCTAATTCACCCCCTCCCCACTTAGGTTGCTTTTTGGGTAACAGAGTCATCATCCAGTGCCTTCTCATTAGAGTCTTCCCTTTGGTCTGCAAAGCCCTGCCCATTCGTTGGTGAACTTTTAGCCTCTTTCTTGACAGTAGTCTGACTGGCAATATGCATCTGCACGTTAACCTCTTCCATTTCCTTCAAGGATAAGTTCTGGAAATCTGGCACAGTAACATTGGCTGTAACTTCTCCAATTTCTAGGAATGGATTAGTGTCAATCCCCATAGCTTTCTCTGCTTTAGCTGGGAATTTTAGACTCCCTTTCTGAATCTGTTCTTGGATCTTGTTCCCAAAAATAATACAATTTTTAGTTGAGTGAGACCAAGAATTGTGCCATTTACAATACATTTTTCCTTTAATTTCTTCTGGAGAAGGGATTTTGACTCCTTTTGGTAACTTTAGGAAATTGGCTGTAAGCAAATGATCAAAAATATCATCTGCTTTTGTTAAATTAAAAGAATATTTCCTATGAAGGTCTTTCTTTTTAAACTGCTGGTCTATTGTAGTGTCTTTATGAATTAACGCCTCACAGATCACAGGCACTTTTTCTATGATCTCTGTTGTATCAATCTCATAATTAGGATCTCTATAATATGTCTTGTATGATGCATTACTTCGATCTTGCTCTTCCTCAAGTAATGATTCATACCTAGACACCTTATAGGTTAATTCCATTAAGTCTCGAAACTCAATTGAGTCGAACTTCTTTCAAAGCCTAAACTCTAAACCATTTTGAGCCAATCTCATAAATTCAGGCTCTGGTAGAATAATCCTATACTTGTTTCGTGCTCTTTTAAATCTGGCAATAAATTGAACAGCCTTCTCATCAGGCCTTTGACTCAACCTTGCCAAATCTGCCATAAAAACTTCTGGTTCTGTTTGGAAGAATTGGATATGAAATACCTTCTCCATTTGTTGCCAAGTTTGGATAAAGCCAGTTGTAAGGTTAATATACCATACAAAAGCTGCCCCAGTTAGAAAATTTGGAAAGAGTTTTAACTTCATGTAATCATTATTGGTAAATTCACCACACTAGACAGCGAACCTAGCAATATGTTCTACCGTTGACTGGTTTCCATTTCTATAAAAAAGAGTAAAGTCTGGTATTCTAAACCCTCTTGGGTATTCATGTACCCTATCTACCTATTCTGGATATGGTTTCCTGTACACAGGAGTTTGAACCCCTCGAGCCATAGGTCCACACATTTCTCTAACAATATCAGCAATCTGGTCCCTATGAACCATATTTTATGCTTGTTGAACCACCATTAGAGGAACAAACACAGGATTTGGTGGACAACCTTATGCCTGAGGTCCTGTTGATCCATAAGAAGGTATATTTGGGACTGGTTGTCCCTGTGGTGCTGGCTGCTGTTGAGGGTATGGTTGACCTCACTGAGCCAGTCCTGCAAAAGGACCTGCGAAAGGTACTGGAACAGGTGTTGTCTCTTCCAATCGCAGGAAACCCTTCCAACCCCCCGGGTACAAATTTCAAACAAAGGATTAGTGAACCCCCTTGTGCCAGGTATGGCTTCGAACATGGGATTTGGAAACATCCTTATGTTATTTTCTTGTGGTGGCCCAGATCCAACAATTTGCATGGTTTCACTATTAAGTAATGAGGCATTTTGATTTGTCACAAGCCTCGAAAGAGGCTCATACCAAGACTAAGGTGATGGTCTTTCATAGTTTTGATTACTAGTTTGACCATTAGTATGTCCATTACTTTACATAAGCTGTTTATCTCTAGCCAATCTTTACTAAGAGACATTTGAAATTTCCTCTATATTTCTTGTGTTAGTTGGTTGATGGGTATTCATCCGATCCATAAAGGATATTGCCCATCTTTCCATTGTTTATTAACTGCTGTCCCATGGCATCTACTAGGCCTCCTCATGGATTAATTGGCTGAGTAGATGGAACAGTAGATGGTCCAACTCCATGGCCTCGTCCAATATTTTGAACATGTGGTACTTGCTCCGAAGTGCTGGTCTGTTCGACCATAGGTTCTGATAAGACAGGTACTTCCACAGGATATGTTATCACATTATCCTCTGGATTAGGTATTTCTATCTCTCCTTCCACACCTTCTCTCAAGCGTTCATTTTCTCCTTGTTTCCTACGTCTAGCCATTTCAATTAGTCCCACCAGGCGTGCTAAAAAAATATGTTGGCTTATTTGACTTTCGAAGGTTAGTAATGTATTTTTAAGCGTGCCAGTAAGGATTTATCAGTCCTTACAGAAGATTAATTGCCAACCAATTATCAGACGATTGTGTTTTAGTTCTTTCAGCCTCAATGAAGAGGACTTTTACTGGTGGCTTTGTTTAGGAGAATTTAGCAAACAACAATTAAATGAAAAACAATTGTAGCATTTCATTAAGTAAAAATGAAAAACTTATAATAATCTAATTCAGCCTCGTAGAGGTTTACAACAAGAAGTTACTTGAAACTACTCCTATGAATAAAGTGCAGTGCAGGAATTTGAAGTACAGAAATGTAAAGAACAAGAAATGTAAAAACTGGAAGGAAAATAAAGTAGATAAAAATTGGTTTCTGGATCTGAGTCCGAGGGCTCTTTCTGGGGCATTCTCCGCTATTTATACTTCTCAATGATAACTGTCGAAATGAGCTTCTAACCGTCGAAGCATTCCTCCATAATTGCTGATCATGCTTTCTCATACTTAGCTCCACTACGCCATGTCTGCAGTTAGACTTCCCTCCTAATTTTGAATTTGAATCTTGTGAGTAACCGTTAGACCACATCATCTTATATCCCTAGATAATTCCAGTGTTATGCAGACCTATTATTGCCAGTATGGGTTGACACGTGTCTGACTATGGTTGGCGATTTATATTGCCGTCCCAAATTACCCTTCTCATACCACGTGTTGAATCGCGATTGGCTTTATACAATTTATACAGCCAACACTACCATAAAATAATCATCCTTGAAAATATATACGATAAGTGGAGCAAATGGTAAGAACCTATCGAAAGATGCAAAAAGTTTTCTCAATGCTATCATCATTGCCTTTCTTTGTTAGGTAAAAATAAGAAAATAAAAAATAATCACAACGAAGATTGTTTTGAGAATTAATTATTTTAATTAGTTTTTTATTAAAAAAAATTGTGTAAAAAAATAAAGACAAAAATTTGATTTTTTTGTAATAAATTTTTATTTTTTTAAAATTATTTTAAGTTATTATCACAACAACTAAATAATAAAACAAATCCATCGTAAAATCTAATCTATATATGTGAGAGAGTCCAATTCTGATCACCAAATTAAGAGCTTTGTGAATATTTTTCTACTTTTTATTGACTACTTCACACATCACAATAAAAAAATTAATAAAAAAAAAAAGATATTAGTCACCCCCTTTCAACTAATTTTGTCAAATCTAAAAAAATAAAAGAATTAATTTTGTTTTTAATATTTGGGGAATATGTGTGAAACTTCTAACTACTACTATTTGACAAATGCATTTTTAGGTATCAAAATTATAAAAAAATTATATTAAAAAAAATTGAAATACCAATAAATCTAAAAATGTGATTTTGTGAATTGTTTATTCCTTTTTTTTTTTCTTCTCTTTCTTATGAACCCAGAGGTCCCATTAAAGTGAAAAATACATAATGGGTAATCACTTACATATTTGGAGGTGATTCTATTTGCACACCATAAATATTTTCGGTATGTACCATTTGCTTAGTTCACACCATACACAAATTAAATGTAATGGCCCCAAAATACGCATCACAATATCTTTATTTAATTATGCGTTAATATGAATTAATTTGAGAATATCTGTCTGAATTGGAACAATATCTGTTGGGGCTACAACTTCGAAACTGAAATTGACGACCTTAGTGGGTTCAAAAACCAACATTGAATACATGGATATACTAATGGGAATTTTTAGAGTCATTTGGAAAGTTTAATTAAAAATTGATTTCGTCTGATTCGCTAAGCCATGTTTGGCTCTTACTACTTGATTAAGTTTGGAAATAGATATTTATGTATATATGAGATATGAGCTCATTTGAGTCAACAAAAAGAAGAAAAATCTGGAGAGAGAGAGAGAGAGAGAGAGAGAGAGATTTAGAAGAGAAGAAGAAGAAGAAGAACATATGGGAAATCAAACTAGCTTCAAAGAGCAACACTCAAAGGTAAGAATTTCCTTCTAATTTCTTGACATGGAGCTAAGACATACATGAACCTATGAACATTAAGTTGAAATAGGAGGAATTCATGTTTAATTGAGGGTGTGGTGTTGTATTTTGACCTATGACCCATATATGAGCACACATGGCAAGAATTGAAGGAAATTGGCTCATAACTTTGCATACATGGCATCAAATCATGTAATTCATGTTCATAAACTTATTTTATTGCATGGCTTCTAAGATTTGAAAGAATTCCTCCATGAAAGCTTGAGTTGGAGCTTTAACTACATGTTTAGGTTTTGACATTTAATTCATGATTTTTGGTTGCTTGATTGGGAATTGGATTTTGTTTTAAAGTTATGATTTTGTTTAAACTAGATATGTTGCATTCAACATGTTTTTATAAGTTTTTGGCCTTAAAATACATGGAAATGAAGCTTGATTTTGGAAAGAACGAGGTTCCATTCAAGAGCAGAATTTCGGACTGAAATTGTACCCAGATCGCTTGAGCGGCCTGGGCCACCCCTCAAGCGAACAATCTCTTTTTGGCCAAAATTGTATTCTAAAGTTCGCCCGTTCGTGCAGCCTAGGCCACCGCACGAGCAGCCAGGCCACCGCACATGCGACCAAACAGGGCAAATTTTCCAACTTTGTTTTCTTTCCGTTTTCTGACTTTCGGGCCTTCATTTACATGGTTTTCACATGAAATTTACATACATTAGCATCTCGTAAGCATGTTAGAAATTAAAAAGGAGCAAACGAATGAGTAACGGATAATCGAATAGAATCAATTGAATGACTCGAATATGTATTGAGAAATGTGCTATGAATGTTTGTGTTTGTAAGTCAAGACTCAAAGACCGAACAACCGGTTTTGGAAGCCCACTGTGAGTAACATTTCTGTAAAGATATGTTGATATGAAATATGTTTAACTGTTATGCGATAAGTTACACTTGCTAAATGTTATTTTGATTATGTGAACGAATGTCCTATTTGCAAATCTATTATGGCATCCACAGATAGTCCCAAGTTATGGGGGACGACATGTAAATGTAGGTCCATGACAAAGATGTGATACGAGATCTCGTTAGCCACTTCATTATGGCGATATGTGTTTAATCGGTATCCGGAACTGATTACTCTAGTCAGAAGACCATAAGTGATATGGTCTGTGGGATGTACCATTATGTTATGTTATGATATGAGACTGATATGAATGAGTGTATCATGATTTGGTTTACGGATATGATATATTTGGAATTCGTTCACTAACCTCTTTACTTTAATGTTATTCACTGGGATTTAGCTCACTGTTTTTATATATCTATGTATAGGTGAGCATTCCAGAGGACAAGCCTAGAAGGGTCTTTAGCTAAGCCACCGTTTTGAAGCCTATCGAGTTATTTTGAGTGCCTCTGAGTTAGGGCTAGACCTGGAAGGCTGTTGTCAAGCTTTTGATCATGGTGTACACTTTCGACACGTGCATATGTCTTGTATACAATATTATATTATAAGTTATGTATTGTTTTGTGGGTAAATTAACATTTATATGTGTACATGTTTGGTCATATAGATGCACAGCTCATTGGACCATTGGTATTTTTCTATATTGCTTCCACTAGCCCTGATTATTTTTTATTGTACAGGAAGGCTTTTGGTAATCTCGGATTACTGGTCAGTTACAACGCCAAACTTTTAGGGACGGGTTTGGGTCGTGACATTAAAGATTTTAATTTTGTCTCAATACACACCACTAATTTTCAAATAATACCAAATCACATTTATCTTCTCTAACAAATCCTAACCCAACCCTAACCCTTGCTGTGACAACCCTCACCACTGTTTACCGATTAACCACTAATTACAACTAAACTGAGACTGATTATGATAAGTAATTGAATTGACTGAAATACTGAACTGACTGATTGAATGCGCTAGTTTAAATGCATATCTATCTGTTGACTCTTAAATTTATATGTCCATGTTTTATGTTTTAAATTGCGAATTGAAGGCCTTATCGGTGGCCGAATCCGAAATCGATTAGTGATATGTGTTAATCATAATTTATGTGATTTTATGGCATATTTAATTGAAATGTGATTTGGTATGATTAAATTAGATTAAATATTGATAAATTACAAGAGTTGGCCTTATTTACAACTCTGCCACTTAATGGACTTTCATGAGCCTTTTAGTTGATCTCTAATGCTAGCATTACAACACTTCATCAGCCCATTCTTCTTAGACTTAGCCGACAAGAGAGAGTGAGAGGGAGGAAAGAACTTGATTTCAACTAAATTGCTTGGAAATTTGGTAGAATTGAAGAGGGAATTGGCAAATTGAGCTTCTAGACTTGTAATTGAGAACCCAAGGTAGGATCTTCAACCTCTCATTAATGTATTCAAGTTAGTTCTTGCATGGTTCTTGATTTATGGATGAATTGAGTCTTGATTTAGTCTAATAATGTCAAATTGGAGCTTAATCATACATGCATGTGCATATCATGAAGATTTGAGGTTGTTCTCATGGAAATTGCTTCATGCATGTCCATCTTTTAACCATAGTCCATGATTTCATCTTGCTTTTAAAAGAATTGGCTCTTAGGAGCATGAATTGGAAGCTTTGAAGTTAGTTAAATTCATGCATGTTGCATGTTCATCATGTTCTTGGAATTATTGTTGAAATTGTGTTTAATTGAACTACCCTTGGGCTTTGATTTCTCAAATTGAGCTTTGAAACATGTTATACTATGAGTTTATAAGTGTTTTCCAGAAAATTAGCCCAAGAGGATCGAATTTGATGCATTAAAACTTGGTTTTGAGCTTGGGGTTCAAATCTGAAATTTCCAGAATTTGGACTCACGCTCGAGCGAGGAAAGTGGCGCTCGAGCGTGAAATTCGTGCTCCCAGCACTTTGCATTGTTTTGCAGTCCGCTCGAGCGGAAGAATTGATGCTCGAGTGGGAGCTTGTGTCACACGCTCGAGCGGGTGTCGAGCGCCCATCGAGCGTGATTTTCACACATCCAGTACTTTTGCCATGTTTTGCAGTCCGCTTGAGCGTGGGAAGTGACGCTCGAGCGAGGGAACCTTTGTCTGCATGTCCACTCGAGCGAGGAAAGCCACGCTCGAGCGGGAACTCTGTTGTCTGAAGATTTTGACGAGTGTATTAAAACACATATTTGCATCCTCATTCCATCCTAGGCATTCTTAGGCCTAGTTTAAGACATCTTAATGAGGATATTGATATAGAACCACACCAAGTCAAGCTAGGGTTTAAGTCTTTGATTCCCGAATGTGAACTTAGTGTGTGTTCATCCTGTAAACTGTGTAGGGTTGGCATCCGGAGATGCTCTAGCTTATCTGTAGCCCAGAACTCTGTGAGTAACAACTGTGTAAAGATATGTTCAAATATGAATATCTTCTGAATGGTTAAACTGTACTGTTTCTGAATTGCTACTGTTAACTGAATGAATGTATGTCCTCTATCCCGAACTGTATTGTGGCATCCATAGCAACTACTGTTACTGTTACTGCTACTGTTACAAAGATCTTTGTTAGTTCCTATCTTGGAACTTCTATTTACTGTTATGATGGCCATCATTGACTGCTCGGTCTTTCAAGACCTACTGTTTACTGTACTGTTCTGCCAATGGATGTACCACATATGACTGTTATGACTGAATGACTGATATACTAAATCAGTTGACTATTTTCAATACCGAAAGGACATTCATTCTTAACCTCTTTGCGCATTATGTTATTCACTGGGCTTTAGCTCACTGTTTATATATATATGTAGGTGTTCAGGCGCCAGACCGGAGCTAGGAGCGTGGGTTAGACTCCCCTTTTTATCAAGCCAACCACTGTGCCTCACTGCGAGTTTCCGAGCCTGCCAAGCTATGGCTTAGGGGTGTTTTAGTTTGCCCCTTTTGTTCTGTTTTGTATAGACTGTATAGACTGTTACTGTATTGTTTTAACAAGGATTAAGTCCCTGTCCTGAATGATTGTAAATGTTGCACATACTGTTTTGCATTGATTGTATATATGTATGAAAAGTCTTTTTGCATACAGACTGTCACAGCTCATTGGACATTGTTTAAATTACTGTTTTGGCTTCCGCCAACCCCTGTACTCTGTTTTACTGTTCTACTGTTAGGTAGGTCTTCGGTAATCACAGATTACTGGCCGGTTACGGTGCTAAACCCATAAGGGGCGGGTTTGGTTCGTGACACTTGCCTACCGCCCACCGTCAACCACCAACCACCACCCCTCTCTTCTTCTCATCTGCACCTCGTTCGCCATCCCCAACTCAGGTGACCTACCCCCTGCCATCCTCGCTGCTCCGTCGTCCTTGCATCACCATCACTGCAGTTTAGATCTGGAAAACCCATATCTCTTCTACCCATTGCAGGTTTGCATCATCAACACTGCGCAACATCACCATTGTTGCACCATCGCGGCCACCCAAATCTCTCTTATTCTTTTTCTCTTCAAACCTTAGATCTGGAAAACCCAGATCTTTCTCTCTCTCTCTCTCTTTCGCACGCTCATGTCCCTTTCTTTCTTCTCTTTCTCTTTTACTACAGCAAAACAATGGCGGGGGATAGAGGCCACAAAGGGTATGAGAGGGGTGTGATAACCCAATCTATACTATGCTTAATTATGTATATGATTATGTGTTTGATATAAATTTGTAAATTTAAGTATATGAATTATGTGAATTTGGAATAATATCTGTTGAAAGTAAGAATATCTGTTGCAACTGAGACTTTGAACTGAAATTAAAAGCCTTAGAGGCGCAATAAACAAAACCAGCTTCATATTTGTGATTAGCATGATTTATAGAGCTTGCGGTGAAATTTTAAAAAATTACAATTCGTAATGATTAAATTAAGATTTATAAGCCTAAGTCTTATATGTGTATCTAGCTCTTGAGTTCTTCATATTTTTTTTTTTTTTTTTTTTTTTTATCAGCAAAGAAAATTTTCATTAACAGCATGAAATTAAAGGTACAGGAAGATGACATGCATTGAGAGAGATTCAGAAAGTACAAAATACCCCTACTACTGCTACTCGCACCCATACAACCAACCCCTTGGCCTCACGATTTTTTCTTTTAAACAAAAAAGTTAAGAAGAACTTAACTAAAAAAAAAATACATAAATCCCCACAAAAACAACCCACACAACCCAAAAAACAAAAAACCAACACCAAACACCCAAGCTGCTACACTCCTCTTAACAACACCTAAGCAGCTAATTCCTCTTAACAACAAACCACACACTACTAATCAACCTGAATATTTTATTCACCCATCCTGCTGCCCACCAAAACCAAGACCCACGCCACCAAAATCAAGTCTTTTCAACAGCCCACCTGACAACACTCTACCAAGGCATGAAAAGCACTCTGCACCACCCAAACCAAAGCTTTTCAGCAGCCCACACCTGACAACACTCTACCGAGACAGTTCCTTGGCCGGAAAACTCCATAGCCAACAGCTCCAAGGCTGGAGAAACTCCACACCCAGCTCCACTTCCATGGTCGGGTCCAAGCACTCCTTGCAACCGAACACACCCAAGGATGATCAAGACTCACGACCATCACCACAGCCGACCAAGACCCACTGCCATCGCCACTTCCATGGTCGGACACAGCTTTCCGGCTCCAAACTCCGAACACGCCCACTGCAAAAGCCCCAGTGTTGACAACCCAAAACATCGAACAACCGCTGAGACATCACCATACATCTAGATGAAGTTCACCCCTCAAACTCCCACTCGAAAAGGAGCGCTCGAATGAAATCTTAGACAGATCTGGATCAACTACAACACCCTTGTTCCCTCTAAACAAAGCACCGAAGCAACTCCATAGATCCAAAACTGAGCTCATCCCTCAAACTCCCACTCGCAAAAGAGTGCCCGAATGAAGATCCAACCAGATCTGACCATCCTCTATTCCGGTCCAAAACCGACCTCCTTCTACTCTGTTTTGACCCTTAAACCAAGCACCCCCAGTTGAAGCAAAACCTGCAACCCCAAGGTTGAGACAAAAATAGACAACAAAATAAACAACCCCCTGATGATACAAAATAAACAAACCGAAGCACCCCCTAATGAAACAAAAAAAGGACACCAAAGTGGAAAGAAATTGTGGGAATCAAGTTTATTGAAAGTAGAAACCAGTACATAAACACAAAAGAAAGCTGGGCCAACCGACCGCCATAGCCAAAGGCGGCGGTCGGCTAGCCAAAAGTGAGGCCCGGGGGTGGAGGTTTTTAGAGAGAGAGAGAGATCTCAATCTAAAATTTTGATTGCCAAATTTTTGAGTTCTTCATTTCTTGTTGTGAACTTTAAGTGAGTTTGTCACGACCCGCTCCCCATACCCAAGGATTAAGCATCGTGATGGCCAATAACTGAAGTTACCTTCGGCTAATTCTTCAACAAATTACTAAAAGCGAACGGAAAAAATATTTAAATGAGGGTACCAAAATAATCGTTGGAGTTTCTATTTTTATAACAAAATTTATTGACCAAAATGTCACAATCCAAACCCGCCCCTATGGGTTTAGTACCGTAACCGGCCAGTAATCTGTGATTACTGAAGGCCTGCTTAGCAGTAAAGACAGTAATACAGAGTACAGGGGCTGGCGGAAGCCAAAACAGTAATAAAAGATGTCCAATGAGCTGTGACAATCTGAATGCAAAAAGACTTTTCTGCACATATTCACATTCAAAACCATAATAGTATATACATACATCATACAGACATTCAAGTTGGGGACCAAGTCCCCACCATAACAATACAGTGCCAGTCTCATACAATCTATACAAAACAGAGACCAAAAGGGGGAATCTAAAACACCCCGAAGCAGCCTTGGCTTGACGCACTCGGAACCTCAAAGTGAGGCACAATGGTTGGCTTGACAAAAAGGGAGTTTAACCCAACGCTCCTAGCTCCGATCTGGTGCCTGGACACCTACATATATATATAAACAGTGAGCTAAAGCCCAGTGAATAACAGTTGTGTAAAAAAGTTAAGAATGAATGTCCTTTCAGTCATTAAACAGTCATATCAGTCATTTAGAAACCATAGCAGTTATATGTGGTACATCCAATAACAAAACAGTACAGTAGGTCTTAACAGACCGAACAGTCAGTTGATGGCCATCATAACAGTAAACAGTAGTGGTTCCAACATAGGAACCGACAGAGATCTCTGTAACAGTAGCAGTAACAGTAATAGTAGCAGTAAATTGCTATGGATGCCACAAATACAGTTTACAAATAGGACAATCATTCATTCATTAAACAATACCGTTTCAGTAAACAGAACAGTTGATCCTTTAGAAAATATTCATAATTGAACATATCTTTACAACATTGTTACTCACAGAGTTCTGGGCTACTGACAGGCTAATGAGCGTCATCGGATCCCAACCCTACACAGTTGCAGAATGAACACACACTAAGTTTCACACTTGGGAATTAATAACTTAGTTCCTATTTTGATTTGGTGTGGTTCTACATCAATATCCTCATTAAGATGCCTTAGACACGGCCTAGGAATACCTAGGATGGAAAGAGGATGCAAAGATGTACTTTAAAACACTTTTCAGAATTTTCAGAAAACAGGGGTCTCGCTCGAGCGTGGCTTTCAACGTTCGAGTGGACATGCAGACAAAGGATCTCCGCTCGAGTGGACTGTAAACTCAAGCAAAAGTACTGGATGCATACAATTCACGCTCGATAGACGCTCGACCTCCGTTCGAACGTGAGACATAAGTCCTCGCTCGAGCGTGCATTCCCTCGCTCGAGCGGACTGTAAACACATGAAAAGTACTGGATACACGCATTTCACGCTCGAACGTTACTTTTCCCGCTCGAGCGGGATGTATGTACTCAGAGTGTATGGTCGAGCGTGAAGTCCTACGCTCGAGCGTGGGTCCAAAATCTGGAATTTCCAGATTGAACCTCCAAGCTCAAATTCAACATTTAAAGCATCAAATCCGATTCCTTTGGGCCAATTTTCTGGAAACACTTTAAGACTCATAATATGACATGTTTCAAAGATCAATTTGCAAAATTAAAGCCCAAAGGTAGTTCAATTAAACATAAATCCAAACAAAACTTCATGAACATAATGTATATGTAACATGCAAGTGTTCAATTGAAATCAAAGCTTCCAATACATAATCAAATGAGTCAAAACTTCCAAAAACATGATGAATTCATGAACTATAATCAAGATATGGACATGCATGTAGCAATTTCCATGAAAACAATCTCAAAATGCTAGAACATGTACATGCATGCATGATTTAAGCCTTAATTCAACATGTTAGAACCAATTCTAGACTTAGATCACTAAAGACTCATTAACCATGCAAGGTACAACTAGAATTCACAATCAAGAAGATGAATATCCTGCCTTATGTCTTGAATTCAAGGTATACAAGCTCAATTTGCCAATTCACTTTCAATTCTCCCAAACCCAAGCCAATTTGATGAACTCAAGCCTTTCCTCTTACTCTCCCTCTCTTAATTGGTTTTGGTCTCAAGAATGAACAAAATGATGCAACACATAAGCTCTAACAAGACTTAACAAAGTGGCCCACTTCTATGGTATTTTGGTAAATAAGCCAACTAATGTAATTTAACTTTATTTAATCTGATTTAATCAAACCAAATCACATTTCAATTAAATTTACCATAAAATCACATAAATTCTAATTAGCATAAAACATTAATCGATTTCAGATTCGGCCGCCGATAAGGCCTTCAATTTACAGTTCAAACTTAAAACATGAACAGATTAATTAACAGTCAAACAGATAGAAATGCGTTTAAACTAATACACTCAATCAATCAGTTCAGAATGTCAGTCAAATCAGTTACTTAATCATGTTCAGTCACAGTTTAGCAGTAATTAGTGGTATTATCAGTAGACAGTGAGGGTTGTCACACAAAAAGACCGATATTTACATATGAAGAATAGAATTATAAATACTATTAAAGTAATGTGTGTGTCTATTCTACAGCCCCACGTCTAAGACTCTCCAAAAACTATTTATGAATTGTATTGTTTCCTGAAAATTGGTAAACAGCTATAAACACATGGCAGAGTGAAAAATATTATACTAAGAGCATAAGGGCATAAAATTCACCATGGATAATTATTGGCTAAACAAAGCTTGATATTAAAATACAGAGTATATAATATAGAGATCATTTGACATATAATATACAAATCATATAAACAAAATAATCATAATCACGGTACAGAATGGAACAGAACATATGTATAGACTCAAGAGGTGGCTCGTACGAACTTTAGATGTGGCTCCTACCATAGTGTAGCACTTAGCGCCGTACAACATTTTGCTTCACACCAAAAATCATAACCACGGTACAGAATAGAACAGATGTATGGACTCAAGAGGTGGCTCGTACGAACTCTAGAGGTGGCTCCTACAATAGTGTAGCACTTAGCTCCGTACAGCACTTTGCTTCACACCAAAAATCAGAGAGTCGGTGGATCCATGACAGACAGAGGGTCACAACGTGACTAATCAGAGGGCCAATGGTTGTTTAAGTCCCCCAAGGCATAGGACCTCCATGATGGTACTTATAAAATAAGTACTCAAAACACATTTTAATAAACAGTTATATCCATGGGTTTTCCTTAGTATATAAAATAAGGTTCATAAAATGAATAACATAATTAAAACACAATTTACGTAAAATAAATTATGGTAACTTAAAATATACGTAAAATATATTATAGTGACTCAAGGTATAATATAACCCACTTTTATATTAATCCCTTACCAAAAAATCCTCCTTTAGTGACTGATTACTCCTTCCTTGCTCCTCATTTCTCACCCGAGGCACCCTTATATAGGTGCCTTTCTTATTCTCCAAGCCATTACCTCCCACTCCACGGAACCACGTGTATCCACCATGTGGCCCTTCCTTGCTGCATGCTTATCCGCAAGGATAAGCATCTTGATCTATATCTATTTTTTATTTTATTTTTTAAGCTTAATTAATCATACATAAAATTATATTTTTCTCATTTATAATTAAATAATACTAATATAAAATTTAAGGGACAACTTAAATTTTCGGGTTGTTACAGAGTTAGAGAGAGAGGAAGAGGAGAAGCTAGGATTTGCAAGGGATTTGAGGGGCAAACCGTAAATTTGACCTAAAGTATGTTAATCTACTTGAAATCTTTGTGTATATCTCATATTTTGCTTGAAATCAAGAGGAAATTGGGAATTTGGAGTTAGGGTTTTGAGTTGTGTAAGGGTTTGAAATAAAATCAAGAAATCCCTTCATTTTTGCTTGATTTGAGTTCATTCTTGTGATTACTTCATGAAACAAACTCTAGATAATTCATACAACCAAGATTTGTTGGAAGATTCACCATGTTGTATGTATATTGAGCTTGTGTATGTAATTTATGAATATATGAAATAGATGAAACCATGAATCTAATGGTGAGGCAAGATCGATGTGTGTAATGTAGAATTATACGTAAATCATGCTAGTATATCATGTTTTTGAGTGAGTTTTGCTTTGATTTGGACTTGGAAATGAGTTTAGGAAATTTGCATCTTTGAACCATTTTCGGACTGTCTGATTTTGCCTAGACCACACGAGCGGTCACGGGTTTCGCACGAGCGAAACATGAAGAAAAACAGAGGTTTTCATTTTTTTCTCTGGGCACGCAAGCGGCCAGTGTTTCCGCTAGAGCAGATTTGGGCCACACGAGCAGTGAAGACTTCTGCAAGTGCAGAATCCCTATTTCAGCCCACCTTCAAAAAAGCATATCTCCTTCATCCGGACTCCGTTTTAAGCGATTCTTAAGCCTAAATTCAAGCCCTCAAAGTCTAGTTTCTAATGGTGGTAGTCTCAAATCTAAATTCTAAGTACACAAATAGATATGCTCAAATTAGTGAAGGTTGCTTATTTTCTTTTAACCGTTTCATACAATTTCCTAGCTTAACTTAGTTTCGTTTCGCTTCTTGCTATTTCCTTAAACCTTAAATATGTAAACATGATATTTTCAATGAAAAACATATGAAATTATTGTAGGAAACATTAATTTAAGTCATGAACATTTAGGGTCGTTTAAAGTACATCTTTGACATAAGTTTTGTACGTGATTCACATGTAGAGAAGTTTAGCATTAAACACTTGAGAGGGATTAAAGAATGGGAAATAATTAAACGTGTCACGACCCAAACCCGCCCTTATAGGTTTAGTGCCGTAACCAGCCAGTAATCCTTGGATTACCAAAGGCCTCTTAACAGAATAGTAGATAATTAGGGGCTGCAGAAGCAAATAAATAAAATAGATATAGTCCATAGAGCTGTGTTAATGTATATGAGACAGTAATCCTCAAAACAAATTTATGTATATACTTGTGACGTCAAAAATATATAGATCGTACATCATCCATTTATTCAAGTATAGCCAAACGGGGACTTAGCCCCAAGAACAAATAAGCCCAACAAAATATCTGCAGCAAAATTTCAAAACAGGACATCTCAAAGGGAACCTCCCCGAGAGGCACAGAAGGGTAGCTGAAAAAAACTAAGACGCCAGGTCCTCAACTCAAATTTTGAGTTGTGAGCTTCAGTCATGATGTGTTTCCTCAAGTCTAAACAGTCCGGCACACAAAGGCGATTCTGAAATTTCAACACATCATTGTCAAGCGCAAATCCCGGTTTTGATTTTGATTCAATCTCATCAACAATTTTCCTCAGAAACTCATCTTCGCGTTGTTTCCCTTTAATTTCTTTAATGATTGCAGGCTGAGCAAAAATGGTGGCTAAGATTCCACCATGTTCACGCAACACAACTTCAATATCATTCTTCTCTAAGTCACATAACAACTCTCTCTTCCCAGTGATCAAACATGGTAAATTAGTAATGGATTTTCGGCTCAATGCATCTGCAACGGTATTTGCCTTCCCTGGATGATATAGAATTTGTAAATCATAGTCTTTAATCAATTCTAGGCATCTTCTATGTCTCATGTTCAATTCTTTTTGGGTAAAAAAGTATTTTAAACTTTTGTGATCGGTATATACTTCACAAGTTACACCATACAAATAGTGTCGCCAAATTTTTAAGGCAAACACTACAGCTGCTAATTCAAGGTCATGTGTTGGATAGTTCTTTTCATATGGTCGGAGTTGTCGAGAAGCATAAGCAATCACCTTACCATTTTGCATTAATACACAACCCAACCCTTTATAGGATGCATTACTATAAATCTGAAACTTGTCGATACCATTAGGCAGGGTTAGAATCGGTGTAGTCACTAATCTAGTCTTCAACTCTTGGAAGACAAATTCTCTTTGGTCGTTCCAATCAAATGAGACATTTTTCTGGGTTAACTGAGTCAATGGCATAGCAAGTTTTGAGAAGTCTTTCACAAATCTTCTGTAGTAACCTGCAAGCCCTTGAAAACTTATGACTTCTGACACATTTGTCAGTTTAGGCCAGTCCATAATAGCTTCAATTTTTTGAGGCTTAACAGAGATGTCGTCCTTGTTAACTACATGTCCCAAAAATGCCACACTATCAAGCCAGAATTCACATTTGGATAATTTTGCATACAACTTCCTTTCTCTCAAAATCTGTAAGGCAGTTCGCAAATGGTTCTCATGTTCTTCCCTGCTTCTAGAGTAAATTAGTATATCATCAATAAAAACAAAAATAAATTCATCCAGAAATTGTTTAAACACCCTATTCATTAAATCCATGAACGCAGCAGGTGCACGAAAATTCATAGTGCCCATATCTAATTCTGAATGCAGTCTTCTCTACATTTTCTGCCTTGACTTTCAATTGGCGGTATCCAAACCTAAAGTCAATTTTAGAAAATACTTGGGCTCCCTGGAGTTGGTCAAACAGATCATCTATTCGGGGTAGTGGGTATTTATTCTTCACAGTTACTTTATTTAATTCTCGATATTCTATATATAACCTCAAAGACCCATCCTTTTTGTTTACAAATAAGACTGGAGCACCCCAAGGTGATGTGCTTGGGCAGATAAATTTCTTGTCTAAGAGTTCTTGGAGTTGGGCTTTCAATTCTTTCAGTTCAGTAGTTGACATTCTATAGGGAGTCTTGGAAATAGGTTGTGTTCCAGGTACTACATCAATTGTAAACTCAATTTCTCTATCAATTAAGTCCCCAGGTAGGTCATTAGGAAACACATCAGGAAATTCATAAACCACAAGAATAACTTCCATACTGGTACTATCCAAAGACATAGTCAACACACAACACAAGTAGCCCCGACAACCTTTCCTCAACAATTTCCTGGCTTTCATAAATGAAATCAAGTATGGTGGAGGAACTACCCCATTTCTACTAAAAATAAATTCAGGCATACCAGGTGGTCTAAACACAATAGATTTACTTGTACAGTCAATGGTAGCACAGTGTTTAGTCAACCAGTCCATATCCAGAATACAATCAAAATGTTCAATGCTCAAGGGCAATAAGTCAACATACAGTGTCATACCACCAATCATAATATCACATGCCGGATAAGCATAAGCACATATCATAGAACCCCCAGACAGTGTAGATACAGATAGTAAACAGTTCATAGGTTCTAATGGTCTAGTTAGTTTCCGAGAAAATGCATGTGACACAAATGAATGGGTAGAACCAGAATCTATTAGCACATATGCATTTTGGGCACAGATGGAAATTATACCTGACACCACAGACTCGGTGTTCTGTACATCTCCGGGCACTAGTGTGAACACTCTCTCTTGCCTCAACGTTTCATTCTCCGTGTGACCCCTGGCATTAGTTCTTGTATTTAATCTTGCTGTAGAAACAGACCCGGCTAAACTTGCTAAAGGATGGTTAACCTCATTGGATCTCATCGGGCAATCTCTAACCATGTGGCTAGTCTTGCCACACTGGAAACACGCACTTGATGCACAGTAACATGCACCTTTATGCCTCTTTCCGCAATCGGGGCAGTTTGGAATAAATCCGCTACTTTGACTAGAGCTACTGGAAGATCCTGTATTTTGCTTCTTCGAAAATGATCGGCCTTTCTTGAAATTGAATCCGACCTTCTTTCCTTTCCATTCAGTTGTTGGAGTTATAGTTTGTTTCTTAGCTGCTATTATGGCCTCTGCCATCACTACCCTATCAAGCACTTTTACATAAGTAGGCAATTTCAAGACACCTACTCGATCAAATACTTCCAGGTCCAGCCCTCCCTCGAACTTTCACGCTTTTTTATAATCGGTGTCCACCATGTGTGGGGTAAAACGAGCTAATTCAGTAAACTTAGCTTCATATTCAGCCACAAACATTCTGCCTTGTTTAAGTTCTTGGAATTTAGAAACTTTTCGGTCCCTGAAGCATTGGGAAAAGTACTTGTTATAGAATATCTCATTGAATTGTGCCCATGTCATGTCCCCGTTGTTATTTCGAACCAACAACCACCATCTCTAGGCTTCATCCTTAAGAGTGTAAGTAGCCAAAAGGACTTTCTGAGTTGCAGAGCAAGGGAATACTTCAAATAACTTTTCTATTTCTAACAACCAGGTTTCTGCCTTCAATGGTTCAATACCACCCAAGAAGGTCGGCGGTTTTATTTTCATAAATTTCCGAGTCAAATTGATGTTGTCATTATTGTCCGGTTCGGCTAGCACTGACGGAGGTGGATGAGGCAAAGGTTGTTATCTTAGTTGCTGTGTCATTGCTTCAGTCAAGGCCACAAGCATCTGTTCCATTCTGTTCATTCGGGCCTCAGAAGATTCACTTGTATAATTTCTCTTTGCATTCTCCATGTTGCTATAGAGACACCAAGTAATAATAAACATAGGAATAATCTTATTCGTTTATTTCAATTTCATTTGTCCAGATTCAAATTCAATTTTCACATTCATAAAGATTACCACACACTCATACATGCAGATGGAATGCCCCCACTTCTTACTAGGACATCCTAAGCTCATATGGACTCGTATGTACGGTAAAACACGTGCTCTGATACCACTCTGTCATGACCCAAACCCACTACTATAGGTTTAGCGTCATAACCAGCTAGTAATCCTTGGATTACCGAAGGCCTCTTAACAGAATAACAGATAATTAGGGGCTACGGAAGCAAATAAATAAAATAGACATAGTCATAGAGCTGTGTTAACGTATATGAGACAGTAATCCTCAAAACAAACTTACGTATATACTTGTGACGTCAAAAATATATAGATCGTACATCATCCATTTATACAAGTATTGCCAAACGGGGACTTAGCCCTAAGAACAGATAAGCCCAATGAAACATCTGCAGCAAAATTTCAAAGTGGGACATCTCAAAGGGAACCTCCTTGAGAGGCACAGAAGGGTGGCTGACAAAAATTAAGACACCAGGTCTTCAACTTTGAGCTTGGTCACATGCTTGTTCATCTACATACATAGTATAAATAGTGAGCTGGAGCCCAGTGAATAATAACAAGGTAAGGGGTTTTAATGAATAATGTCCATTACAGAGTCAGATATCAAAGTCTTAAGCACATTCAGATTTCAAATCAGAAACAGATTCAGATTCATATACTTATCCAAGAATCATAAGCAGTTATATGTGGTATATCCATTAGTTATCCTATGAACTTGGTCTTGAGACCCACATATATAATCGGTACCGATGACCGTAAAGGTCCACATCTTGTGCACAAGTAGCCATGGTATTGTTACCCCCAAGCAAGAGCCACGTGAATATAGGCCTCCGTATTGTTACCCCTGTGCAAGGGCCACGTGAACATAAGTCACAGTATTGTTACCTCTGGGCGAGGGCCACTTGAACTATAGATGCCACAAATACATTTCGGGAAAAAAAAAGAAAAAAAAAAGAGAAAAAAAAAAAGAGAGGACATTCATTCATGATTCACAAATAACATTCAAGAGAGCATTTCAAAAAAAAGATCTTATTACATCATACAAAAAATAAATAAAGTTAAACATAACTTTACTAAGCTATTACTCACAATTAACAGATGATTTCAAGGCGAACAGACGTTTTGTGGCGCGTGACCTACACAGTTACAAATGAACACGTATTGAATTATACAACCGGAAATAGTTAATTTTTTTTTTTATCTTGGTGTGTTTCTACTTCTTATCCTCATTATGATGTCTTAATCTTGGCCTAGGAATGCCTAGGATGCATGAGGATGCCAAAAATACATTGGAAAACACTTGGTCAAATTTCTGAAAACTAGGTCCTTGCTCGAGCGTAGCTTTCTTCGCTCGAGCGGACATGAAAAATGTGAGTGGTCACTCGAGCGTAACTTTCTTCGCTCGAGTGGTCCACAAACTTTGAAAAAGTGATGGTTGCATAATTTTCACGCTCGACGATCGCTCGAGCGTGAGACTCATCCCTTCGCTCGAGCGCAACATTCGTCGCTCGAGCGGTCTACAAAACACGCAAACTTCTGGGAGCATGCATTTTACGCTCGAGCGTACTTTTGGTCGCTCGAGCGCAGAATCTGTCTCTCGAGCGTGGAAGCATAATTCTGGAATTTTCAAATTTGCTTCCAAGCTTCAATCTCAAACTTCAAGCTGTAAATTAGGTGCTTTTGGGCCAAAAACTTAAGGAAACATTTAGAAACTTGAAGGATATCATAAATTGAAGATCATTTCGCAAAATCAAGGCCCAAGAACAAGTTAATTTGTTTAATTCAAACTCAAAACTCATGATATAAACATGTAAACAATTTCCTTGAACTTAGACCTTTCAAATCATGCTTAAACAAAGGAACTTGACGAAAAACATGATGAAGTTTCATAATTAAGTTGAAAACATGACATGCGTGGAGAATTTACTGAAATCAACTTCAAAACTACCATAAAATGCACATGCATGCTCTACTCTTCTTCTTTCCTACTATCTTAGTTCATTTAACCTTTCATTTTCCTTTGAATTCACAAACTAAATGAGTTAACTACATAGTTCAAGGGTTGAATTCCTTACCTATAAGTTTCAATTCTTTGAGTTCTTGAGTGATTCTTCCCAATGTCTCAAATTCTAGCTAAGTTCAAGTCAATTCCTCCCAATTCTCTAGCAATCACCCTAGTTGAGCTCAAGTCTTCCCTTTTCTCTCCCTCTTTCACGTTTGAGCTATGAGGAGTGTGTGATGAGAGTGGGAAAATGTATTAAAGGAGTCAAAATGGTCTTATATAGGCTCCATTAGAAAAACTTCATTAATGGCTAATCAATTGACATTATTTACTCTAATTCAATCATTCCGAATCGAATTTCAATTGAACCTACCATAATGTTCTAAAAATTCCAAATAGCACACATATCAAGCCAATTTCGTGATCGGATGCCGATAAGGCCTTCGATTTACAGAACAAAAACAAAAATTCAAACAGATGTGTCTACGATGAACAGATAAAAACACAAATTATGCAACACATATGCAATTAATTCAAAACCTGATCTTAATAACTTATTAGGCATATTAAATCATGGATTAACGTTAATCATAGGTTGGGGTTGTTACAGAACAGTTATGTAACAAATAAATCGATTGAGTGAATTGAAGGCAATGCGTTTTGAAATGTTATGCTTAATTATGTTTCTGCAGGTTAAGTTGTTGAGGAGTATCATCCGATCAAGCACTGTGAGTAATTTCTTTCTAACGACATTTTCATATGAAATACTTTGGAATTGTGAAACTTATGCTTTGTATAAATTATATGCTTTGACGAGTGTTTTCGAAATGATAAAATATGCTTGAAATCTTTGGAGTAATTATTCTATGGCAAGTTTTTGAAAGAATGCTTTGATAAGAATGAAGTAGTTTCCTTTTGAGCAATGATTATGATAAATTGAGAAAATGTACTTGTCATAGCGATTCTAGTTTTGAGCCGACCCATTTGATTTTCTGGACTCGGGTTTTATGGTTTATAAATGTTGTTCATGTCTTTCTCCCCTTATTCTTACTTGAGTTTGGCTATTGGGTTGTATCGAACATGTTTGGAATAGGTTGGTTGCTTGGTTTTCAAACATTTTGTTGTCCAGGATTTTGTTTAGTTTGTGAAAAACGGTTGAAAGTGATTCAGACAGATTAACTGGTATGAGTCCAAAATTAGTATTGTGATCAATAAAGTTTTGGACCGTGGTCTATCTTAGTGTGTTTATTATTTTATATGTGGATATGTAGTATGGAGGTGTAAGACATATTTTAAGTTATTTAGGTTCTTTAATGGGAGGACCTAGTAATTGTTTTTATTTAGGCCTGGTCCCCTCTCCTATTTTATTATGGTTTACATATATCTATATCTATGTGGATCAAAGGGTTGTCAATCCCATTAAAAGACAATGTGAAAGATATATGAAAATGAGGAGAAAGCCGGTGTTAAGGTTTTATGATTGTGAATACCCTCTTCTTTCAAGGAAGCAAAACTCAAGACAATGGTGGAATCAAATGGTATGTATCTAAGTTTATATTTTAGTAGTTAATTATATTCATAGTGTTTTGATTTCTAGTATACAGATCTTATAATCTTACATGTAGAGCCTGCTCATATGGTAGTATTTCTTTTGATACTTTGTGCAAGCTACTGGAAAAACAAAAAGAACATGTTAAAACTTGGTAGAAAGTTGTTTGTTGG
Organism: Camellia granthamiana; assembly: GCA_036172215.1. Classification (NCBI taxonomy): domain Eukaryota; kingdom Viridiplantae; phylum Streptophyta; class Magnoliopsida; order Ericales; family Theaceae; genus Camellia; species Camellia granthamiana. Next base: position 133,132 of record JAXFYN010000188.1, read on the forward strand.
TCTAAATTTGAACTATAAGCTTGTATAGTGGCAGGTGGATAGTTGACATCAATCTAGAATTCCTCCTCTCTTTTATTTACTTATCTTGGTCTATATTTTGGTGTCTTTGACCCTATTGGGCAGGCAAAGACCGTGAGAACCTTTTTCTTAGTAATGGTGTGCCCATTTGCTTAACAAATCCCTGTTGTTAATACAAAGCAGAGTGACAAGAATCTCATCTCTTTTTTCAATAATTGGTTTAGTCCAAGTAACTTTGTATTATGATCATCTTTAGCTTTTAAAGTTATGCATTCTTGATTTTCAATATGTTCTCTTTTATGCTGTTGAACTTTAACTGTTGATGCCTTTTTATTTGAGTAGGAGTTAGCAGAACAATCAATAAGAGATGCATTTGGTTTGTGCGTTATGCATTCAACAACGGGCAAATCATGCGATTGTAAGCCCATTTTTTTTGTTCCCTAGACGATATTGGCACCAGCTAAGCGAGCATGATATTCATTGATGACTAGACCGTGACAATATTTGTGAACACAACACATGAATCTAAGATGATGGAAGAACTCTAAGGTTGTATTTGTTTGGACGGACTGGATAAGAGGGATTAGAATCCACCGTATTGTTAGTCTTGGGATACATTGTCCCCGAACTATTTGGATTTGTATCTCATGTTTGTTTAGTCATGAGATTAGATGTTAGGAAATGACTATTTGGTTGGCTAAGATATGAATCTTATGTTTGTTTGGGATATTATGGAGAAGGATAAATGTTCAGATGACTATTTTACCCTTTTCAATTATTTACTAAGTAATAGCAATATTAAACATATCTTTAATATTTTAATTATTTTTATCTAGATTAAATAAAAATTTATTTTTATTTTATTTTTTATACAATTAAATAAATTTATTTTTTAAAAATAAAATAAATAAAATATCAATAAAAATATATGTTATTTTTTAATTAAAATTTTAAATAACTTATTTTAAAAAATAAATAATAATTAAATAATAAAATCAAATAAAACATCTATTAAAATTTAAATAATGAAATTAAATAAAATATAAACAAAATTTTAAAATAAAACATCAATAAAATATCTATAAAAAATTATTTTAAAAAATTAAATAAATAAAACATCAATAAAAATTAAATAAAATTATTTTATTTTTAAATTGAGACATTTAAATTTTATTGAATTTTACTAAATATAATACATAATTAAATAGTTGAGGGTCAAAATGGTCATTTAAACCCCTTATCCTATATCCCCCTTATCTCCCATTTGTGTCCCATCCCCCCATGGGACACAATAGTCCTACATATTTGGGACTAATAGTTTGGAGGGACTATTAGTCCAGAGCAAAATTGAACAACCAAACAACGGATTATTAATCCAATTCCATGGCTTTATCCCTCAAAACAAACACCACTTAAGAACTAAAATACACAGTGCGATGTACAGTGACCTGTGTTTTGCAGGATATTCCTTCCTTAACCGTTGAAGTTGCGAAAGAGCACCCAGACGTGTCATATATCATAACTACTTGTGGTATGAAATTTATTCATTTTTGTTATTTCATCAGTGCAAAAATATCTTGATAAAAAGCCCTCAGAAATTTGATAGTCTTGGTCATAATTTCAATATATTTGCTTGTTTGGGGGAATTTTTTTCGCATTAATTCATTTTCTCTCTTTGGTATTTGTGTTGTAAGATGTTATGAATGATAGATTCAAGTATTGCTGGAGATGCAGATGAGTGTTCAGTTTGTGCTAGAACAGGAAAATATCGGCTCTACTGATTAATGGAAATGTCACTATAAGTAATCAGAATTTTAAAGACTAATATTTTGGAATTAAGTAAATTTGACCTCTAAAACCAATTATTTAGAGACCAATTTAAACTTTCTTACTCTTTCACTTATTTACTTTGTATAATATTCATATATTTTTTTTGAGACAAATTAATTTAATTATAAATACACAATTACCCCATTTAGAGACTAAGGCCTCGTTTGGGAACAAACTATTTTAGTAATTTTTTGACTTTTTATGAAAAGATGTGCAGAAAATAGAAAAAATGATGTAACAATTTATAATGACTTTTTGACTGAAATACGTAATTGACAAACAAGGCCTAAGGTCAGTTTTGAGAACATGGTAATCAGCTGCGTTCGACCATTGAACGCGGCGCTTGCTTTTTTCGCTAAAACTGATTGGATTGTGGATATAAGCCAAAGGTGAAATTACAGAACTACCCTCTATGTTGTCTAGGGTTCCATTTTAATAGGGCTTTCACATTTTCATTGTCCCGCCGCTAGACTCACTGTTTCTCTTCGCACCTCTGTGGGTTGGGTGCCTCTATTTACACACCACATTTTGTCTCAAGGCAAACCATTACTCAATGCACACCTTTAATTATTTTGATAAATAAATATTTTGCTTAATACATACCACAATCTTCCATCTTTACCCTTTCTCACACACAATACCCACAATCTTCCATCTTTACCCTCACTCCGGTGAGGAATTAGACGGAGAGGATGAAAGTGACGTTGGTGAGATCGGTGGCCTGGGAGATCACGGGAAGTGAATTTTCTAACAAGGAGTTTGGATTGTACTGTTGAAAAGAACAAATTGGGCGGATCTGGGAGTGTAGTTAGGGCATTGCAACAATCTATGATTATCGAGAGCATCAAAACTTCATTTAATGGCAGTACATAATGGAACAAAGTGCAGTTGTTCGATTGTTTTTAACTGAACGAATAGTGTTTGTTCGATACTTAAAAATCGAATATTTGGAGAAAGTTTGACACTATAAAATCGAACATGTACAATTTGTTCGGTTGTAGGTAGTCGAACATTAATTTATTATTTGACTCTGGATAACCAAACTAATACAAACGGTTTACCACTCAGCAAGTAAACCAAAACACAAAACACAAAACACAAAAAAAAAAACTTTTCCTTGCTCAATTGTTCCGAATGAGTATTGTCAGATGCATCCATCATTGAATCCAATCAAAATCTCCAATAATATGTATATTTTTTATTATTTCTTTAAGGATTTTTGGTTTTTGTTTTAGGGTTTTTGGATTCTTGAGAGACATGATACGTAAGTAACACGTTTGAGATTGTTGATGTATATTATATTTATTATTGTCCTTTTATGGTAATTATACAAATGGTGTATATCATAACTTGTCATTTATAGTCATTTTACCTAAGGTTAAAATTGTAATAAAAAAATAAACTAATTAATGGTATTTCTTGAGACAAAATGTGATGTGTAAATAGAGCCTCTCGTGTGGGTTCGCCTCGCCAAAGCGACGTCCCAACTGTCCGTCGTCGATAATGCCTCGGACGCCACTCTTCCACGTCAGCTTCATTGGTGTCTTCGCAAAATCAGGTATGCCTTTATACTCTTTTCGACACCTAAATTTTGTCATTTTCCTGTCGAATTTGTAGCAAATACACCAACCTGTTCTTCATGTGTCTTTGCTGAGTCATCTATTTTTGTATTTTTGCCTTCGATTTGTCGATCGTGTACATGTTTCATGTTTGGGTAGTGTTATGGTGCACAGATTTCGGTTTGTCCCTGTTTTGCATATGTCGATGCTTCCTGTGTCGGTTGTCCTGTAGAATTTATAACAAAAGTAAGTTAAGTTATTGCCGACCAAGAAGAAGAAGCAGCAGAACGATGATACACCAGGCCTCCGTTATTGCACTGTGCTGCAGTGGCACTTCCAAATTGTCATGGCCATCATGTTTGATGTCAACTATACATTATTTACATATATATTTCTATCTTCACATGTTTGGACCTAGGGAACGATGATGATGATAGATGATGATACAGCATGTTCCAGATGGAACAGGTCGGACTGATCCACGCTTCTCAAACCGGTGCCCGAGGTACCAAGCCCACAGAAAGACCTGCACAAGAGTTCAACGGGGAACGGGGAGTCCCCCAGCGAACCCTCCGACGAGCAAGTTAGAAAGAGAGATGGAGTGTAGAGATAGATTAGTGATAGAAAGCTTAACCTTCTTCTTGTCTTCGACATCTGCTTATATCCTCTGGTAATCATTTCGTTGTCCCTTTCGACCTGTCATCTTGGCCGAAAGTCTATGCTCTAGCTTGCCTTGTTCATGGTGAGGCCGTTCTGTCTCGACGGGAAGGGGTTATTGCAATAAATGCTGTAAGGGGCTTCATTAATGGCTGATGTGTAGTGGAATAACTTTGCAGGATCTCTGTCTGCTTATTTGGCTTGTCCTTCTCTTGCCACGTGTTTAGATGTCATTGGTTCTTAATGCCATGTTGAGCTTCAGCAACGTTGGGTTTTAGTATTTGAATTATGTATTGGGCCCTAAGTGGTGGACTATATCCTTTATGGGCTTACCCGTGTCAGTAGTCCCCCATTTCCAAGTGCAACTTTAGTCCAACGAAGGGAATAAAGAAGAAACAGTAGTTGTGAGAGACCGGCGGAGGCGAAGACCGACCGAGGGGTGGGATAACCGCGATAGGTGGCCGAGTGGAGGGACCGACCATAAGGAGGGCCGACCACGAAGGGTGGCCGAGTGGAGAGGCAAGTGGTGATACGCGGGGCTCGAGGAGTGTCAGGGCACGCGGTGATTTGAAGTAGAAAAGACAAGGTAGGAGAAGGGGCAGTGGATCGTGTTCATACACGTGGCGGAATCCCGTGATGGGGTAGGTTAGGCATTGGGCAAGAAATGAAAGGGTAGGTTAACATAGGGTGTTGAAAAGGCCGTTTTGGCAGATTTTTTTGAAAATTTTCAAGCTGGCAAAATTTAATTGCGACCCTTAGAATACAGGCAAGCCTTGGGCTTTTGGTGTTATCCGCTTTACTTATCTTTTCTCAAAAAACCAAAATGTTCCAGAAGTAAACTCGTTTGTTTCCAGTGATACACCTCTGCAACATTTTGCGAACTTTCTTGTACCCGCGTTCGAAGCCATTCGCAGACACACAAGAGAAATGGCTCGAGAGGATGCACCCACCGTGAGACTAGATGCACTGGGGGACGATAACGCGGTGGACCTGGCGGAGCAATACAGGACGGAGAGTTGAGTAGAAAGCGAGGGGGAGCCGGCGGGGCGACCCCGTTCGTCCACACTAATAACGACTGCGAAGCCAATCAGTCAAGTAGAGCCAGACCACTGGCATACAAAGGCCGACAAATTGACCTTTACCGTGGAGGAGTTAGAGGTCATACGTGAGAAGTATCAGATTCCCGCGGAAATAGAGTTAAAACTGCCGACATCCAAGGAGAGGCCCTTCAACGCACGACCGGGGGAGTTCGCCCTCTACGAAGAGGCGTTAAAAGGGGGTTTGAGGTTTCCACTCCCCTAGATAGTAGTGGACGTGTTGGATCGGCTGGAAGTGGCTCCGGGCCAACTGATGCCCAATGCGTGGAAGATCTTACTGGCCTGTGCAAGCTCGTGGCCGCGGGCGAACGAGGGGGCTGCGATGGCTGTGGACGAGTTTTTTACGTGCTACAAGGCTTCGGGCCAGCAAGAGACTTGGGTCACTTTACAAGCGGCAGTAGGGAAGGGTCTAGTGGCGGGGTTGTCGTCGTCAATTAAGGGGTGGAGGCCACGGTGGTTCTATGTGTTCGCTAATAGAGGAGTAGAAGTGCGCACGGTGTGGAGAGCGCCCACCAAGTTAGTGGAGCCACTGTTGGGGGCAGTGGCAGAGGAGAGGGTGAAGAAGGCGAAGGCATGGAGGAAGAAGGAGGGCGCCAAGTGGAACGACCTCGTTCAGCCCTCAGCCTTGTTTGCCTCAAGGCTGGGCCCTCAGTCGACCGATGGAGATCTTGCGTCGGCAAAGTTAGAGGCGAGGAGGAAGCCGCAGGAGGCGGAGGATAGGACAATCTTTGCCAAAGCCAATAAATACAAAGAAGCACAGTTAGGTCGTTCGCCAAAACCGATCGCGAGGGAAAGAATCCGACCGCGCCCCAAGCCGCTGGGGAAAAGAACTTAGGCGGTTTTGAGCCACGACCACCTCTAGTGGATCCTTTGAAGGAGAAGAGCAAAAAAGAGATGGAGGCTGTGTTGAAGAAGAAGAAGAAATGAGTAAGAGAGAGTGACGAGGGGCCAGCCTTGAAGAGGATGAAGGAGGCGACGGCAGAGGAGACCCCCAAAGTGGGGTTGGAGAAAGCAGCGAAGAGAATAGAGAGTGGGGCGACTGGCCCTGAAAAACAAGTGGAATGTGGGGCAACTGGCCTTGAAAAATAAGTGGAAGGTGGGGTGACTGGCCTTGATGGGGGGCAGAGCAACAGCCCAAGGGGGGTCTTGCGCCCCAAGCAGAAGGAGAGAGGGCCAGGTTGAAGACCGCCATTTGTCACGCTCCAGCAGTGTCCGGGCGACTGGAAAGAGAAAGAGGTGAAGCCAAGACTGCTACCGATCGGCTGTTGGGGGTAGTAAAGGACGTAGTCGTGCATTCGTTGGCAAGTTTCACAGAGGCCGAATTGCTAAGGGGGCTGTGCTCGGCCCAAATGGAGGCGACAGCCTTAGCAGAAGCTTTATTGAACAAAGCGGCACGCGCGAAGGGCGAAATTAAGCCACTGGAGGCAAAGCTGGAGGAGGTGAAGGCCCAGCTTAAAAATTTAAGAAGGGAAACTGGGGGGTGGAGAAAGGCCGCGCGGAGCGCGTGCGTTAGGGGGCTGGAGTATGCCCAAAACGCTAAGAAAATAGAGGTGTTAGCGATGGTGCAGGGCTATTCAGCCGACCGTGCCAATGCTGAGCTGCTCGCGACCAAGTTAGAGCTGGAGACGGAATGCCGCAAGGTGGTATCGCTTGAGTTCCAACTGGCTGGCGAGCAGAAGAAATTGGAAGAGGCCCAGAAAGCCTGCACCGTCGCCAACGAAAGGTGGGATGAGGCCATGGTCTACAATGAAGACCTGCGGGCTCAGTCGATCAAAGAAAAAGAAGAAGCAGATCAGAAGATCGCTTAGTTGGAGAGGGCGCTAGCGGACGAGCGGTCCAAGTCAGTGGCTGAGAAGGCAGGGTTGGAGAAGGCCTTGGAGAAGGAAAGGGCCAAGCTGGCATCTAAGAGAGCGGTGTACCTCAACCTATGTGTGGCGGCGGTAGAGCAGTTCAAGGGGTCCGCCGACTTCCAGATGGCCATTGATGCCGCTATCGCCAGCAGCCTGGCGAGAGAGGGAGATAGGGGGGTTGGCCCGTCGAGAGCGACCTCTGGAAGGAGGAGTGAAGAGGAAGTAATCTAGAGCTTCCAGCGGTCGGACTTCTACAAGCATGAGATGGCTGAGTTCTGGGACAGCGGCTGGAAGACTTTTAAGTGTAAAGTAGAAGAGCTATTCCCAGACTTGGACTTCAATGCTGTGAGGATAGATGAAGACGATGTGGCCCAGACCCCCCTAGACGAAGGTGTTAACGAAGAAGACCTTGCTTCGAGCGAGGATGAATGATTGATGCAAATAAGATGTGTAAATAAAATTTTTGTTGTTTTTGTTTGTTTTGCTTCTTTTTTTTTTTTATGTTGGGCGTGTAATTTATGTAGTGAATTAATGTATAAGTTTGTAAATAAAATTATGAAATTATGTTTTTCATACTGTTGTCTTTATTTCTTGTAGATCTGAAAAGAATGAGAATGGTCATTCAAATAAGGCTTGTGTATAAATCGTAGTAAAAGTTGAGAAGTATGGAGCCAAGCTAACTTGTGAATTGAGTCTTGAAATGTTAAATCATGTGGTTAGAGTGTTGAGAAATGAGGGATTAGATTGGGAAATGAAAGTTAAAAAATGTAAAGAATGTTAAGAGACGTAAAAGCATGGACCTGGAATTTGACTAAGTATGGCAACTATGCCACAATCATGAAGTTGCAAGAATGGCCTTGGCCGAGCTCTTCGTTTGTGTTCAGTTTGGCTTAAGCCATAATTAACTCAGTCTAGCTTAGGCTTCAAGCAACTCAGTCTGGCTGAGCCCTTCACGCTCAGTCTGGCTGAGGCTTTAAGTAACTCAGTCTGGCTGAGCCTTTCGTGCTCAGTCTAGCTGAGGCTTTAAGTAACTCAGTCTGGCTGCACCCTTCGTGCTCAGTCTGGCTGAGGCTTTAAGTAACTCAGCCTAGCTGAGACTACAAGCAAGGTGTTATTGAAATTCCACGTAGATAACTGAGATATAAGATTATCATTTAAAGCGTAGCCCATTGATCACAAATTTACACCATGTGAGAAAAAGACAAAAACATCCAAGTGTGTAGATTGTCAAAAAGAAAATACAGCAATGGATCAATACAAAAATAGGGCTTTTATTGAAAATAACGCTTCAAGTGCTCAGCGTTCCATGGATTGGGGAGGTCTCGGCCTTCCATGTCCTGAAGTCGGTAAGTACCCGGACGAGGTATGGCCTTAACAACGTAAGGTCCCTTCCACTTGGCTGCCAGCTTGCCTTCAGCCGGATTTTTGGTGGCAAGAGTTGCTTCGCGCAAAATAAGGTCCCCCACGACGAACTCCCTCTGTTGGACTTTGCGGTTGTAGTGTGTTCTTATTTTCTGTTGGTATGAGGCCCGCCTAACAACAGTGGTCTCTTGGAGCTCTTTAATCAGGTCTAGGTTTGCCCGACGCAGCTCTTCAGTTAGTTCCGGATTTGGGTGCAGAACCCTTGGGGTGGGCAGACCGATTTCCACTGGGATGACCGCCTCAGTGCCGTATGTTAAGCGGAAAGGGGTCTCCCCAGTGGGGGTTCGAGCGGTAGTGCGGTAAGCCCAGAGTACGTTTGGTAATTCCTTAGCCCAGAGTCCCTTCGCAACTTTCAGCTTAGTTTTGATGATCTTTAGAAGAGAACGGTTGGTAACCTCAACTTGGCCATTGGCTTGGGGATGACCTGGGGAAGAGAACATGGCTGGATTTGGAGTTCTACACAGAACTTGGCATTGTCGAATTGTTTGCCGTTGTCGGAGACGATGGCTTGAGGGATGCCAAATCGGCAGACGATCGACTGCCAGATGAATCTGGTTGTGTTCCGCTCGGTAATTGTGGCAAGGGGTTCCGCCTCCACCCATTTAGGGAAGTAATCAATGGCGACGATTGCGAATTTGGTTTGGCCTCGGCCAGTGGGCAATAGGCTAACCAAGTCGATCCCCCATTTGGCGAATGAGTAAGGACTGCAAAGTGTGATCAATTTTGTAGGAAGAGCATAAGGGATGTTAGCAAAGCGTTGGCACTTATCACATTTAAGCACGAATTTAGTGGCATCTTGGTTGAGAGTAGGCCAGAAGTAGCCAGTGCGAAATATTTTGTGGGCTAGTGACCTTCCACCCGAATGATTACCACATATACCCTCGTGGACTTCTCTCATCACGTAGGTCGCTTGAGCAGGATTAAGGCATCTCAGGTATGGGCATGAAAAGCCACGTTTGTACAAGAGACCGCTGATAAGAACGTAGTTGGATGACCGGGCCCTGACCTTGGCGGCCTAGTGTTTGTCGGCGAGCAATTCCCCATTTGTCAAAAATAGCAGGATATCTGCCGCCCATGGAATAGGTTCATTTTGGAGGAAGTGGACTTGCTGCTGTTAGGAAATGGCTGGGTGGGCCAGGTATTCAAGGCGAACGCCATGGCTGAGGTCTAGCTGGTCGGCAGAAGCTAACTGAGCCATTTCATCTACATTGGAGTTTTCCGCCCAAGAGATATGCTTGATGTGGAAAGTGTTGAAGAGGCGAGCAAGGGGGAGTGCCAATATCCCTGTAAGCCTGCATTGTGTCTTCTTTGGCATCAAATTCTCCCGTGATGTGTTCGACAATGACCTAGGAATCGCTGAACACTTGGATATAGCTAACACTAATGTCTCTAACTAGGCGGAGACCTGCTATCAATGCCTTATATTCAGCCTCGTTGTTGCTTGTGTCGAACAAGAAATGGAGGGCACACTTGAAATAACCAACTTCGAGGGCAGTGAGGATAAGACCAGCCCCACTGCCTTCTTTGCGAGATGATCCGTCGACATTGAGGGTCTAAGAGTGGGGGTCTTCTATCTCAGTGTTGAGTTGCCTAGGCGGGGGGGTCGGGGTTGGAGTGGGATTAGTAAACTCCAGGATGAAGTCGGCGATAGCCTGCCCCTTGATTACCGTTCGAGGTCGGTAGGAGATGTCAAATTGGCTGAGCTCGACTGACCATTGCATAAGTCGGCCGGATAATTTTGGTTGTTGCATTATCTTCTTCAATGGTTGGTCAGTGAGGACGACAATGGGGTGGGCCTAGAAGTAAGGTCGGAGTCGTCTTGAGGCTATGACCAAGGCTAAGGCCATTTTTTCAAGCAATGGGCAGTTCTGTTCTGCTCCCCTGAGAGCCCGACTAATGTAGTAAACCGGTCGTTGGACAGAGCCGTCCTCCCTGATGAGGGCTGCACTGACTGCGGTGTTTGATACGGCTAGGTAGAGAAAAAGGGGTTCACCCGTGATTGCCTGAGAAAGTAGAGGGGGTTGGTCATGCACTGTTTCAATTACTAAAAAGCCTCTTCTGATTCTGCCATCCATTCAAAAGCCTGCCGAAGGACTTTGAAGAAAGGGAGGCACTTGTCCGTTGCGCGCGAAATGAAGCGGTTGAGCGCGGCGACTCTGCCAGTAAGCCTCTGAACCTCCTTAACCGTTCTGGGTGACTACATTTCTATCAAAGCCTTGATCTTTTCGTGGTTAGCTTCGATGCCCCGTTGACTGACCATGATACCCAAGAACTTCCCAGATTCTACGCCGAAGGCACATTTCTCTGGATTGAGCTTCATTTGATACTTTCGTAGGGTGCCGAAGGTCTCTCGCAGGTTGGCTAGATGATCAGTGGAGAGTTTGCTCTTGACTAGCATGTCATCGACGTATACTTCCATGTTCCGGCCTATCTGATGATGAAAGACGGTGTTGACCAGCCGTTGGTAAGTGGCTTTGCCATTTTTCAACCCAAATAGCATAACACGATAATGGTAGGTTCCCCGGTCGGTGATGAAGGAGGTGTGTTCCTGGTCCGATGGGTACATCAGAATTTGGTTGTACCCAGAGAAGGCATCTATGAAGCCGAGCATTTGATGACTGGCCGTGGCGTCAACAAGCAGGTCTATGCGAGGAAGGGGCTAACTGTCTTTGGGGCAAGCTCGATTGAGGTCGGAGTAATCGACGTAGAGTCACCATTTTCTGTTGTTCTTACGGACCAAGACCACATTCGACAGCCACCTGGGGTAGTTGACGTTCTTGACAAACTGTGCCACCAGTAGTTTATCTACCTCGGAGGTAATAAGAGTGTTGCGTTCCGGATGGAAGATGCACTGTTTCTGGCGGAAGGGTTGGAAATGGGGTTCGATACTTAAACGATGAGTGATGAAGGAGGGATCGATACCCGGCATGTCGGAATGGGTCTAGGCAAACACATCATTGTGTTCAGTCAGGAGGGTTGTAAGATCGGCCTTGGCTTAAGGGGATAGTTGGTTGCCGATCTTGGCTGTTTTTGTCGGGTTTGTGGGATCGATGAGGACCTCAACAAGCTCTTCCACTGTTTCCCCTCTGACCAGCTCGTCTTCGTCTCTGACGTCGAGTCCTTTAATGATCATAACCTTCTTTAGCTTGACCTCTTTAAGTGAAGCGACGTAACATTCTCTGGCCACGGTCTGCTCTCCCCTCACCGTGCCGATCTCAAGGTTGGTAAGGAATTTGACGGCAAGATAGAAAGTGGATGTGATAGCTTGGAAAGCGTTTAGGGCGGTATGGCCGAGGATAATGTTGTAGGCAGAGGGACAGTCGACGACGAGGAAGGTGAGCAACTTTGTGGTCTACCGCGGGTATTCTCCGATTGTGATGGGAAGATCGATGGAGCCAATGGAGGTCACCCGATCTCCAGTAAAACCGACCAATGGGGTTTGGAGAGGGGACAAACTTTCTTCCCCGACCTTGAGCTGGCGAAAGGCATTTAGGAAGATGATGTCTAAAGAACTGCCATTGTCGACCAGGACCCGTCTGACCTTGTAATTGGAGATGAGGGCAGAGATGACGAGGGGGTCGTCATGGGGGTAACGGATGCCTGTGTAGTCGGTCTTCGTAAAGATGATGGGCTCCATCCACTACTTGGGCTGTTTGGATGAGCGATCCAATGTGACAACTTCTTTGTCTGAGTCGTGCCTTATTTTTCTGAGTTCTGCTCGTTGAGCTGAGCGGGATGGTCCTCCACAAGCAAGCCCGCCAGCAATAACTCTAATTTCTCCAACAGGGGGACCAGGGTTGCCTGTGGGTGGGGTTGCTACGGGGGCCTATCATGACCTTGGTTGGGTTGTGCGAGCTGTCGATGAGGGGTGCGCTGATGGTTGTTTCTGGTGGGTTCAATCCTTTGCCTTTGTTGAGAGCGGGCTACCGTGAACTGACTGAGACGCCTCTGGCGTATCAAGCCCTCGACCTGGTCTTTGAGGTTAACACACTCCTCGGTATTATGGCCGTGGTCCTGATGAAAGCGGCAGTATTTGGACTGGTCTCGCTGGTTAGAAGGAGACCGTGACGGTTGGGGCCATTTTAGGGGATAATCCCGTTGAATTTGGTTGAGGACTTATTCTATAGGGGAATTTAGGGGTGTGTATCATTCGAACTGGCCGGGCGGTCGGGTCGGCGCCGACCAGTCGGCTCGGGCTGATCGGTCGGTATACTGAGGTGTTTGGTGAGTGTACTGAGTGTTTCTGGTTTCGGTGTCCTTTCTCTTCTCTTTAGGGGTCGGGTTTTTGGTTGTAGGATCTTGTTAGGCGGCTAGGGAATCTTCGGCGTTCATGTATTTTTGGGCTTTGGAGAGTAGGGTTACCATGGAGGTCGGGGGGTTTTTGGAGAGGGAGAAAAAGAAATCAGATGATCGTAGACCGGCCATGAAAGCCGTGAGGATTACCTTGTCATCGTTTTCCACTACCTGCAGGGCTTCAATGTTGAAGCGGGTGACGAAGCTGCGCAGCGACTCCTCTTCGGTCTGACGGATGTTGAGGAGCTGGGTTGCCGGACGCCGCTGGCGCTGGGCACCAATGAAATGGCTGAGAAAGGAGTCACTGAGGTGCTAGAAAGTGGAAACAGAGTTTGCTGGCAGTTGACTAAACCAAAGTCGAGCCGACCCTTTAAGTGTTACAGAAAAAGCCCGACACATGATTTCATCAGGGAATGCATGGAGGATCATGAGGGTTCTGTAGGTCTCCAAGTGATCGACTAGGTCCGTTGTACCGTCGAAAGAGTCGATCGTGAGCATTTTAAACTTATGAGGTAGAGGTTTGTCCCGGATAGAGGCAACGAATGGTGAGTTGGCTGTGGTGGATGGTTTATTCTGTATGTTCTGCATGACTCCTTGGAGCTGGAGCTTCATGGCTCGAAGTTCCGCATCCCAGAAAGGGACATTGTCACCACCGGAATGTAGTGGAGGCTGGACACTACTGGCCTCTCCCTCAGGGGTGGGTATCGGGGCCGATGGGTGTGGGACCCGAGGTAGAGGGTTCATATCTGGGGGAGGGGGTCGCAAGCCTTCCAAGTTGGGTAGATGGGGCTGCTGGATAGTATGGCTCGGGGCTCGTTCTTGGTTAGGTGGGATATCTGGAGGTGGTGGAGGAGGCATAAGAAGGTTTCTTTGGAGTAGAGCATTAACCAAGGCTTGGTTTTGCTCAGCTAGGCGGTTAATGCTGTTGGCGAGCTCGGTGAAATACTGTGAATGGTTGTTTGGATTGGGAGGGTCGGTTTGGTGGTCGGCAACATTGTGGTGAGAAGCCATGGATCTAGTTGTGACCATCCACCTTCGCAAGTGGTAGAAAGGGGTTATTGGAAAAGGGTTTCCGGCGACAATGAACACAACTGGCGCGCGGAGCAAAAAGATTCCCACAGACGGTGCCAATTGATGATACAACATGTTCCAGATGGAACGGGTCAGATTGATCCACGTTTCCCAAACCGATATCCTAGGTACCAAGCCCACAAAGAGACTTGCACAAGAGTTCAACAGGGGACAAAGAGTCCCCCAGCGAACCCTCCGACGAGCAAGTTAGAAAGAGAGATGGAGTGTAGAGATAGATTAGTGATAGAAAGCTTAACCTTCTTCTTGTCTTCGACGTTTGCTTATATCCTCTAGTGATCATTTCGTTGTCCCTTCCGACCTGTCATCTTGGCCAAAAGTCTATACTCTAACTTGCCTTGTTCATGGTGAGGCCGTTCTGTCTCGACGGGGAGGGGTTATCGCAATAAATGCTGTAAAGGGTTTCATTAATGGCTGATGTACAGTGCGATAACTTTACAGGATCTTTGTCTGTTTATGTGGCTTGTCCTTCTCTTGCCACGTGTTTAGATGTCATTAGTTCTTAATGCCATGTTGAGCTTCAGCAACGTTGGATTTTAATATTTGAATTATGTATTGGGCCCTAAGTGATGGGTTATATTCTTTATGGGTTTACCCGTGTCAATATATGTTTGGACATGGGTGAAAATGTATATTTTGTAGATTGGGTAGGGATATTTGGTCAATTTACATTTAGCCATGTTGATGCCGCAACATAAATAAATATTAACGAAAAAATCCACTTTTTATTCACTTTTCAAATGAATTTTGATGAAAGTAAAAAAAAAACTTAATTAAAAGTAAAAAAAAAAAACTTTTAAGCACTCATAATATTTTTGTCATTACCAAAAAAAAAACTTTTAAGCACTCATAATATTTTTGTCATTATCAATTAAAAATATTTAGCGACTAAATTTTTTTTATCTTTTCACAATTAAAAAGTCGGGGTTAACCCAAGGGGTGGTGGCATTGTGGTAAGGCCTTGGGATTTAAACCCCAAGGTCACAAGTTCAATTCCCCCTTTGGGCCAATCTCCTGGGCGAAGCACTGTTGGTTAGGAGGTTGGACCTCAAGTTGTCTAGTCAGCACTTGGTGTGGGTTCAATGCTCTCCCGCTTTGCGAGTCCTGACTTAAGCGGAGCTTGTCTTGAGAGGTCGGGGCAAGTTTCCAGGTTATAGTCTCCTCGCTCGGAACGGCTAACAGGACACCTTAGTGATCTCTGCAAGGGGCGCTGCCTTGGACCTGCGGGAGGGTAGGCAGGATTTTCGTGTAGCCCAAAAAAAAAAAAAAAAAAAAAAAAAAAAGTCGGGGCTGAAAAAGGACCACCATACAAAAAAGACGGGACTCTCTCTTCAGCCCTAATTTGCCAAATTCACTCTCTCCTTCTAGGATTCCAATCTCTGTCTAGGACTCTTCTTGCCCTAACTTGCCATGATCGATCTCATTTTCATGGCTCCAGCGCAGATCTGAATTCTTTGGCTTTAATCCGAAGTAAATCAATGATTTTCATGGCAGTTGAGATTTTCATCTTCACGCACAATTTTATGAGATCTTCTATCATTTTTTGCTGAGCTTCACACACACACACGCACACATATATATATACGCAGATTATGAGATCTTCTATCATTTCTTCAATTTTTTTGCAGATATATACAAGATTGATTTGGTGTCTAACAGAGATTGTAGCAAATTTTGATTCAATAGCGATTTGGTGCGATTTCAATCTCTCTCTCTCTCTCTCTCTCTCTCTCTCCGCCTATACATACATATATACATGTATCTATGAAGAACATAGTGTTTAGTTCAAAGTTTTGCCCGATTGAACAAATTTTATTGGTTTATTGTTTGTATAATTTTGGAATTGTGTTCAGTTCTCTGATGCTATTTTCTACTAACAATTTAGGTTAAACAAAATTTTTTGAATTTCTGGGGAGGCTGTTGTATAGGATTACCTAATACTACAACAAAAAGATGAAATAGGCTTTAACTATTAATGAGGATTAAAATTTGATTAATTTGAAATTTAGTTCCGTTCAATTCAAGCTTGCTTTAATGCTATTTTGGTTTTAATTGTTAGGTTTGCCTCTAAGCCCTTTATTTTACTTATGTTATTGCAATTTGAATTGTAGTTTGAACTTCAATAGACTGTTATTAGTTGTTTGTTTGCTTGTGTTTGTGTTTGTGTGTTTATTTTTTTATTTTTTATTTTTATTTTTATTTTTTTAAATAAATGTGGTAATCAAAGAGTTTAGATTTATATTAATTTTTTTTGAAAGTTTTATAATTATAAATTTGAAATTGATCCTAACAGAATACTGATTTGTTCAAGGACTAGAATTAACTCTTATGTTTTTAAAAGGAAAGATTGTTTTATCACTTTATGGAAGTTTGAATGATTGTGAGGTTGCATCCCAAGCCGTCCTTGGGAATATAATTTTCTGATTTCCTACTTTTCTTTCTTTACTTCATATATACTTTCACCTACTGATTGTTTCGTTTAATTTCTATGCAGTAAACTAGCGTTTAATTTCTTCTCATACAATTCCTTTGGCTGCTTTTTTATTTTGTAGTCATTGGACAAGTTTATGTTCTCGATATTAATTTCCGGTGCATGATGGATCCACAGAGGATTTGTGGTGTAAGCGAAATTGTAGTGACTCAATTAGCATTTCATATAACATATTCATTGAAGTTGTGTCTGACTTAATTTTCCATGTGTGTATGTTTAATTCAGTATTCAGATAAATCGAACTAGATAGCAAAGGAAGGATGTGAAAGAATTGGTATAGTAGTCTCTCTCTCTCTCTCTCTCTCTCTCTCTCTCTCCATTTGAGTGATTTTAGGTTGATTCTAGCAATTTTTGCTAGTTTTAAGTTGATTTGGGAAATTTTTCTCACAGAGGATTTATGTTTAAGAGACAGTGGGACTCTTGCTATTTTGGGAAATTTTTTATTTCTGAATTTTCTTGTTGCTAGATGAATTCCAGTATGTGACTTAGAGAAGTAATATGTATATGTGTTTATATTGATTTCATTTTCATTTGTTTCTTTTCAGTTGGCTGGTCAAATTGCACGCATTGCAACCATTTTCCGAATTGACGAGGTATTTACCTAAGTTTGATTCAAAAGCGTAGTTCAACAATGATCAGATTATTAGCATACCAGCATAATAACAAAAAAGATAGTAAAAAAGGACTCAAATAAAGGGAACTAGTTTAGCTTACCTAGCATAAGATTAGATTCTTTTCGGCATTAACCATGGTCAACAATAACCACACCGTCTCTGATCTGTCACCAATCCCGTAGAGTTTGTCAACAATTAGATGGTGATATAGTCGGTCACTTTTGTCTTTGTGTTGAGAGAGCCACTCATTTTTGAGGAAAACTCGTAGAGTTTGTTGCTTTAACACGTCCATTAATCAATCGACCCGACATTTGCCTGTACCAGCACAAACTGAACACTCATCTACATCTCCAGCGACATGACTTAAGCAATACTTGATTCTATCATTCATAACATCTTACAAAACAATACCAGAGAGAGAGAGAGAGAGAGAGAGAGAGAGAGAAAATGAATTAATGCAAAAAAATTCCCAAAAAAAGAAAATATCTTGAAATTATGAAGTTTTGAAATGATTTTTATCAAGGGAAGGGTAAACCAAGTCAAAACAATGAGAGAGAGGGAATGGGGAGAAGGCGTAAGCTATTAATAGATGTAAATTTAGGAAGTAAAATCTGATACATAGTGTCAAATTTTCAGGGGATTTTTATCAAGATATTTTGCATTGATGAAATAACGAAAATTAATAAATTTCATACCACAAGTAGTTCATGAAGGCCAAGAGGTGCAGTTATGATATATGACACGCTTGGGTGCCCTTTCGCAGCTTCAGCTGTTAAGGAAGGAATATCCTGCAAAAAACAGGTTATTATACATCTCACTGTGCTTTTTAGTTCTTAGAGTTAATCAACCATCCTAGATTTGTGTGTTATGTTCAGAAATATTATCACAGTCTACTCATCAATGAATATCATGCTCACTTACCTGGTGCCAATGCCGTCCGGGGAACAAGAAAAATGGGCTTACAATCACACGATTTGCCCCTTGTTGAACGCACAAACCAAATGCATCTCTTATTGATGGTTCTGCCAACTCCTACTCAAATAAAAAGATATCAATAGTGAAAATTCAACAACATGAAAGAGAACATTTTTATAAATTTATTATTATTATTATTATTTTATTTTACCAGCATGAAAGAGAACATCTTGAAAATCAAGAATGCATAATTTTGCTCAAAAGCTAAAGATGATCCTAATGCAAAGTTACTTGGACTAAACCAATTATTGAAAAAAGAGATTAGATTCTCATCTCTCTGCTTTGCTTAAACTAATTTTGCTTAAAAACTAAAGATGATCATAATGCAAAGTTAACTTGGGCACACCATTACTAAGAAAAAGGTGCCCATGGCCTTTGCCTGCCCGATAGGGTCAAAGACATCAAATTCTGGATTGATGTCAACTGTCCATCTGCCACTATATAGGCTTATAGTTCAACTTTAGACCAGCAAACAGCTTTCTACCAAGATTTAACAATGTTGTTTTTTTTTTGTTTTTCCAGTAGTTTGCACATAGTATCAAAAGAAACATTACCATATGAGCAGGCTCTACAATGGGGTAGCCAGTTTTATCTCTAAACATTGCCACAAACTCATCTGAAATTATAAGTTTTGATTTCATCAGCTTCTTACAACATTTACCAAAGCGTAGTTCAACAATTATCAGATTATCAGCATACCAGCATAATAACAAAAAAGATAGTAAAAAAGGACTCAAATAAAGGGAACTATTTTAGCTTACCTAGCATAAGATTAGATTCTTTTATGCGTGAACCATGGTCAACAATAACCACACTGTCTTTGTCACCAATCCCGTGAGGCTGCTGCCTAATCCCACCATTTCTAGTAGCCAAGCATAATCCGGTTGATGAATATCTGCTGTTCACGGGATATTTCTTTATTTCCAGGAGTCTGGGTAGTACCCATTTAGGGCTTCTTCCAGTTTCACTTAATATAGTCCTTTCACTTAATAGTTCAACATAGTTCATTATATGAATTAAAACTCTATGAAGATATCAACCACAGGCGACTTCAACACCATGCTATGGCTTTGCATTTGCCATGCCCAGTTTGAGAATGCTGGCAAAAGAAGGGCCTCAGTGCCCTTCCCTAATGCTCTTTCCTGGCAAACCAAAGATAATGATTAACACCATTTTCTTGGAAATCCAAATGAAAAGGTCTAGGGACAAAAGCATAAACTGAAGTTCTAATCAATTAGAAGGTTTCTTAGAAGGCTAATATATGATTTGAGTTGTTCATCTATTATTTATCATTTTGTTAAAACAAGAACTCTTACTTTTGCTATGGAATGCTTGCTTACTGTGCTTTATCCTATAGATTTTGATGTTATATTAGAAAGATTGCATTTCTCTGCGGTTTTAGAAGGTAGAAATATTGGTGACTCAGTTATCTGTGAGATACACAAAGTGATAGACGATAGTTACCTCATAGTTTGGTGTGAAAATTGGATAGATGCCAGATCATATCGGAGGGTGCTTGGATGCCATTGTTAGACCACGGGTGTTTTGTCCATCCGTAGGAGCAGAAACAGAGCTCTCAACTTGTAAAATACACAAAAGACATTGATCTATTGAGAGCTTATAGTAAACACAAAGATCACGACCTAGCCACACATTTGAAAAAGCGCCAAATTGAACAGAATGAGTTAAATCAATTTTATTAACTTAACATTAAAACTAATTTTTTGGCGATAGTTATTTTTTTTCTCTATCTTCTTGTCCATCGTTTTGTCTATAAATCTCAATTAAATTTCCTCTCAACTTGCTCTATAGAAAAATTTACACAATAAGAACTTGATGAAGTACATTCATTCTTCCATTACCCACCATCATCACAAAAGTCAACTCTATGTTCCAATCACTTGGGGCCTCCAATTGGCTCTATTAAAAATAATCTAAACCAAGTAAACCAATGCACTAGGAAAATGACTAATCACAAATAACTCTGCTAAGAAACACACATCAGCAGGGTAATGAATATTAAAATTTAAAAAAATATTTATTTTATATATTATATTATCTATAGTATTACTAATTTGGTGATGTACAAATAAACATTCTTTATTCTACATCTCCAAGTTAATACCACCATACTAACAATCTCTTCACTCAGTCTCACCGTACTCTTAATCCCCTCCATACTATGGGTAACATAAGACAGTTTGACTCTCTCTCTCTCTCTCTCTCTCTCTCCCCCCCCCTCTCTCTCTCTCTCTCACACACACACACAAAACAAAACAAAACAAAAAGAAGAAACAACAAAAAGAACAAAAAATTATTTATTACTACCGTTTAAATTGCGATTGGTTCCGATTGCTACAGTCACTCTTATTCCAAGTTCAAGTACTGCGTCAATCAAAACATTCTGCACAACATGACATCCAATCGGTAATTACCTAAATTAAGCTTATAATCCGAACTGCCATATTATGCTTTCTTCAAGTAACAATGGAGACATTTTATAATCGTGTTAGTATCCACTATATTTGGACAAAATTATAACCTTGTTATACTTCAAAATGAACTATAGAACAAACATATTTATTCCATAAAAGAAAGGTGGAGGGATAAACCTTGTACTACCAAAGCATCTAAGCCTATATACCTACAAGCATATACAAATCCCCCATAAAATCAATAATCAAAGAGAAACAAAATGGAGCACTCTCACATCCAACAAAATAGGAAACAAGTATAATTCCCTTTAAACAATGAATAGGGTGTTAATAGTTACTCTCAAGAGACAAAAATTTAAACCTTGAAATTTCAATGGTTGCGTAGTATGTAATAAGCAAAGTCATTGCTACATATAATAGCACAGTGACTACTACAACACACATGAATGGAGAATGTAAGGAGAAAACTTACCTTCACGATATGGAGTCCATTCATGCTTGCGCAAATGATGTGGAGCATCAAAGTGGGGGCAAAAGACCCTACAAAAGTTTAGGATGTGAGCAACTTGTAGGGTTTCATGAACTAACAAGAAACAAAAGAAAATGAATATTGATCAAATCCAAGCAAAATAGATATTAAGTTCACACCACAAAACGCAAGCTGTTATGCTTTGGAAATAGACTTTTTCTCAAATAATGTGGTGTCTCGAGATATTGCAAGATCCTTATAAGAAAAGTTGCGCCACTTTTATTATCATCTAAATATTGTCATGCACTGTGGTAACACTTGAATCATTCACTGAACTACTATTGTTGTCAAATACCACCACCTGTTTATATAGGAATAGTTAGAACCCCGCTTTTCGATGAACAAAATAGCTAATTTAACAGCTAAATATTAAGAACCCCAGCTCCTCTTTTCACCAATAAAACAAACAAATTCAATAAAATTCATTACTCTAATTTAGGGTCAAACCCATAACAAAATACCATTTTGATAGAATATAAAACTCATTAATAGTAAGAATACCATTAATTCAGTAAAAAACAGCCCACCAATTATACATAGAACTATTTTAGATTACACTTAAAGTTTATAATTACTCAAATTTTAAGAAACTTAGGTAAATACTTCGTCAATTCGGAAAATGGTTGCAGTGCGTGCAATTTGACCGGCCAACTGAAAAGAAACAAATGAAAATGAAATTAATATAAAGACATATACGTATTACTTCTCTAAGTCACATACTGGAATTATAAAAGAAAAAGAGAAGGATTCCTAACAGTACCACAGCAAAACAAATGGACTAATACTTCAACAAGTGCTAATTCAATAGCAATTTTCAAACCATCTAGCAATAAGAAAATTCAGAATTAAAAAATTTCCCAAAATAGCAAGAGTCCCATCGGCTCTTAAACATAAATCCTCTGTGAGAAAAATTTCCCAAATCAACTTAAAACTAGCAGAAATTGCTAGAATCAACCTAAAATCACTCAAATGGAGAGAGAGATAGAGAGAGAGAGAGAGAGAGAGTACTATACCATTTCTTTTACATCCTTGCTTTGCTGTCTAGTTCGATTTATCTGAATACTGAATGAAACATACACACATGGAAAATTAAGTCAAGACACAACTTCAGTGAATATGTTATATGAAATGCTAATGGAGTCACTACAATTTTGCTTACACTACAAATCCTCTGTGGATCCATCATGCACCGGAAATTAATATAGAGAACATAAACTTAAGTCCAATGACTACAAAATAAAAAAGCGGCCAAAGGAATTGTATGAGAAGAAATTAAACGCAAGTTTACTGCATAGAAATTAAACAAAACAGTCAGTAGGGGAAAGTATATATGAAGTAAAGAAAGAAAAGTAGGAAATCAGAAAATTATATTCCCAAACAAAGAATGGCTTGAGATGCAACCTCACAATCATTCAAACTTCCACAAAAACAATCTTTTCTTTTAAAAACGTAAGAGTTAATTGTCCTTGAACAAACCAGTATTCTGTTTGGGATCAATTTCGAATTTATAATTATAAAACTTTCAAAAGAAATTAATATAAATCTAAACTCTTTGATTATCACATTTATTAAAAAAAAAAAAAAAAAAAAACACAAACACAAACAAAATAACATCTAATAACAGTCTATTGAAGTTCAAACCTTAGTTGCACGAAGCGGGCGCGGGGGCGGGAGCGGGAGCGGGAGCGAGGAAGCGTGAGCCGATAGAAGTTTTTTAGGTTGGGAGCGCCTCGGGAGCGGTAATATATATATATATATATTAATACATATTAGAAGTTTTTTTATAAATATTTTTATTTTAATACACATTAAATATTTTATTTATTTATTATATTTTTTAAATAATGTATTATTGTTAATTTATTTTTTTATTTTTAATTGATATATATTATAAATAAAAAATTATAATAAATAAGGAATAATAAATTATGTTAAAATAAACAAAAAGAAAAATTAGATATTTTATTTTATAATTTTTTTATTATATATGATTTTATTTTATAATTTTTTTATTCTATATGTTAATGTTTAGGATATTGAGAATATTAAAAATATAAAAAAATAAATAAAAGATGTAAAATGGTTTTTTTGTTACTAAAAACAAAAAAAGGTAAAAAAAATAAAATAAAGAATAAAAGAGGGAGAGAGAGAGACAACAACGAAGAGGGAAGAGAGAAGTCAAATAGAGGGGAGGAACAAGAGAGACGAAGAGAGAGAGAGAGAGAGGAGACAAAGACGAAGATGAACACAGAGAGAGAGAGTGAGATACGAAGGATGAAGGAGACGACGGCGAAGAGCATTGAACAGAGGGAGAGGGAGAGTCAAAGAAGATAAACAGGTTCGACTTCGACGATGAACAGAGGGAGAGAGATAGTCGAACGCACATAGATTGGAAGAACATACCTTGATCTAGTCTCAATTAGGGCTTCAACAGGTTTTTTCCCCTTTCCCTTTCTCTTTCTCTGTCTTCAATGGGTTAGGGTTTCTGTCTGTTTTCTCTTTCTCTGTCTTCAATGGGTTAGGGCTTCTCTCTCTCTAGGTTTTTGAGTTGTTTTATTTCCACCAACGATCCCATCTTGGACAGGATCGCGTTTCTCTCTCTACAGAAACGCGATTCTTACACGTTTCTTTCTAAGAAACACGGAATCGCATTTCTTACGAAGATTCGTCACTTGGTTGCATGATTCCTGCAACTAAGGTTCAAACTACAATTCAAATTGCAATAACATAAATAAAATAAAGGGATTAGAGGCAAACCTAACAATTAAAACCACTATAGCATTAAAGCAAGCTTGAATTGAACAGAACTCAATTTCAAATTAATCAAATTTTAATCCTCATCAATCGTAAAAGCCTATTTCATCTTTTTGTTGTAGTATTAGGTAATCCTATACAACAGCCTCCCCAGAAATTCTAAAAATTTTGTTTGCCCTAAATCAGTGTTATTAAAAGCGCGCCTAGGCGCGCGCCTAGGCGCAAAGCCCAGCCATGCCCCACCCTTGCGCCTTGCAGTGGTCAAGGCGAGGCGATGTCACTAAGGCGCGATTAAAGCGCACGCTTCGAGCTACGCTCAGTTAAGCCCAAGGCGCAGGCCTTGAGGGCTTTTTTTTTTTTTTTTTTTCATGTAGATTGGACCACCAAGATTACAGGAATCGTCCTACATGGGATCGTTGGTGAAGAACAAAAACCCTAGGAGAGAGACAGAGGAGAGAGACAGTGAAGGAAGAGAGTGAGAAGACAAACCTTCGACTCCAGTATGTCGTGCCCTCGCGTCGCGATCTGCTCGCGATCTACTCCTCTTCGCTGTCGCCGTCGATCGCCATGGCCATCGCCTTCGATCTGCGTCTTCGATCTGCATCTTCTTCTTCTCTCTCTCTCTCTCTCTCTCTCTTGTTCGAGCTCTGTGTCTTTTATCTGCGTCTTCGATCTGCCTTTCCCCTCCGTTTCTAATATATAATAAATAATATAATTTGTTATAATATAATAATATAATAATATAATATAATTTGTTATATAAATAATATAATTTGTTATATAATAATATAATAAATCTAATTAAATCAAATATAATAAAAAAAATATAATAAGATTTATAATAAATCATTATTTTATTATTTTAATGTTTTTTAACATATTTTATTATTTTACTGATTTTTATTTTAATTTCTTTACTTCTATGATTAATTTTTTATGGTTCAACTAAAATATACTAAAATTAATGGTTAAAATATACTAAAATTAATTTTTTTAATTCTGTTTATGATTGTGCTCTGTTTATGGTTCAGAATTTAATTTAATTCCTAGTTGTGCTCTGTTTATGGTTCAAGTTCAACTAAAATATACTAAAATTAATTTTTTTAATTATGAATCCTCTACTTCTATGATTTAGATGGCATCTTAAATGTTCAATATTGCATTTTGTTTATGTTATACCAGTTAGTTATTTGCTTATATGTCTCGTATAAAATTATATTATTTTAACTTGTCATGGTGCGCTTTACTTCGATAAAGCCTGCGCCTCGCCTTGCGCCTTGCGCCTAAGGCCTCAAGAGACCTTGGCGCCTTGGTGCGCTTATCGCTTTTAATAACACTGCCCTAAATTGTAAGTAGAAAAGTGAGATGCCTCAGCTTTGACAAATTTATTGGCAATCACAAAAATTGGGTAACAATCCCAATAATCCTCACTAAACCCAGACAAAATTCATATGAGGTTTTAGTGAATTTGTGAAGTGTCGTGATGGGTTTTGATCATATGACAGTAGACAAATATGTTTGAACTTGTGTTGATGGTATTCCTCTGAATGGAATCTGGTCAATGTGATCATGTTGACATAATATTTGCATAAACTTTGTAATCCAATTAAATTAAAGAACTATATTATGTTGTTTTTAATTTGTGGTGATTATGATGGTGTACCATTAGTCTTGATAGATTAATGACTGAGATGCACGAGGCACATATAGGCTGAAACACTTAGTTTCGTAAGAAAGAATTTACTGGACAAAATTTAGGTTATGTTGCAGGACATAATTTTTTCTCAACAAAGCAGCAAAATGTTTAATTTTTTTTAAAGCATAGCACCAATGAATGTGAAGCCAGTTAGAATCTTCTTTAATTACAATATTATAGTTTTCAAATTTTAGACCTACTCTAACTAAAGATTTGGATTCAAACTTTTCTCATTCTACTTGTGGTTGGATTTATTTCTATTAGTTGACACAGTTAATTGGTATTCTGTGAAATTTTATACTTGTGAATGAGGTTGAAAAAAGGGAGAGGGAAGGGGAGTGTAATACCAGTAGAACTTTGCTGCTACTCTAAGATTATAACAGTGTTGAGTTATCAAAATTGAAGATGTAAAGCATAATTACAAACAGAGATCAAATTGAAAATAATTGTACTTAAAAAAAAAACTACTAGTTAAGGTCTACAATCTAGTGTGTGAAGCACTTATGAGAAAATGTCTATGGACTGTAAATGATGAAGTGATGATGGACCCCCAAATTGTAAACTGCAGGTTATTAAATTATTGCCTTCTCGCTGGAAGAAGTTCCCGAGTGAAGCTGATAAAAATTCATGGCACAAGCAAAGATGGCAATGTCATCTCTTTCTTCTCAATTCAGTAGTAAAAGGTACTTTCTTTGTCCCTTTTTAGATTGTTTCTTGAATCTCGATTTGAGTTTAGCTTTTGTTAGTGTTGGGTCTGAAATGGTTGCTAGGGAAAACTCAAAAAACCACAGCTAAACCCAAACAATTTGAAAACATATACCGTTAAATATTGTTGTATGATATGAATTTATTTGTATTTTTTTTTTGTATGTATGTATTAGTTTGAGAGATTGATATTTTCTTGCTTTCTCCTTTGGATGATCAAAGGACTATATTAAGTGAAACTGGAAGAAGCCCTAAATGGGTACTGCCCAGACTCGTGGAAATAAAGAAATATCCCATGAACAGCAGATATTCATCAACAAGATTATGCTTGGCTACTAGAAATGGTGGGATTAGGCAGCAGCCTCACGGGATTGGTGACGGAGACGGTGTGGTTATTGTTGACCATGGTTCACGCCGAAAAGAATCTAATCTTATGCTAGGTAAGCTAAACTAGTTCCCTTTATTTGAGTCTGTTTTTACTATCTTTTTTGTTATTATGCTGGTATGCTGATAATCTGATAATTGTTGAATTACGCTTCCATAAATGTTGTAAGAAGCTGATGAAATCAGAACTTATAATTTCAGATGAGTTTGTGGCAATGTTTAGAGATAAAACTGGCTACCCCATTGTAGAGCCTGCTCATATGGTAATGTTTCTTTTGATACTATGTGCAAACTACTGGAAAAATGAAAAAAAAAATTGTTAAATCTTGGTAGAAAGCTGTTTGCTGGTCTAAAGTTGAACTATAAGCCTGTATAGTGGCAGATGGACAGTTGACATCAATCCAGAATTTCACCTCTCTTATATTTACTTAGATCTTTGTCCACGTTTTGATGTCTTTGACCCTATCGGGCAGGCAAAAGCCTTGGGCACCTTTTTCTTAGTAATGGTGTGTGCCCAAGTTAACTTTGCATTTTGATCATCTTTAGTTTTTAAGCAAAATTAGTTTGAGCAAAGCAGAGAGATGAGAATCTGATCTCTTTTTTCAATAATTGGTTTAGTCCAAGTAACTTTGCATTAGGATCATCTTTAGCTTTTGAGCAAAATTATGCATTCTTGATTTTCAAGATGTTCTCTTTCATGCCGGTAAAATAAAATAATAATAATAATAATAAATTTATAAAAATGTTCTCTTTCATGCTGTTGAATTTTCACTGTTGATATCTTTTTATTTGAGTAGGAGTTGGCAGAACCATCAATAAGAGATGCATTTGGTTTGTGCGTTCAACAAGGGGCAAATCGTGTGATTGTAAGCCCATTTTTCTTGTTCCCTGGACGGCATTGGCACCAGGTAAGTGAGCATGATAATCAATGATGCCTAGACCGTGATAATATTTGTGAACATGACACATGAATCTAGGATGATTGATGAACTCTAAGAACGTGAGATGTATAATAACCTGTTTTTTGCAGGATATTCCTTCCTTAACAGCTGAAGCTGCGAAAGGGCACCCAGGCGTGTCATATATCATAACTGCACCTCTTGGCCTTCATGAACTACTTGTGGTATGAAATTTATTAATTTTCGTTATTTCATCAGTGCAAAATATCTTGATAAAAATCCCCCGAAAATTTGACAATATGTATCAGATTTACTTCCTAAATTTACATCTATTAATAGCTTATGCCTTCTCCCCATTCCCTCTCTCATTGTTTTGACTTGGTTTACCATTCCCTTGATAAAAATCATTTCAAAACTTCACAATTTCAAGATGTTTTCTTTTTTTGGGAATTTTTTTGCATTAATTCATTTTCTCTTTATTGGTATTGTTTTGTAGGATGTTATGAATGATAGAATCAAGTATTGCTTAAGTCATGTTGCTGGAGATGCAGATGAGTGTTCAGTTTGTGCTGGTACAGGCAAATGTCGGGTCTATTGATTAATGGAAGTGTTAAAGCAACAAACTCCAAGAGGTTACCTCAAAAATGAGTGGCTCTCTCAACACAAAGGCAAAAGTGACCTACTATATCACCATCTAATTGTTTTGTGCACTAGTTGGAGCGATATCTTTATTTTGAGGTGACAAAGCAGATAAATGATTCCAAATATCCTTTGTTTGAAATGATTCGAGAATGGGAGATTAGAATCTGTGATGCGATGTGCTTGCATGGAATGGAAATGGGACTTGTGCACAAATTTGTTTTTTTCTTATGATCATTCTAACTGTACAGTAGTAGTACAATTGATCTGAGAGTGAGAGCCTTGAATGTGCTCAACAGTAATGTGAAATTATAAATTTTTTCCCAAGGAATATCTATTTAACATGGATTATCAAAAGAGAAATTGCGTATCCAGTCCAATTGATAATTGATGCATTTGAATCATGCTATATGGTATCATTTTTGTATTTTTGTTGCCAAAGACAAAAAAAGGGAACTCACATGAAGGACTTGTTTGGCAAACTGTTTTCAATAATTACTTTTGAAAAAATTTCTTGAAAATATCCAATTTTAAGGAATATTTTTAAATTGTGTTTTGAATGTTTAAAAATTAATTTGGCATGAATTAATTAAAGGATATCATTTTTATTATTTTTTAAAAAAATACAAGAAATGAAAATTAAACCTTAAAAATATGAAAAATGAAAATAATGCGTTCACCAATTACTGCAAGCATATGTTATAAAAATTCCCATGATGAATGATAAAAAAATTATTTTTATTTCTTTCAGCTAGTCAAACTTTTAAAGTGTGTTGATCAAGAAAGAAAATAAATGGAACAAAATGTTTTAATGGAAAATATTTTTTACGTTTTGTGGAGAAAATATTTTTTTATGTTTGGTAATGATGGTGGTGAAACGAATGTGAAGGTGAAGGTGGGGGCATAGCGGTCGGGCGACGACAATGATGATGGCGATGGCCATAGCAACAATGACAGTGGTAGTGGACGTGGTGATGGTGGTGTGGTGGTGATGGTGGTGTGGTGGTGGAGGTGAGAGTAATGGTGGTGGTGTGGTGACATTAGTAAATAATTAGTTCGAAAGACGTTTTTTATTTTTTTAAAGTGGGAAACATCATCTCTTTAAATAAACTTGTTTTTTTATTGACCATATAAAATATTTTATGTTGACATTCGTTTTTCATTGTAACAAATATCAAAAAATACGAAAAATATTTTTCAAAAAATATTTTTCCGCCTAAACACACTGAGCATAAAGGAAAAATAGCAAATTACACTAACAATCTCTGTAGTTTGAGACTTGTGTCACTTTGATTTCTGACCTTTTAATTTTGATATATTTGATTTTGAATTTTGAATCTCATTTTAAATAAGGACAATTGAATACGCTATTTCATTTTCAAACGATAAATGCTCAATTTTAAAGGCAAAATCATCAAATTTGCCCTATCTCCCACCCATATAAACCTACTCTTTACTTCATGAATTAGGGCACCATTAGAGTTCGGATTTGCGAGCAAAAAAATAGGATTTTCACCATTGAACAAAAAGTTACAGTGTATCAAAGTGGAAACTTTTAAGATATTCACACAATTACAAGCAAAAGTTGGTATTGCAAATGGGTACTCAAAGGATTGCGAATGACGTCATCTCGTCTCAATGAGTCCGGATCGTTTGCAGGGATTTCCTGCGGCGCCTCCTGCGTCGGTCCAAAACGATGTCGTTTTGGACCTCTTTTTTTTTTTTTTTTTTTTGTTCCTTTTGCTTTCTCTCTCATTTGCTGAGAGCCCTAATCCTCAAAACAGAGAAGAGATGAGCAGAGAGAGTCAGAGGCTTTCTTGTGTTTTAAAGAAGTTGATTATCTTTCAATCTTCTTGTTCATCTTTGGAGCTTAGAAAACCCAAGAAATCTTTTTTGTGAGAAAACCCAAGAAATCAAACACATGAGAAATCAAACACAAAGGTATTTTTTATTATCTTTGCAGGTTTCTCTATTATCGGATCCAAAGAGTAAATCTTGTCTCTTCACTCTCTTCATTACTGCTTCGTTGTTTTGTGGTGCTTACTTCATTGGGAGTGCATTCCTTGCAAAAAAATTATAGAGTACATATCATTGCTTCAATGGCTATGGTTTTATTCTCTCTCTACCACTCTCTCCTTGGTTGTATAATTTCAATTTCAACACTTTAAACACCCAAAATTTCATAAACCCATCACACAAATCATCAAAAATTATGTAAAATCCCAAAAAATCAGAAATATATACATACATGTAATATATATATATACACATAAAATAGAAAGAAGCAGAATATCTTCAAGTCGTCGTTCGTCCTTCGCCAGTTGTTGCTACATCGCCGTCGCCGTGGTGTATGAGTTAGGTTCTCGCCGTGACGTTGCCTCGTCGCCTTCAACCTCCTTCGCCTTCACTTTTGCCTCTCTGTCAGTCTCTTCTCTGTTTTGAGGATAGCAGATGAGAGAGAAAGCAAAAGAGGAAAAAGAAAAAAAAAGAAAAAAAAAAAAAAGAGGTCCAAAACGACGTCGTTTTGGACCGCCGCAGGTAATCACGGTAGACGATCCGAACTCCCGCCTCAATATGGTATTCATTTTTTTTATTATTTTGGTTTTTTTTTTTTGTGACATACGACCTTTGTTTTGACTTGAGTTTCTGAGACAATATTTAGTTTTTTTTAGAAAAATAAAAACTAATTTAATAAAAAAAATATCCAAAAAAATAGGTAAACTATCAATAGGTCCTAATAGTTTGACTTAATTCCTATTAAATTCTATTGAAAATAAGTCTTTGTAAAATTGACTCTAAAAATAATTTTTTTGTGACAATTTTTTGTATATGTCACTAAAAATTGACAATTAGTGACTTTTTTTTGTCATAATTTTTATATATTGTCACTAAAACTTATAATTAGTGACGTTTTTTGATAACAAATTTTTCTCATAGGACCTATTAGATAATAAGTCCATTTATTAGGACCTACACGTATGTACCTTAAAAAAAAAAAACTATTTCTACCCTCCTTTTTTTTTGCTCGCAATCTCAACTAATGGCGCCCTAATTCTTGAATAAAGAGCGGCAGGGAGCGGCCGCACTCTCAAAAATTTGAAAAATGTCATATATTATATTAAAAATTTTAAAATAACTTAAAATTATAGAAGTTCGCACTCCCAAATTTTTTGTAGATAATTTTAAAATTATATAAAGTAACCCCTCTAATTTTTTAAACTATAGAGTAGCCCCTCAAAGATATAATTCTAAATCCGTCCCTGTTTGGGTAGGAAATGGGGCAAACCGACAATTTTGTCATTGAAATGAAACATTTTTATTTACGAAGGAAATGTTTTCAACTGTCTTTATTTAGAATGAAATTTAAAATTTAAGATCAAATGTATTATAATTAAAAAGTTCAGAATCATAGTGATACAAATCTTAAACTATAAAATTTGTTAGTATAATTCGCTCAAGAAAAAAGTGTTGACCAAAAAAGAGAATAAATGAAAAGAACAAGAAAGGAAAAGAAAATTATAGGAATATTATATGATTTTATAAAACAAACAATAACATCTTATTTTTTCCTTCTAGCACCTTTAATTTTTTTTTTTTTTCCTTTTTCTCCCCCAAAACCCAAATTACACAGTAATATGTATGTATATATTTGGCTCCTGTCAGCGAAGACGTGTTAACTTGCGAAGTTGGGCACCGCCAAAACCTTCAATGGCGATTCGGCAGATTCAGAAGCGATTACTCTCTCTCTTTGCCTCTACAAACATTCATACCTCTCTTCCCAACGGTAATCTCTCTCTCTCTCTCTCTAAATACACGCATATGCAGGACTAAATTTATAGCAAGTAAAGCATAAATTGGAAACTATAGAAGTAAGGTTCGATTCGAGTTTTGTTCGATTTTGAACTTTGCTTTTTAGCTTGTGAACTGAATGAATCATTTACAGAGCAGTTCATAGTTATTGATTCTGATGAACTCTTTAATGGAGTGATGGAGATACCGAAGCTATTATTATTATTGTTGTTGTTGTTGTTGTTGTTGTTGTTGTTGTTGTTTTTGTTGATAATTTTTCCTGATATTAGCTAATTAGCAAACTGTTGTAAGGGATTGAGATACCTAATACTTATGCTCAAAGTAGAAATTTCGAGTAAAAAGCTTCATTTGATATGAGTCACTCCAAAGGACAAACTCAAATTTGAGTGAAATTGCAAGTGTGAAGTTTTGAGTGAATGCTAGGAGTTGGAGTAAAGGAGAATTTGGAAAATTTGAGTGAAAGCACTTATGTGTCAAGTTTTTATTGGATAGAAATTTGAGTAAAGGAATTGGGTCTCATTTTGATTTGAGTAAAAAATTTGAGTAAAACTCAATTTGGTATAGCCTAGAGGTTTGAGTAAAGGAGTGGATAGGATTTTAGTGGCTTTTTACTCAAATTTAACTTTGAGTCGAGATTTGGGTAGGGTTGGAGATGCGGCCTAGTTTTGCAACTCTACTTTTTAGCTTTTAAGCTAAACAGTTAAAAGCCAACAAGCTGTACAAAAAAAAAAGTAAAATCTTTTTTGTCTATTTTTTGTACGTTATTTTTTGTAAAAAGTTAAAAAGTGGTTTCAAATATACTAGTTTTTTTACATTATATTTTAGTCAAAAAATCAAAAAGTTACTAAAAAAAGTCTATTTCCAAATGAGGCCGGCATAGAGTTACCTTGTGTGAACTTTGTGATATGAAGCCTAGACTCTACAGATCATAACTTCTTGAAAATAGAAGAAATCACGGTTTTGTTTTCAGAATCTATTTTATGAAAAATACTAAAAACTAATTTGGTGAAGATGAACACCAAAAAGATGTTTTGGAATTTTTAAATGCAATTTTTGCACGAAAAAAAGAAGACAACATGAAAATCGTGAGTGTTTTTGAATTTTCAAATACTATTTTTGCACAAAACAAAAAAGAAAACAATATGGAGCATGTGTGTTTTTGAAATTTGCATTATTCTTTCACTATATTACTTCTTCTTTATTTATTTATTTGCAGAAAACATATTCTCAAAAACCCCAAACAAAGTGCACAAATTTTTAAAATATTGAGCAACATGGAACCATTAGAAATTTTACTTCAATGGGTGAGATGCCTCATCTTGACAAATTTATCAAATATTGAGTAACAATCCCAGTAATCCTCACTAAGCCCAGACAAAATTCATATGAGGTTCTAGTGAATTTGTGTAGTGTAGTGATAGGTTTTGACATATGACAGCTGACAAATATGTTTGAACTTGTGTCGATGGTATTCCTCTGAATGGAATCTGGTCAATGTGATCATGTTGACATAATATTTGCATAAACTTCATAATCCAATTAAATTAAAGAACCTATATTATGTTGTTTTCAATTTGTGGTGACTATGATGGTGTACGATTAGTCTTGATAGATTAATGACTGAGATGAATGAAGCACATATAGGCTGAAACGCTGAGTTTCGTAAGAAAGAATTTACTGGACAAAATTTAGGTTATTTTGCAGGACATACTTTGTTCTCAACAAAGCATCAAAATGTATAGGATTTTTTTTTTTTTTTTTTTTGTGTAAAATCATAGCACCAATGAATGTGATGCCAGTTAGAATCTTCTTTAAATTACAATATTCTAGTTTTCAAATTTTCGACGTACTCTAACTAAAGATTTGGATTCGACCTTTTCTTGTTCTTCTTGGGGTTGGATTTATTTCTGTTAGTTGACACAGTTAATTGCTATGAAATTTTATACTTGTGAATTAGGTTGAAAAAAGGGAGAGGGAATGGGAGTGTGGATTGTTCCCTAACCAAGGTGATTTTACATGCCAAGTGAGAATGTGTGCTATTTGTTCTAATTGTGGCAAATTTGATTTTCCAATATCACTCATTTTTTTGTTGTTCATTTTTTAAGTGAGTAGTGTCTTAGAGACTCATGGTTTCCTGCATGATAAACCCGTTTCTGCATGAAGAAGGCATATTATGCTGCTGCTGTTCTTCTTATCATAGTTTGTTTTGGATCTACTACTTACAGAACCCTTGTGGCAATTTCGTCCTTCTGCAAATCATTTCTTCAGTAGATACGAATTTAGTAAAAGAAGAATTCAGACAGAGACTGAACCAAGTGAGCAGGCTGTCAAAGATGTGGAAAGCCATGAAGCTTCTCTCTCCAACCCGACTGATAATGACGATTCTGCTGTGAAATTCAATGCCGCCTCCAACTTGAAGATATCCCCCAACCATGATCTTGCCATGATCTTTACTTGCAAAGTCTGTGAAACAAGATCCGTCAAGACAATGTGTCGTCAATCATATGAGAAAGGTGTGGTGGTGGCACGGTGTGGCGGGTGCAATAAGCTGCACTTGATTGCAGATCATCTAGGGTGGTTTGGACAACCAGGGAGCGTTGAGGACCTCCTGGCTGCTCGTGGGGAGGAAGTGAAAAAAGGTTCTGCTGATACTCTAAATTTAACACTGGAAGATTTGGCTGGAAAGGAAAAGATGGATGGTTTGTAATTTGGTGTGATGTTCTCTTGATGTGAATTGGATTATCAACAGTTTTTTTTTGTTGATGAAACTAGTTTTTTTTGTTTGTTGATAAAACTACTTGTGCTAGGCAATTGTTCCTATTTTGGATTTTGGTTTTGCATTTTTCTACATGTTTGTGTGCTTCTGTGTGTATGTGTGTATACTTGTTCCAGCACAAGTTTGTGTTACAGATGCACCCAGTCACGGAATGAATTATTTTGTATTCAAAATCTTTAGAACAAGAGAAATGTCATTGTATTGTATCACCACCCACCCTACATTGTTATACCCACAATTGTGTGTGTGTAAATTAAATAAACAACAAAATAAAATAAAATAATTTAGAAAATAATTATATAAATTAAATTCCGAATGACATGCTTACAGAAATTAAAGTCGAGACTTGTGTTGGACATAATCTTTTTAAAGTAGATTTTGTTCTCGTTCCGGTGCTTCGAGTTTTAACCGTCATGCAACGACTAACACTTGAATTTGCAGTACTACAAAATCAAGTCTTGCGAATCAAAACTTCGCTGCAACTCTCTCTTTCTTTTTCCTAAAATTAAATGCAGAATAAATGTAGAAAATAGGAAGACAGAAAAGGAAGAAAAGAGACGGAAATCTGAGGGAAATTTCAATGTTCTGAATTGCTGGAAGGCTTGACCTTTTATAGGAGAAATGGTAGCTTTTCCGAACAGGTGCCAATAGATATGCACCTGTTCGGACAGATTCAATAAGCAAAGACCAGTTTGGACAGATATAGATTTGTCCGGGAAAGAATTCAACAGGTATGAACCTGTTTGGGTAGGTTAGGATCTGTTTGGGTGAAGGAAAAATCTGAACCAATTTATTTTGAATTTTGAAACCAAAATAATAAATAAATAAATAAATTACAAATGTTTTTGGCCAAAAAAGATAAGAATTGGGTCGGACAAGCCCAACCCAACCTCATACCACGCACCTGTCCCCAAGTCCAGGCCCAGCCCTCCCGGACGGTCAGCGATAGCGGCGCATGCGTGTGGTTTTTGTATTTGGGTCCAATGGGTCTAGCCTACTTTACCTATAACCTCATCCTTTGTAGCTAGACTTTCCGCACTCCTTTCGGAAGGCCAATAGCTCTACAGTTCGGACTGTACTTGTGGTTCTGAATTTGATTTCATAAGTGCAATGTGAAATAATGAAAACACAAAAAGAGTCAAAATCCGTCAATTCGTTTTGGAAAATCAATGTTTGAATCAAATGCTAAAAATAGACTGCTTTTCCAGATTACAGAGTTGCTACCTAAATATTTTTGAGAAACTTAGGAAATCCGAGACTCATGCCAAAGGCCATTTCATCACCAAAGTGTCTCGGTTCGGGAACTTAGGTACGAGAAGGGAAGGTCATGAATTGAGCACCGCACTCGCTCGATCAAAGATCGGCCTCTACTAATCATGATGTGATTTTTATTTACATTATATGCTCTTGTTCTAATTATTAGACTAATATTACTATGTGATACACGCAAGTATAGATCAATTTACAAAAGTTGGAACATTTGATTTCATGTTTGTTTGAAAATTGTTTTTGATACTCGTCATTTGAAAAGGCGAGTTTGCATGTACATTAATCAATTTATCCCAACTTATGTAAAAAAGCCTTCATCCACTGGCATTAAAAGAGTTATATCACTTAAACAATTAGTTTCATGGTATTCATGCTTATCATGGCAACAATTACACGCATGCGGTTATGCCAAAGCAATAAGTGCTCACCTAGTACTTCAAGCCAAAACAAAGCAAATTAATTAAAGAAATGTGCAAGCTCCTAACTAATGCAATATGACTAATGCAACGCACACATTATGTATTTTATAGGCTCGGCTATGAGCATGTGATATGATTTCATTCAAGACATGCGAGGGAGCACGTATTCAAGTAAATGAATTTGAACATTTGATATTGGGTTAGCATGATGAGCCGAACCTTGGATGCATGTAAAACAATGGATGCAAAGCATAAAAATGCTAATGAAGCGTGATGTCCTATACTAACCATCATAAGCGAGTAAGTAAAAGGGAGAAAGACGTGGGGTTGGAAGACATACAAGTTATTACAACATTGCCCTCGTGCAAGAGGGTGCGAATCAAAGTCCAAAAGTCCGAATTTAACTAATTATTACAAGACTGAATAAATATACAAGCGAGACTAATTAACTAGCTAACTATACTATTACAACAAGCATAACCACGATAAATAAACTCGCTATTTAAACTAATTGACTACAACAATTACAACGGGACAATAATAATTATTACAACATTAATGATTAATGAGACTAATTACAATAAACAATATTGAATAAATTAATTACAATGATGATCATGATGTAAGCGAGGATGCGCGAGGGTTGCATGCATGCACATGTACAATGTTCAAGAACAACTCTGTCTACCCCAGGCCTGCTTTGTTTCACCTCAGCCACTGCCCTCTGTTTTCTGCAAAAATACACTACTGACCAAACATTGAGGACCGGCCGGCCCTCAATGAAGCCCGGCTGGGCTAAGAGAAGGCCGGCCGTGCCTCAATTTTGTGCAAGACTCTATTTTGTGTATTTAAATGAAAACAATGAAGACAGAGTGATCTGGACTCTGTTTGTCCCTCTACACTCCGCTGTCATGGAAAAGCCGCGAGAGAAGGTTAGAATTGTTTCCAAAATCATTAATGAGCAAGTTGATTGCTTGATGATTTCGGGTACAATTTGGACAAAAATTAATGAATGTAATGAACAACAACCACCCTTTCTTCCTATCATAAAGTAAACTCAAAGAGGGAGGTAGAGACACTTTAAGGTTCATCAAAACATCATGAGTTGACGTATAATGACCCTTGACACGATGGACTCGGCATAACATCCGGCCAAACCCAAGCAATATGACTCATTTTCTTTATGTTGGTTGATTCATTTTAAGCCAATTTTCTTAGTCATTTCTATTCTTTAGTCCATTAAGTCCAAGGTGATGATTACGTCCACTAAATGAGAAGCGTGTCAAACAGGAAGTAATTCTCAACATGAAAGAGAGACTATGTCGTTGGCGATGAACCTCTGTAGAGATTAAGCCATTAAGCATAGATCTCTAGCTTATGTTTTGAACAACCGTCAACCGATTGAAACAACTCTCAAATTAAAGAAATGAATGGTAAGTTGATTATTAAATGAGGCTCTTGACATGGAAGTTTAAACAACGAAAGGCCAAGAACAACATACAACAAGCTATATGTGAGAATTTATGATATAACAAGCAAACTAATCAAAGCATGAACTAATTAAATAAATTAGGACAACACTAAAACAGCCCCTAATATACAAAAAATAGTGACAAAACTATTTCAAAAAGGGGAAGAAAGTGAACACAAATAGGGGAGGACTAGTTAGACAAACAAGCTTGCACTTCAAGCATGATATTTAAAGCATAAATTAATTAAATGAGTCAAACAACCCCTAAAACCAATAAAAGCAATGACAAAACAACCCCCAAAACAAGTCAAAAAATAGTTTGAAAAGCTA
Source organism: Camellia granthamiana (assembly GCA_036172215.1). Classification (NCBI taxonomy): domain Eukaryota; kingdom Viridiplantae; phylum Streptophyta; class Magnoliopsida; order Ericales; family Theaceae; genus Camellia; species Camellia granthamiana. The sequence continues at coordinate 171,143 of JAXFYN010000188.1, forward strand.
GAAAAATTAAGCAAAGTTTAAAGAGAACAAAGTTAGTAAGCAAGCCTAAGAAAGGGTGGCTAACCCCTCCACTTTTTACAACTTCAAATCACATATTTTAGCACCTGAAAATAGTCCAAAAACAGTCTAAAAACAACCCAAAAACAGTGGCTAAAATTTAAAAAATATGTGGGAAACACAAGGATATAAGCTTGAAATAAGGTTCAAGGAAGGTTGGTTAACCCCTCCACCCTTGGTAGCTTTTAAATCACAAGTTTCAGCCCACAAAACACCCCCAAAACAATGTATATAAATCAAGGAAAAGAGAGAAAAAGAGTGAGAGAGAAGTAAAGAAGAAGATGTAAAAGTTATACCTCTTGAAAGAGAGGATGCTTGTAGTTAAACAAACTTGATCCTAATCAACCTCAAGTTTGTGAAACTTAGGTTGAAATCTCAACAAAAAACTCCAAGAACAAGCTCTAATGGTGTATGTATAGCTAAAGGTAATGTGAGGTCAAGGAAGCCTTTGGAAGGAAGATAGATGTGCTATCAATGCCTAAGCCTCTTGGAAGGTCTTTCTAACTTTAAAATATGAAGTGGGAGGTCCTATTTATAGAGTTTGAGCCAAAAAGATCATAAATATCTTCAAACAAAGATATTTGTTCAATTCCCGCCAGCTGTCTGTCTGGCACCATCGAGACACGGCCAGGCCTAAAAAGTAACCCAGGAAAAGTTTTCATTGAGGCCCGGCTGGGCCTCAATGAAGCACGACCGGTTCTAAATGAACTCGGCCGGGTCTAAAAGATTGCACTTCAGGCCTGACTTTAAACGGGCATATCTCCCTCATTCGGACTAGGTTTTAGGTGATTCTTGAGTCTAGATTGAAGCCCCAGAAGTCTAATTTCCAATGGTGGTGGCTTCACATCTAAATTCTAAGTGTGCAAAGAGATATGCCTATTTTAGTAAAGACTGCTCATTTCTATCTTAATCGGATTGATGCCTACCTTCTCCGAACTAGTTTTCTTCCCTCCCTTCCTATTTTCTTCAACTCCAAACCTATAAATAAGAGGTTTTAAAGATTTTTCAAAGAGTTCACCTCTCTTCCATGTATTTCCACTTGGTTCTTACTCGATTTACCTAAAAGATGCAATGTTTTAAACGAAATGCAAGCCTCGAAACATCGTAAAAGCATTTGGAAAAATATTTTGAAAAAGAGGGTTTTAAGGTCTAAAATAGTTTGGCCAAAATGAGGTGTAAGGTTGGGATTAGAGCTTGAATCCAAATTTCTTCGGTAAGAATTCAAAAGATTGCACAGTGTAACTTTCATCATCGAGTGTTCAGAACAAGTCTTAAGGGCAGTCAAAAATGGGGTGTCTACACTTTTCCACAAACTTGGGTACACCTTGGGGCCCATCCCAAGTATCCCAAGCATCCCAAGCTAAGGTATATAAACCCATTCAAAACCTTAAGCCTTTCCAATGTAGGACAATCACCTTTCACAAATGTATAAGAAACCCACCTAAATCTATTCCACAAACCCGAAAATGTGCGTTGAATTCATATTCATCCGGAAATGGTTTTGAGCAACCAAATACACGGTTTTATTCACTACACGACATTAAACATGAACCCAATGAAAAACGCTAAAAACAATGCTTGGGTCCCACCTTAATTAATGCTCAAAGTTAGCAAAAAATAAGAGGTTTTTCCAAAGCCTCCATAGCCATTTTCCAACAATCCCTCACATGAATGGGATTCACGATAACAGACATGAAACAAGATGTAGACAAAGAAAGAATACATTAAGAAGATACACCACATCGAGATAGGTAGCTTTTGGCTTTGAACCTCCTCTAGTGAAAGTCTATCGGACTTACTAGCTAACCAGTGGACGCGATGCCTTGAACTGTTCAACTATTTGTGTAAGCCAAGACAATAGACTACACATAGTGTATCCACAGACACAATTTGGTTCTTACGGTTTTGTTCATTTTGGCCCTGAACAACACCTGGTAATTTATGAGTGCTCTAGAGAATTTAGTCTTCTTAATTCTCACAAAACCGGCCCAGTTTACACTCATATAGGTGATTTCTTATTAAGAGTATCCTACTATACCCCACTTGGATGTCCAAGCTATAAGAATCATTAAAAGCAAAACTTATCTTACTAACGCTATAGGTATCACTTTTCTTATCATAGAAATGGGTAAGAGTAAACCTTCTTAGTGATACATGAAGTCATCCATAATTCGATTGTCCCTTTGAAATTAGATCTTGGGATCTCCAGTCAACTAGGTTGTGTTGCCATTATGGCGACTTTTAAGTAATAGGCTTTAATCCCATTCCCCTCGATAAACGGTACACTTGCTCTCTGACTAGCCCTTTAGTCAATGGATCTGCAATATTCTCCTTTGACTTTACATATTCTATGGAAATTATTCCATGTGAGAGCAAACGCCTAACGGTATTATGTTTTCGACAAATGTGTCGAGACTTACCGTTATACATATGATTATGTGCCTCGTCCTATTGGTGCTTTACTATCGCAGTGAATGCATATAGCTAGCACAGGTTTAGGCCACATTGGAATGTCTTCTAAGAAATTACGAAGCCATTATGCTTCTTCTCTTTTTTTTATCTAATGTGATAAACTCATATTCTATTGTCGACCTTGTTATGCATGTCTGCTTGGAGGATTTCCACAAGACTGCAGCACCTCTCAAAATAAAGACGTATCCACTAATGGATTTTGAGTCTTTAGTATCCGATATTCAATTAGCATTGCTATACGCCTCGACTACTGCTGGATATTTGGTATAATGTAAGCCATAATTTTGACTATGTCTTAGATACCTAAGTACCATAATTATTGCTTTCCAATGATTAGACCCTAGATTACTTGTGTACCTACTCAATTTGCTCATAGCATAGGCTATATCTGGCCTAGTGCAATTCATTAAGTACATCAAGTTTCCGATTATCCAAGAGTACCCTAATTGTTATATGCCTGCACCTGTATTTTTTGATAAATGAAGACTAATGTCAATAGGTGTTTTAGCAGGATGGTCGTCTTGCTTTACAAATTTCTCCAGAATCTTCTCAACATAGTGAGACTGAGATAAAGCATATCCTTCAGATGTTATAGTAATTTTTATTTCTAGAATTACATCTGCTACTCCCAGATCATTCATGTTAAACTTTCTGTTTAACATTTTCTTTGTGGATTTAATCATGTCATTATTGCTTTCAATAATGAGCATGTCATCCACATAAAAACAAACTATGACATAGCCTTTGTCTATGCTTTTAACATAGACGCATTTGTCACATTCGTTTATCTTAAAACCATCCGAAAGCATAGCATAATCAAATTTTTCATGCCATTGTTTCGGAGCTTGTTTTAATCCATAAAGAGATTTGACAAGTTTACAAACCTTTTTCTCTTGGCCGGGAACTTGAAACCCTTCCGGTTGTTCCATATAGATTTCTTCATCTAACTCGTCATTCAAAAAAGCTGTTTTAACATCCATTTGATGTATTTCCAGATTATACAAAGCAACAATCGCAATTAACATGCGAATAGATATTATTCTTGTCACTGGTGAATAGGTGTCAAAATAATCAAGGCCTTCCTTCTGCTTGTATCCCTTAATAACAAGCCTAACCTTGTATTTATCAATTGAACCATCTGCTTTTATTTTTCTCTTGAATATCCACTTATATCCAAGAAGTTTACATCTTGGTGGAACAGTTCCCAAGTATGATTTTGTAAAATTGATTTAATTTTATTATTCACAGCCTTTCTTCACAATGGAGTTTCAGGACTTGACATTGTATCCTTGAAGTTTTGAGGCTCATTTTCTAATAGGTATGTCAGAAAATCTGGACCAAATGATTTAGAGATCCTAGCCCTCTTACTACGCTTAGGCTCATTTGCTTCATTATCATTGTGGTCTTCACTGCTACCTATAGTAGTATCAAAAGTTCTTTTATTTGAACTTTTCTCTTCAATTTCCTTGCATGGAAAAATGTGTTCAAAAAATGATACATTCATTGACTCAATAATAGTGTTTACATGCATATCAGGATTTTCAGATCTATGAACTAAAAATCTATATGCACTGCTATTATTTGCATAACCAATGAATACACAATCAACGGTTTTTGGTCCTATCTTAGTCATTTTGGGACTAGGGACTGCCACCTTGGCCAAATATCCCCACATTTTGAGGTAATTATAGATAGGTCGTCGACCTTTCCATAATTCATAAAGTGTTTGATTAAGTTTCTTGTGGGGTACCCTGTTAAGGATAAAATTAGCAGACAAAATCGCCTCCCCTCATAAGTTCTAAGATAACCGTGAACTAATCAACATGGCATTTATCATCTCTTTTAGAGTTCAATTCTTTCTCTCAGCAACTCCATTTGACTGAGGAGAATAGAATGCGGTAGTTTAGTGAATAATACCATGTTCAGAACAAAATTCCTCAAATGGTGCATCATATTCACCACCTCTGTCACTTCTCACTATCTTAAGAGTTTTGCCAAGTTGATTTTCAACCTCAAGTTTATATTGCTTAAAAGCTTCTAAGGCTTCATCTTTACTTCTCAATAAGTAAACATAGCAATATCAAGTGCAATCATCAATAAAAGTAATAAAGTACTTTTTACCTCCTCTAGTTTGAACAAATTTTAAATCACATATATCTGTGTGAATTAAACTTAGAGATTCAGCACTTCTTTATATTTTGTTAAATGATGCCCTTGTGAGTTTTGCCTTAACACAAATTTCATATTTATGATTAGGATCAAATTCTAAGTTTGGTAACCATTCTAAAGAAACAAGTCTACGCAAAGAATTAAAATTAACATGTCCTAATCTATCATGCCATAAAAAAAAAGACTCAGCAATATAAACAGAAGATGTGTTCTTATTATTAATAGTCAAATTAGGTACAATAGTATTTACATTGAGCTGAAAAAGCCCATCACTCATATAACCTCACCCCACATACATGCCACTCTTGGAGAGTATAACTTTGTTAGATTCAAAAACTAATTTAAACCCATTCTTGATTAACAATGCCCCAAAAATCAAATTCTTGCGAATCTCTGGCACATGAAGTACATTGTTAAGAGTGAGTTCTTTCCCCAAGGTCATTTTCAGCACGATCTTTCCTTATCCTTCTATAGTAAAAGTGGAGAAGTTTTCCATAAAAAGATGCTCACCACTTTTCACCACTTTGTAAGTTGTGAATATCTTCTTATCTGCACAGATATGACGGTTTTGCTCCAGTATCCACCCACCACTACTTGGGATTGCCCACCAAATTTGCTTCAGAAACTACTGCAGCAAGATTGATGTCTGACACTCCATTGGAAAGATAAAAATCCTCGGCTATATTGGCTTGTGTTGGCTTTTTGCTTGAACTCCCTCCGTGTAACAACCCCGACCCGTGATTAACGCTAATTCATGTTTAAGTATGCCTAACAAGTAATTAAGGAGAAATCCTGAGTTAATTACATGTGCATTGCATTATTTTGTGTTTATATTTGTTTAACGTAGAAAGATTTGTTCATGTTTTAGCTTTGGATTGTGAATTGAAGGCCTTATCGACAACCGATTCAGAAATTGACTCGGTTTATGTGTTAATTGGAATTTTTAAAATTTTATGGTGGGGTTATTGAAATTCGGTTCGGAACGATTAAATTAAAATAATTTAAGATCTACCTGATTAACTTGATCAATAAAGAATTACATCTTTGCCCAAGCTTATATAAGGCAAATTGTTGAGTCAAGACTAGGAGAATACAATTTCGATCCCTCATCTTGTGACTCAAACAAGCAAAATGTGGAGAGAGAGAGAGGGAAAGAAAATTGAGATCAAAGTTGGGATAGGAGAGAATTGCTAGGAGATTTGGTGAATTGCTCAAGATTTTGCTTGAGTGGAGCTCAATTGAGTAGCCTAGGTAAGAGCTCAACCTTACAACCTTGAAATTGAGTCATTTAGTACATGAATATAAATGAAATAGGTGAATTCACATGGAGTTGAGCTAGAATTTAAGAAAGCAAAGTCATTCATGCATGCATGTCCATATCATGAAGTATTGAAGTTGTTTTCATGAGAATTCTCACATGCATGTTCATATTTTGGTTATAATCTAAGAATTCACCATGTTTTGTGTTGGATATTTCATTTGATCATGTTTTGGGAAACTATGAACTCAAATTATACATGCATGTCATATTTATAGCATGTTCCTATATTTCAAGTTGAATCTTGCATAATTGGCAATTATTGGGCTATGATTCTTGAAATGATTTTTAATTCATGATGTTTTATGAGTTCCTAAGTGTTTTCTCAAGTTTTAGCCCAGAAAAATCAAGTTTTGATGCTTGAAAGTTGAATTTTGAGCTGGTAGAACAAATCTGGAAATTCCAAAATTTGCATCTATGCTCAAATGTAGGAGTTCACGCTCGAGCGACCACTCTGAGTGCGTGTACTTCCGCTCGAGCGACCTGAAGCCCGCTCGAGCGTCCTGAAGCCCACTCGAGCGTGAATTGCATGTTCCCAAAAGTTCATATGTTTTGCAGCACGCTCAAGCGACAAAAGTCACGCTCGAGCGAGGATCTGAATCTCACGCTTGAGCGGGGATCGAGCGTCCTTCGAGCATGAAAAACAAGCAACCAATACTTTTTCAAAGTTTTCAGACCGCTCGAGCGAGGGAAGTTACGCTCGAGTGAACCCTTGTATTCTGCATGTCCGCTCGAGCGAGGAAAGCCACGCTCGAGCGTGGACCCTGTTTTCAGCAAGTTTTGAAAAATGATTTCAAGTGTATTTTTGCATCCTTATTCCATCATAGGCATTTCTAGGCCATGATTAAGACACTATAATGAGGTAGAAACACACCAAAACAAGAAAGGACTAAGTTATCATTTCCGGGTGTGTAATTCAGTATACATTCGTTCTATAACTGTGTAGGTCACACACCTCAAGGAAGTTGAATTGTCCACTTGCAGCAGTTGTTATCAGTGAGTAATAACTTAGTAAAGCTATGTTCAACTTTATATATTTTCTGTATACGAAATAAGATCTACTGAAAGAAATGCCATGCTTTATACTATGAATGATTGTCTAACAATAACAGACATTGATGATATTATGCCATGATTCAAGTATGTTACAAGTGATATCATGCTATGATTCAAGTATACTATAAGTTCCTCGGTATCGGAGGTTCCTTATGGAACTGACAAGTTATCTATACCCGGCTGGAGGTTCCTAAGTGGAACTAACAAGTTTACAAGTTTCTAGTCCGAAGGTTCCTTTATGAGACTGACAAGTTATCCTTACTCGGCCGGAGGTTCTTCTATAGAACTGACAAGTATGATTTAAGCCACTATGTATGAGATCTATTAGCACTAACGGATGTAATACGTAAGATTAAGCATGAACTCTGATTTTTGTATACATGCTCAGAACGAGAATACGAATGTGAATTTCAGTTTCAGCCACAGTTATGGGACATCATTCATTTACCCATTTACTTTGTTATTATTCACTGGGCCTCTGCTCACTAGTTATTTATTATGTATGTAGGTGAGTAGGCTCGTGATCAGGCTTAAGATGATACCTGGGGTATTTTTGTATTAGTCAGCCACCTTTTACGCCTTACGATGAGGTTCCAGATCAAGTCATGTTTTGTGGCTGTGTCAATATGGATGTACAAGACTGTTTCTTTTGTTTTATGAACAAGTTCTCCTATTGTATGTACTTGAAAGTGATGTGTAAATACTGTACCTATGACGTCACTCGTATGTTTATAAAGTTTAAGATTTTCAGTTCCATATATGTTTGCACAGCTCGATGGACTATGTATATTTCTTTATGTAATTACTTCCTCAGCCCCTAATCTCAAGTCAAGTCTTAAGAGGCCTTTGGAAATCCAAGGATTACTGGCCGGTTACGACGCTAAACCTATAGGGGCGGGTTTGGGTCGTGACACTCCGTTTTTACGAACGTGACAATCCTTAGTGCGATGTCCATCTTTGCCGCACACAAAACATTTGCTTTTGAACCTCTTGTTGAACCCGTTGTTGATTCCTTTGTTGATCTTATTAGTGGATCCTTGTTTGGGACCATTGCCATCATGCTTCCGCTTTTTGTTGTTGAACTTTGACCCTTGTTTATGTTCCACAACATTTGTTTTAGCCTGCATGGCATGGTTTCCTGATTTCTTGTCGGAACCATGGTTGTCCTCCTCAATCTTGAGTCGCACTATCAGTTCCTCCAATTTCATCTTCTTGCGCTTATGCTTCAGTTAATTCTTGAATTCTTTCCAGGATGGTGTCAATTTTTCAATGATTGCCACTACTTGGAAAGATTCACTGAGAATCATCCCTTCCGCATGTATGTCATGGAGAATTAATTGGAGATCTTGAACCTGACTAATAACCATTTTGGAATCCATTATTTTAAAATTTAGAAAACGATCGACAACAAATTTCTTTGTACTGACATCTTCTGTCTTATATTTATGATCCAGAGATTCCCACAGTTCTTTAGCAGTACTTTTGACACTATACACATTGTATAGTGTATTGCCCAACCCATTGAGGATATAATTTCGACACAGAAAATCACCATGTTTTCATACATCGACTGCGGAAACCACTTGCTGGTCAGTTTCTCCTTCGTTCAGTGCCACAACTTTTTCATGAGTGACGCGAGCCAAATTCAATGTGGTAAGATAAAACATCATCTTTTAAAATCATTTCCATTGAATTTTTCTGGCTTCTCCCCATGATTTATCGGTACTGCCGGAGTCATCACTGACACAACAGGTGAGGGGTTGGAGTAATAACAGTCTCAATACTGTTTATTTCAGTTGTCATAATTTTGACAAAATAATAATACACCAATTACAAATTTATACAAAAAAGAATTTACACACAAAATAAGCAGAATAATATTTTGTAACAAAATTCTAATGATAAACAGTATATTACTACTATGTTATCAAAGAAATCATTAAATAGTATATGACTACTATTTAATTTCCCGAAACAAAATATTCATCAGTCTAACACAGAAATAAAAATTCAAGAAATTTACTTTAAGATTGTTATATCCACAGTGGTGTGTATGTGTCAATTAAATGTATAATTAAATAAACAACAAAATAAAATAATTTAGAAAATAATTACATAAATTAAATTCCAAATTAAATGCTTATAGAAATTAAAGTCGAGGCTTGTGTTGGACACAATTTCCTTAAAGTAGATTTCGCCCTCGCTCCGGTGCTTCGAGTTTTAACCGGCGTCTACTTCCCAAGATGCAACGACTAACACTTGAATTTGCAGCACTACAAAATCAAATCTGGCGAACCAAAACTTTACTGAAACTTTCTCTTTCTTTTTCCTAAAATTAAATGCAGAATAAATGCAGAAAAGAGGAAGACAAAAAGGGAAAAAGAGAGATGAATAAAATTGATGGAAGGCTTGGCCTTTTATAGGAGAAATAGTAGGTTTTCCAACAGATGCCAACATATATGCACCTGTTCGGACAGATTTAATAAGCAAAAACCTGTTTGGACAGATATATATCTGTCCGGGGAAAGAATTCAACAGGTATGAACCTGTTTGGGTGGGTTAGGATTTGTTTGGGTAAAGGAAAAATCTGGAGCCAAAATATATAAAAAATAATTAAATAAATCACAAATGTTTTTAGCCCAAAAACATAAGTAATGGGCTGGACAAGCCTAACCCAACCTCATACCATGCATTCGCGCCCCTGTCCGGACGGACAACGGGGTGCGTGTGGTTTTTGTTTTGGATCTAATGAGTCTAGCCCACTTTACCCATAACCTTACCCTTCCACAAACTTGGATACCCCTTAGGGCCCGTCCCAAGTATCTCAAGTTAAGGTATATAAACATATTCAAAACCTTAAGCCTTTCTAATATGGGACAAGTGCATGTCACAAATGTATAGAAAACCCACCTAAATCCATTTCCACGAACTCAAAAATGCGCGTTGAATTCACATTCATCCGGAAATAATTTTGAGCAACCAAATACACGGTTTTATTCACTACGCGACATTAAACATGAATCTAATAAAAAACGTTTAAAATAACGCTTGGGTCCCACTTTAATTAATGCTCAAAATTAGCAACGAATAAGGTTTTTCCAAAGCCTCCAAAGACATTTTCCAACACAGGGATTAGTCCATTTATTTGGAGATAATATTTAAAAAATTAATGAAAATAAATGATACTTTTCATATACTTTGATGATACAAAATATTGAAAAACAATCATCCCTACTAGACTCTTAATCAAGTTTTCAGAAAGTTAAACAAAGGCCTCTTTTGAGAAGCTAGCCAGAAATCAGTTTTTAAATTATTTTGAGTCATATTATTTTTCATATTTTTTTTACATATTTTTTTTTAAAAATTCAAAAAATTAGCTTTTAATTATCTCTTCAAAGCATCTTGAAATATGAATATTATTTTTTTTTAAGATTATAATTTTTTTGAGTAAATTATACTTTTAATCCTTCTAGTTTGTTTAAAATTTACCTTGATTTTTATTATTTTAAATTAAATAATTTGAGATTAAATTTGGTTATTCCATTCGATTAAAGGTTAAAATTGATAATTTTAAAACATTTGTTAGTCTTTAAAAATATACACATAAAGAAAATTAAAATAAAATAACCAAATTAAAACTGAAATTAAAGAGTAAGGATTAAATTATTTAAATTAAAATAATAAGAATCAAAATCAAATTTAATTTAAATCACAACGGTGAGAAGTATAAAAAAATAAAATTTGTACTTATTATTAAATAATTTTTTTAATTATGCTCAATATTAAACGGGTCAAAATTGTCGGGTCGGATATACCGGATTACATGCATATATACAGTCTGTGTGTCAGTTCTGTGCCCATATGAGATAGAAGAAGATGGCAACCCATTTTGCTTCTTCATCCTCAATGTCTTCCCCTTCACTTTTGAGCTACCCATCAACAAATTCTATGGCAATGTTAGGGTTTATCTCTCATTACCCCAAAACCAATCTGGGTACCTCTCTTTGGGAAGTCAAAACGAGCTTCAGCTCTAGTTTTCTCTCTCTTTCCATCGCAAGAAAACAGCAGAGAAAGTCATTTCTAGGTGAAATCTTCAGTAACCCCCCTCCCCCCCAAATTCCAGTATTTGTTTGGTTTGTTGCCAATTTTCATCCTCTACTTAGATTTACTGTGAATTTCATTTGCACTGATAATTATAGGGTTAATTGTACTAAGACCCCTCAACTATCAGTGAATATCATTTTACCCCTCATCTATGACCCTGTACATATTGACCCCTCAACTATGAAAATGGTATAAATACATCCCTTTTGAGGTCATCTAGAAGGGGTCTGCAGGGCGAAAGTGATACATTTTTTTCTAGTTGAGGGGGTCTTGGTCTAAATAACCCTTATGAGTAATTCAGTTAATTGGTTCAACTTTTGAACTAACAAGAATTTTTCTTCGTGTTTGATATTACAATTAGAGAATTTATGGGTATGTTTATGTGTCATAGTGTCAATTAAAAAATATCTTTATTAATTGATAATTTTGTTTTCTTAACTGATTAGGTAGAATAGAGAGATTATTGAGGACATACAAGGGGAATGAAGGAGAAACTAGTCATGGAAAGGAAGAAAGCAAAAAGATTGTGCATAGTGAAGAGAGAATCTTAAAATTTTCTAAGTGAGGTTATTAGATGAAATTTTTTTTATTGAATTTTAGTTGTTTATTTTCCTTTCCATCCAATTAGAAAATCATTTTTTCATTTGAGAAAATTTTAAGATTGGGATAGATACGAGTAGCAAATGGGTATGAGGGTGCTGTGACAGCAATTTGGGGGTAGATTTTATGCCCCAACTTTTCTGGCTTCCAGAAATAATTTTGAGGTTTAGGGCTAGGCTGTAGGATAACAATGGTAGTGAATTTTGCATCTATAATAGACCAAAATTGTTTTGTGGAGCAATTACTATCATTATAATTGATGAGGAAACCTCAACTTGACCTTTTGATTTGTGTCATTGCATGATCCCTACTGGTTCATAAAAGTAATTTTCCCTAAGGGGAAAGGACGATGCTTAAACTTTTATATATGCTATTTTCTGGCAGTCCGATCAGTGGCAGCTCCTTCAGATACGGCTACTGGTTTTGATGAGATGGTTTCTGGAACCACGAGGAAATATTACATGTTAGGCGGAAAGGGAGGCGTTGGAAAGACAAGTTGTGCTGCATCTCTTGCTGTAAAATTTGCAAACAATGGTCATCCAACTCTTGTTGTTTCAACTGACCCTGCTCATTCTTTGAGCGACTCTTTTGCCCAGGTTTAAGATAATTATTATTTTAGTCCCGGTGAAGTCATCATTTATGTCGTTCCAGTGTTAATTTCCTTAAAATGTAGTTTTTCATGTTACAAATTACATTCTGAGCATGTGTGTGATTCGTAGGATTTGACTGGAGGGACACTAGTGCCAGTTGAAGGACCTGATTCTCCATTGTTTGCCCTTGAGGTGTGTAGGAAAGTGATTCGTGTTACTTTTTTATGGTGATAATTTATCTGTCTAGCTTAGTTAGTAACCATAAATCACAAATCTGTTCTTTCTTGTTATGATGAACTTGGTGCCTTGTGTCGTTAGATTAAATGTAATACTATTAACAGATAAATCCCGAGAAAGCTAGGGAAGAATTTCGCAGTGTAAACCAGAAAAACGGGGAAAGTGGAATTAAAGATTTTATGGATGGCATGGGCCTTGGAATGCTTGTAGAACAGGTAAAGCTTTATTTGTGTTTATAATTATTGGAACTTGAGAGCAATTATCTTTCTTCGTGTAACTTGAATTGAGAAATTAATGTCTTGATGGTCTAGATATGCAAATTCTTAATGGGCAATGAAATATGTTCCCTTTTGGTATCGTGGAGCCCTTGTAAGAACACAGTGAAATTTCCAAAAGTATTAAGGGCAAAATCGTCTTTTCACAAATTTGCTAAAAAGGCTGCTTTTTATGAAAAAGTCATCCCAAACAGGCTTATTTGCTTTTGACTTTTTTAGCCAAAAAGCTGCTTCTTTATTTCTTCCCCAGTAGATTCAGATTAATGCCTTTTAGCATTTATGTTTAATTACCTCGCTATATTTAGGCTTTGATTATTTTTCTCATTTTCTATCTGTTTAATTACCTTCCCTAGAATACATTTCTTTTTTTCCAAAAAATATAAAAAATGTCAATTTGCTGATAGCTTTATTATAATGCTGACTCAACTTGTCTATCTTGAAACTTTTTATTGAAAGTTAGGAGAACTAAAGCTAGGAGAGCTTCTAGATACACCTCCTCCTGGATTGGATGAAGCGATTGCAATTTCCAAGGCATGTGTGTTCTCTCTGCTCTGCTTTTATGAATTTTCTCTGGTAACATCTTCTAGGGTTTTTTTCTTTCTTTCTTTTTTTTTTTTTTTGCTGACTTTATAATCTATTATCAGGTTATACAATTCCTTGAATCAGAAGAATATAATATGTTTACTCGAATAGTTTTTGATACTGCCCCAACGGTGAGCAAAAAGTTCACATTTTAGTGCCGTTTCATTTGTAGAGGTCATTTCTTGAACTTGATGAGTATCGTTTACAGGGTCACACGCTACGTCTTTTGTCCTTGCCAGACTTCTTGGATGCGTCTATAGGGAAGATATTGAAGGTAGAAATCTTTACACAGATTTAAGGTAGCTTATGTTTGAGATCATATGCCGTTTCAATGGGACATTGGTTAGCTTCATGTATTAAGTGAAAGAAATATGTTACAAAATAACTCTATGAACTTATGTCTATTCTTCCACATATTTATTGGTAACATAGGAGACATCTCTATTTTTCCTTGGGAGAATCTTTAGAATTACCACTGTTAGCTTTCAAGTTGCCTCTTAACCATCAAATGAAATGTGAATAACCCAATTCTGAAGGTAGTTATATAGATACTGAAATATGTTTCTAGAGACATACCTAGTGTCCGCTTTCTTACATTCATGGACTTTTATTCACCGTGTTTCCTATCACAGCTTAGGCAGAAGATAGCTTCAGCTACTTCAGCCATCAAATCCGTCTTTGGTCAAGAAGGAACCCCACAGGATGCTGTAAGCCCCCGATGTCACTGGGAATTGTTGTTGTATTTTGTTTTAATAAAAAGTATTTACTGTTCCGTGTTTGTTTTGTTGTAGGCTGACAAGTTAGAGCGTTTAAGGGAAAGGATGCTAAAAGTACGAGAGCTTTTCCGTGATACGGATTCAACAGAATTTGTCATTGTAACGATCCCCACGGTAGTGACCTCTAGATTATAGGGCACTGCTCGTTTTCCTTTCTAGTAAAGGCATGTTTGGTTGCAGTTGCAACTCTAGTGGAAGTAAAACCTATTATCTTGTTTCATGAAGAATCTAGAACTGCACAACTGACTTCTCACTTTAAACTATTCTGCTAAGGTGATGGCGGTTAGTGAGTCATCAAGGTTGCGTGCTTCCTTGAAGAAGGAAAATGTTCCTGTCAGGAGGCTTATTGTTAATCAGGTTCTTCCTCCATCTTCCTCGGATTGCAAGTTTTGCGCAATGAAAAGGAAGGTAAATAATCAATTTACGATCTTATTGCATTCTTTACTAGAAATGTGAGGAATTTGACTACCATATATTGATTAACTAAATCTACTTTTTGAATTCTGCCCATGGTTGATATTAATGCATGTTTGGGAATGTAATTGGATTTTCATGAGAATAATTGAATTAATGTTGCCCTGAACCCTTCATTCTTATTGACATTGGCTTTACATTGTGCAAATTTCTAAATTTTGACAAGTTCACTTGTTTCTAAAAGGATGGAGCAGATTCCAGTAATAAATTTTGGCCATATGTTCAAGCAAGCAACACAAGCGAGCACCTTGTCATATGACATATCTACTTTTCATTTTGTGGGATTAATTTGAAAGTTTCAGTTATTTTTATTCAAATGTTACAGGATCAGACACGTGCTCTTGATATGATCCGGAGTGATCCAGAACTCTCTGGTTTGATTTTGGTTGAGGCACCCCTTGTTGATGTGGAGATTAGAGGTGTTCCAGCCCTTCGGTTCTTAGGGGACATGGTTTGGAAATGAAAATCTGCTCAATGATGTCAGCATAGTTAGGTAACCTTTTCACTTACCACTTTAAACTGAGTTATTTTTCATACTTGCAACATATGAATAGAAAGATTCAATTTCATGGTGGGTTTTAAAATTGACGATCCCTACGCTACTTTCCTTTTTTTGGGATAAATAATCAAACATTATTAGAAAAGCATCAAGGCGATGTAAAAAATACAAAAAAAATAAACAGCCCACATTGGCCTCACGGAACTAACTAAACAAAATCACCAAAAATCTAACTAAACAAATCCTCCACAAAATCTACAAAAGCTAAAACATCAGGATCAATCGAATCTGTAACCCAACTATGGACATGGACATATTGCCGAACCACGTATACCTTGTGTTCTACGTGTTTGATTGTTTCTGTTTACTGTTTTTGACATCGAAACTTTTGATTTCTGCACAACATGCAGGTTACAGGTCAAACTTGGTTATCCTAACAGCGATCTCTGTACACAAGGGTGTTCATAATATGAAGCCTATGGAAGAGAAATATTGTGTAACTCACAAGGAAGCTACAGGTACAGAGAAAGTAATGGAACTTTGTTTTTTTTTATTATTTATAAACATGTTCTTTTAACAAGTACACAATCAAGAGGGAAGAGGAAGAAGGGTTATGTAGAAAGGGAAAGAAAAAGAAGAAAAATCTAGCTGCTGAAATTGAATCTGCAGTGAATCCATCATTACTTGTAATGTTCAGTCTGATATTGTTAGACCATACAGATAAAATGAAATTATGTGGGCTATGCCATTTTTTAGTTTGCTTAAATTCTACATAAATCAATATTTTCTTCCTTTGAGCAAACTATTATTTTGACTCTTCATCTCTGAGTGTCCCCCCCCCCCCCCCCCCCCCCCCCCTCCCTCGCTCTCTCTCTCTCTCTCTAAGTTTAAACCTTTCTAAAGGGTTTCTCAACCTCATTAATGGGTTAGTAGGATTGGTGAAAAATAGAAAAAACAACAATCACAACAAGACTGTAACTGATTTTAATGGCTATGCAAAATGAACAAAAGCAATGCTTGAATATATTTCAATATGAAAAATATTAATGCTGCCTGAAACTTTGGTGCAGACATTGATATTATTTTTGAATGGTTACAATTTCATCCAGACGGGCATTTTCAGGCTCCCGTTCAATAACAATGGTTTCCTTTCTTTATTGGCAGACTTCTATTCAATTTTCCAGTAAAACAAGGATGACCTTACATCAGAAACGTCACTGGGCATCAGGTTAACACGTCAATATACTAACTTAAGCAAGAAGGTCCCATCCTTACAGGCTGTTGCCTAATATAAAAAATTTAAAAAAAAACTAAAAAAGAGAGAACAGAGAGAGAGAGGTAGAGAGAGTACCTCAATTATCAGATAGTCCCCTAATCAAATTCCGAAGAACACAACAAAATTTGGTCAGTGCCATCTAACAATCCTGTGTAGCATATTCAGCCAGCAATGACCCGCTCTGCCTCTGATAATCATTGCCATTTTGTGGGGTGTTTACCATATGTTGAAAACTCCTCAAAATTGCACTTTTCTTTTGTGGGTCAGAGTACAATGACAAATGGTGGATTGAACTCACTTCTTCTTTAGGAAGGCGACCATGCCAAAGAAAGCTATGAGACGGCTGAATATGCCTAACAGGATGAGAGAGGATATACAACGATCCCAATCATGAATATTAAAGCCGAATTCCATAAGTACACCACAACGAGTTATAAGCCACACTCCAGAATACCTGAAATGAAAAGATGATTAGTAGAATACATTTTGTGGGAGCTAAAAATTTGCATAGAAATGTACAGGTCCTAGCATGGACACGTGGCATAATTTTCAGTTCGGGCACTTTGTCTAGACATTTTGCTCGAATGCTCTGTTTGGCCACTCTGCTCAGATGCACTGTTCGACCATTCTGTTCAGATAAATTGTTAGGCACTCTGTTCAGACGCTCTCTTAGGCAGCACTCTGCTTGGCCAATCTATTAGGCTACTCAGTTAGGCCATTTTGGTAGGGACAATCTAGGACAATCCTAACAGCTTATTCAAATAATGCTTATCACCTCCACATGTGGGGGCACAATCTCACCAAAAATGGAGCAATAAGTTGAATAAGTTATTACATATGGTCCCATGTGGAGCTGGAGCAGAAATTATCACATTGGTCCGGAATACCACGAGGCCCCATAATATTTTATAATTTCTCCACCATTTCCATGCTCTATATAAAGACACTCTAAAAGGATAAGGTACGCAACACACTCTCAAATACAGTAATTTGATTACTATTATTATATTCATGCGGTGGTACTGATTTAAATCGGAGTACCCGTTTGGCATAGGCCTGCTGGAACACTAATGGTGTCCTATTTTTCATATTCATGGCGCGTTGGTCATCTCTTTGTTGAACTCTTCATCAATAGTGAGTTCGATTTCCCCCCACATATTTAAACACTCACATATAAATTTCCTAGACATCCTAGGGCTGTATGTGTATCGTTGGATCAATAATGTTAATCCTAATCATGTCAGTTTCATGTAATTGGATCTGGATATTCCAGCAGCACAGAATGACCTTTAAACTTATTAAGGGAGCTGAAGAAAGCTTCAGCAGTCCTATATTCATGTATATTATAAGATGAATTTTCCAAAGCCACTTAATCATGGACATCTTAAAATCATGTACACAAACAAATTCTAATTGTCATGCAATGCTCAAAGAAAATTCAATCAAGAACATTCTAATTGGGTTAAATTGGATAAATGTTGAACAAATCAATCCGACCAGCCCGTTTACTTTGTTGAACTCTCTGGTGGTGGTGGGTGGTGGAGTAGGTGGCAGCGGTTGTGGACGTGGTGATGGTGCAGTGGTGGAGGTGACAGTGGTAGTGGGGGAGGAGGAAGTGGAGGTGGTGGTAGTAAGAGACCATTTTTTTTTTGCTGCGTGAAGGTACAAATTGTTACTTAATATGAGAATTGCATATGCTGAATAAGGTGTAGCATCTGGCCATGATAAAGGGTAGTTGTGTCATACCTTTCTGCATTTGCAATCACAAATGCTTCCAAAGCCCATCTTGGATAGCTCAAGTTTGCTAGTTTCTTCACAAATTTACTCTCTCCAATCTGAATTGAAATCAGAGCTAAAACTACTGGAAGCAGCACCGCACACTGTAGAAAGTGGAAGTACGTTGTCAGCAAAAAATAAAAACTAATTTATGGAAACTCATATTGAAAAGCTGATGAGCTTTCAATGTGAACTGTTATTGCTCACCAGTTGAGCAGGACCAGGTCCAAGGAAGATGGACAGTGCATAACCTATGCCAGTAACACAGTACACGAGGCACAACAATACAATGTAATTATCAGCAAAAGAAGATCTGGGGTTGCTGAAGGAATAGAACATTGAGAGATACACCACAGGCTTTATCACTGTATTAAAATGATCTATTGTTTCCTTGGAAAGAAAATGAGCCAGGCTGCTAATGCCAGAAGCACTCTCCCTCCAATATTGTAACTTGTCCAGAGAAAATGTTCGCAAAGCCGCAATTTTGCATAAAAGAGCTGAAATCAACAGTAAATGAAGCACAATAAGGAAGACAATCTTGTGCAAGTAGATGGTACTCACAAATTGTTTCATTGGAGAATGTCTAAAACATTTTTTTTGTTTTTCCTAGTATTTGGTATAATCGAAAATGAAAGTCAACAAAAAGCATTTTTTGTGGTTAGTGGAAAACAAGTTTATTTGGGCAGAAAATGTTTTTCATTCCTAACTAAAATCTTACCAATGATGCTACGCTACCAACTCAATCACTGCCGCCGCTGCCGCTACCACCATTGCTACCACAATTCCACCCCCGCCCCCCAACCACCACTAACACCACCTCTCATATAACTACTAGCACATTAGTTTTAAGATCACAATCAAACATAGAAAAACATTTTCAACGGCAAACATTTTCTGGTCCAGGTGGAGGTGATCCATGGAAAATGTTTTCGGCAAAACAAATAGAGGGTATTAACAATGAGACTAATCAATATTTTCAACTCAAAATTCATTATCATTAGTTAGCCTAGCTAAGTTCATTTTTTGCTACAATAGGAATGTTATGCATTCATCATCCGAAAAGCATTATAGAGCAATATAACTACAGAGGCAGCAAGAATCAGTCAAAGTTTCTCCGATACTTCTGAACCTTTTTTCATCCACGTATATAATCAAAGCAAGTTGTTTTAGAAACTATTCTGATGCAGTTTGTATAGGTATAACCAGGAGTGCCAATTTTGCAACTTACAGACGGCAATGATGGTATGAATATAACCAGATACCCCAAAATTTTCATCACCGGTTTTTGTAAGTGATCCTACACAGGCACCAGCAAGTAACAAGATGAGAAGATCTACTGCTATTAGTCTAGCTTCTCGTAGTCGCTGCTTGCCAACCCTGAAAATATTGTGGACACAAAGAATGTCAAGAAACAGGAAAAATGAATCATAAAACAATCAATCTGTAGAACACATAGACTCCCACACTAGACAGCCCACTCCCCATTCCCCACCTATATCTCCATAGATAATACACACCATCGGAATTTACTTTACAAAATCATATTGTCAAATCCCAACCATTTTCTGGAATATGTTGGTTCTATAGAATGACTGATAGGCATAACATTTTTTCAAGTATACTCTTCAGGCACGTTTGTTTATAGGATAAAAATGGTGAGATTGGAGGTGGGGGAATATGTGGTACCACACCTATTTTAGTCCTGCGTATGTTTTTCATGGTATTAAACCAACAGATAATTTTAATATTGATATTGAGGATTAAAAATGGGGGATTAAATAATGCCATAGGTATTGTCATATTAAGGGGATTAGGCTTCTCTAGATTAATTTTCTGCTTCATCCAACTGTAAAAAATAATTGCATCTTTTTATTTCATCCTAATCAAATATAATACCTCACTCTCTCTATCCAATCAATTTATCTCATCTATTAATCCCATGTTATTATTTATCCTTCATAATTCTATCCATAATCCAATCATATATCCAATTCACATGGTATAACTTATCCCTCATAATCCTCAATAATCCCATCCCATCAAATCTAATCCCATAAAAAATAATCCGACAATCAAACGTGGCCAGAAATTGCATGAGAAATTTTTTTATATCATTTGACCCAACCTAGAAATTCAATCTGAGAAACACAAGTATAATATGTACTGTTTGAAGGAACCTACAAAAAGAGAAGTTGAAAAGAAATATAAAAATAAAAGAGATTCTTAAATATATACCTCCCAAGAAAGTATTTATATTGCATCAGAACACCTGGAGTTCTCCGATTGGACAAGTCCCTAGACCTCAAGATATTGTGCTGTATAATATCCCAATGAAGCTCCAGAGTACATATCATATCCTTCCATATTTCTCCAGCAAGAGATTGTTCCTTATTTTCAGCATCAACAGAGCTTTTTTGATTGTCTAGATTTACTCCTGTGGATGACATAACAAGTCCAGCACAATCCTGCTGCATATCTGGGGGTACTGGATAACCCTTATGAAGCATCCATCTCATTGGAAGCTCTCTGTAATTTATGCTCAAACTTGTGATCGGCTTAACTATTTCCTCCAGAACGTCAATAAAATGGTCTGTAGGATTCATATGCTCTGGTACATTGATCCCAAGGCCTGCAAAATACTCTTCAACTTTGCTTACCGGTCCATGATACACAGTAAGGCCGCCTTTTAGAAGTATTAAATCATCAAACATCTTGAGCAAGGTGTAGCTGAAACAAGAATTTACCAGTACCAAGTAAGATAAAAGAAGTAATTCCTCAAGTAGCTACAGTGACACAATACCCTAAATTTTCTAACGAGTAAATTGAACTTTCCTAATTAGGATTGTAGCACCTGTAAACCATCTTGGTTGTTCAAGAATCCACCATTTCAGCAATTTAAGTATTCTAGTAGATCTTCTTGTGGTTATAAAATCCATTTTAGTCCATGACATACCAATCTTGTTGCTATAAATAAAAAGATAATTTAGATGGCTTTCTCATTCCAAAAGAGTTAATTACACTAATGGTCCCCAAAGTATACGTTCTGTTACACTCTAGTCCCCAAACTTTTAATTGTTTCGCTTTGGCCCCCTAAGTTTGCAATCTATTACACTTTAATCCTTTATGTAAGAGCCGTTCAAAATCAGTAACGGGAGGAGGGGTATTTTTGAAATCTTACAAGAAACCTCAACAAAATCAGAATGGCCAAACACACACATGGCCTAAAAGTATGCATTTTGTAGCATTTTGGTTTATAAAATATGTATTTCGTTCTGTAAGTATGCATTTTTTTTTTGTTTTTTTGCATTTTTCGTCCCTAGTATTTTATTACTGTTATTGATTTTGAACTATACTGATGCTAGGGATTAAAGTGAAACAAATTGCAAACTTTAGGGACCAAAGTAAAACAATTAAAAGATTGGAGACTAAAGTGTAACATAACACATACTTTAGAGACCATTTATGTAATTAACCGAGAAAAAAAATACTAGGAGGATGAACTTTGGTTGTCCTCATAAGTCCTATGAGCTTACCAAATTAAACAAAGTCTTGTTTCTCACTGAAGTGGGGTCGGTCACATAAATCATTTTTCACCACTTTGCTCTGTCAAGGGCTATATGCTCAATTAAGCATAATCATATTAGGATTTATATTCATCAGGGATCTGACTGGAATTTTTACGTGTTGGCTGCCAAGCTACTTAACACACCCTCCTTATCTGGGCTTGGGATCAGCTGTGTAAAAGATTAAACACGAAGCATGACACACAAGGAGTTTCCTATGAGCTTAATGCATGAAATAATTTCTTGAAGCCCGCAAGGTAATCCTTGTAATGACAAAGCTTTCAAATTGAACAATTAAAATGGTCCTAGTCTCCCAAGTTATGTGAGTAGATAACCAAATATAAACAGAAAGAGAATGAGATAACAGAATTCCATAATACGTATTGGGAAAGAAATTGTCACCTAGGTTGGTGGACAACCATGCAGATGTTGACCCCTTCAAGAGCTTCACGTCGAAGTGCTCTCAGAAGTAGCTGGGAAGTAGAACTATCCAAACCAGAAGTAGGTTCATCTAAGATCAAAAGTGATGGTTCCATTACCAACTCCAGGCCAACATTTACTCGCTTCCTTTCGCCTCCTGATATTCGTCGCTTCTCTACTGTTCCAACTAAGGAATCACGCACTGCTTGCAACCCCAACGACTCGATAACTCTTTCAACAATTAGAACCTTATCTGGCTTCGACAAGTCTGCAGATAGTCTTCAATGATTGGGAAAAAGCAAGAGCAGTAAATAGAAAAGTATAGATGGTAGTGATTGCATTATGTATAACAAAATATATCTGAACAAGAACACAGGCAAACAAAAGGGTAACAAGCAAGAACATTTTTATTAGCTAAATACTTTGTGAGTCCATATGAAGCCCACAAGGGATATTACAAATAAAATTAAAATTTCCAGATTTCTCACCAATTCAAAATTCCAGATGGTGATTAGTTTGAATAGGCAAAAAATTTTGTTCTCACAAATGTGAAGTAGAAATTAATCAGTGGCCAAGTATTGAAAATGACTTAAAAAGGATAAAAAAAAAAAAAAAGGTGTCAATGTACAAGAAACATCACTTTCCAACTTAAAATGAATCGATTTTGAACATTACATAATAAATTACAGTTAGAAATTAGAATCTGTAAGAGAACTCAATCTGACATACCTGCACCTAGCACTGAACCAGAGATTCTCCTCCACTGTCAAATTTCCATGCACAATATCATCCTGTGGCACAAATCCAATGATTTTTCTGTATGAATGGATTGATTCAGGTTTTCCGTTGATAAGAATTAAACCAGTCATCTTGCATCCAACTGTTTTTCCCGCCAGAGCAGAAATGAGTGTTGTTTTCCCGGCTCCAGATGTGCCCATTACAGCAGTAATGTGGCCAGGCATTATTTTCCCAGTAACACACCTTAAAAGACGTTTGTTTTTTCCTTTCAAAGTAAGAGAAAGGTCTCTGAAGGAAACCTCAATCATGGGCCTTTTCCTGATTTCCTGACTAGTAGCCATTGAAATTAATCCTGAGAAGGTAAGGTTCTTATTCTGCTGCAGGTGCAGCAAAGCTTTCTCTTTCTCTAGTTGAGCATATGCATACTGGAAAATCTCACTGTGAGTACGAATTTGTTTTTCATTTTTCATTTTCCTGTCTACATTTTTATCTCCAAGCTCTAAACTGAAACCATTGCAACTATCAGGGTCATCTTCGACTGCATGGGAAGATTGCTCAGGCGAGTTCAAAGCACTTATATACAAAGATGAATCTAGATCATCATCTGTCTCAGCTTTAGTTTGACCCAAACTCTCAAGTGCCAGAGGATGTATCACAGTTTTTTTACAAGAAGTCGGAGATAATTGACTTGGTGATGCAATTTTGGGCTTCTTAACAGCATTTTTAGCAGATTTGTACTTATCGCGTGCCTGTGCTTTCTCCCTCACACTTCTAGCTGCTGCTTTCCTGGTTTTGGCATTTCTCATTTCCCGAATGGTGAGAACTCGGTCGGAACAGTTGTAAATAGTAAGCAAGAGAGTACTTAAAGCAGCCTGCATTACAAGTAATGGGTGTTAATATCTAAAATTAGCTTTGATAGATGAAAGAGATATACACATGGTAGGCTGGAATGTATGTACAGAAGATAAAGAGATGCATCTTAGATAGACTTTCAGGAAACGTTCTTCGATGTTTCTGGAATTAATTATAGTACTGGTATGGTATTAAGACTTACTGCTAAATCCTTTGGCTATTATCTCAAACTAACAAACAATATAATTATGAAAAAGCAATAAAACTAGTAAAAAATGAAAGGGCAAAACTATCAATAGATCCTAATAGTTGCACTTAATTTTCATCAAGTCCTATTGAAAATAAGTCATAGTAAAGTCGTCGTTAAAAATAATTTTTTGTGATAATTTTTTGCATATATTGCTAAAAAATGACAATTAGCGAGTTTTTTTGTCACGATTTTTATAAATTATCGCTAAAACTTATAATTAGTGACATTTTTCTATGTTGAATTTGTCAAACTATTGCTGAAAGTTGAAAATTAATGAGGTTTTTCTGTAATGATTTTTTTAAACTGTAGCTAAAACTTATAATTAGGCCTCGTTTGGCAAGTGGTTTTTTTAGCCAAAAAATCACTAAAAAAACTAAAAAACCAACAACCCATATCAAAAAGTTAAAGATTCTCTTCTTTCTACTTTGTGCACATCTTTTCGTAAAAAGTCAAAAAGTCATTCTAAATATATTAATTTTTTTTAGCTCATATTTTAGTTAAATAGCCAAAATGTTACTAAATTAGCATGTTCCCAAACGAGGCCTTAGTGACATTTTTTGTGATAATTTTTAAACTGTCGTTGAAAATTAACAATTAGTGACTTTTTTAATAGTATTTGATAAAAAACACTATTACTTATCACAGGACCTATTAGATGATAAGTCCACCTATTATGACCTACACGTAAATCTCCCATTACTTTGCTACTATGGAAATTTTTTATAGAAACAATTGCAAGCCAAAGTATATATATTTTTTGTCTTCTTAAGAAACTTAAATTATTTGTGATGTGTACCTAGTGTTAGACCCAGACAACAATATGGTGGTGTTTGGGAAGTTTGTGTTTTGGATTTTTTTAAATTTTTTTCACTAAAAGACAAACTTTTCACAAAATTAAAAAAAAAAAATTCAAACAAAATATCACATCCAACCACAAAAAAACTTAACTATCTTCCCAAACATCAAAAAAATTTTCTCCAATAAAATTCTACAACTAAAAAAGCTTATATTAAAACCCACTTTCCAAACACCCACTATATCAAGTTAATGGTTCCAGTGTATAGAACAACTTACTATTATTATAATGCCATATGCGTGAATATTCTGATTCGCAGTATTGGGATCACATGCAGACAATTTGAAGCACCCTACAAGTTTATCATTAAGAGTCGGACAGTTTGGAGCCAGCAGTAGAGGGTTCATAAAAAATCTAGGCCATAGGGAAATGATTGTATGGATTATACAATATGTTTTGCAATAATTCGTACTTCAGCAAGGAACTTACGTTTCTCAGAAATAGAACCCATCCTGCAGTAATGCCTATATTGCAAAGAATAGAAAATTTTAAATTGACGAAGGGTGGCAAGCAGTAATTTTATAAATGTCAACAGGTCAAATACATCGGGCACAAATCATATCCTAATATATCCACATTGTTTGGTCTAAACATGGTATAGCAATGACCTATAAAGGGCAGACACCTCTCAAATGATGGATCGCGAGGGGGTGGGGGCGTGTTGGATTTATTTTGTAGTGTGGCTCAATAGTTTACATATTTTTTACATATTTTATTTTATTTGGACTCCACAATTAGATAAAACTAATATTATATATAAAGTTTAGTAATTAAAATTTTAATATAATCACTCTTCTAAGATAAGAAGGAAATCTTGATGGATTAGGAATTTTTCTGATAAAGTTTATCTGACTCTCTTCTCTCCTCTATATAAGGATGTGTGACTCCCCTTTCATATCATAAGTATTTTTCCATCACTCTAAGTTTTATAGTCATCCTAATTAAGAGAGACAGAGAGAAAGAGGTGAGCCAAGAATTCAAGGTTCAATTATTAGGGGGTATTTTCTCAACTTCTCTAATTCAATGGTTGACAAAGGTATGTTCGTTTTATTCTTGAGGTGTATTGAATTCAAGATTCTGTTAAATTTAATTCCGCATTATTATTATGGTTACATGTATTATTAAATCTTACATGTGGTATCAGAGTTTTAGTTTATGAATCAATACACCTTGGAATAATAATATATTTATGAATATTGTTATTATATTATAATTATAATTATCCATAAAAACATACTTTTATTTATAAGGTTTGAACTCTGTCGGCATGTGATGTGCACTCCACTAAGCGTGCACATTATAGACTCCCTCACTCACAAGACAACATGATCTGTTAGGTCCTAACCTAAATAAGAGCATAGCTCACTCACTTTGTTTTGTGATATGTTAGGTGCAGGCTTTTATGTAATTCTATATGTTGTTCATATGCATGTTTTGATTTATCATTAATTTTAGTGATAATAATTTTTATAATCATCATAATATGATATTAAATTGCGTGTATTGCTTGCCGTTATGATAAAGTGCATAGATTAAAAGCAATTTTATAATTTGTTGAATCATTCGGTCTATTAAAGAATTATGATTTTACCTCATCTGATTATATACACTTATTGTCTATTATTGTTGATATTTATATATTTTCATGATTTAAAATTTGATATCATGATATAATTTTATGACATTGAATATTAAATATTGGAGTGGTTAATTCATATTAGGTGTAATTCTTATTGGCCATTATATGAGATATTCATGATTGTTATATTACATAATTTGATATATAAATATTCATGTTCGTCCAGAGTTATTATTATTATTATATTGGTAATTGCAATCACATAAAAAAAATTATAGAAATCATAATAGTGATTGAATTAATGATAATTAAATAACTCAAAATTAATGAATAAAGAATATTATTGATTAGTTCCGTATTCATAGGGTTTACTAATTTAGTAGCTGCCAAAGTGGCCCAAATTTGTAAAACTTATGAATATAGAACTACATAAAAGAATTGTTAAAAGGGTAATATTAAGGTTGATAATATTCTCAATTACAGTTATAATTAGGAGATTGAGACTAGCTCAAAGGAGAGTCACTTTCAAATAATTATGAACTGGGTAGGATAATGTAACTTATGTAATTTGACAGATTAGAATTGAATACCCAAAGGTAACATGACTAACTGAAAAATTGCATAAAGTACATTAGACCTACAGAAGTGATTCTTGACGAGTGGACAATAGATATACCTAAGTTTTGCCCAAAAGAAAGACTTATATGATGTCAATAGTTCATCATAATTCTTAAAACTTTAATATGTATATTGTTTATGCCATTTTCCGCGTTACTTATGAGATCTAGTCTTAATACCTCTTAAGATCTGTCAAAAAGATAGCTTGCTATCTAAGGTGGTAGGACTTAGAAGGGAGGCTATATTGACTCTTCCGACCTTCCTGGGATCTTACTTGGTTATTGACCAAAGGACTCTTTAGTGACGTTACCCTAACGCCTAAATTAAAATTTGGTTAAAGGCTGTTGAAGATCGACAAGCCACTTGCTGGCACTATTATGGCTAAATTGACAACAATGAAATATAATGGTCACTGAGGAGTTTAGGATCACATCCTCAATATGGCGACAAAGCTGCAAAACTTAAAACTTTAGGGATGCAAGTTGATGAAACTTTCCTCGTGTAGTTTATTCTCAACTCACTTCCATCACAGTTCGGCGCATTCAAAATCCACTATAACACCAATAAAGATAAGTGGAGTTTGAATGAGCTGACTAATATGTGTGTTTAGGAGGAAGTGAGGTTGATGGAGGAAGGACGTCAAACTGCATTGGCTGTAACTCATGGAACTATAAAGAAAAAGAAGGGTAAGTTTGTAAAATCAAAGAAAAATCCACCAAAGAAAAAGAATGAACCTGGGGAAGAAAATCAGGCTTAGAATGGTTTCACTGTCAAGTGCTACTTTTGTGGCAATAAGAGATATGTGAAGAAAGACTGCAGCAAGCAAAAGGCTTGGTTCAAAAAGAAGGTAAGCAATTTTCTTTTGTTTGTTATGAATCAAATTTTGCTGAAGTACCTTCTAATACTTGGTGGATTGACTCTGGGGCCACGACCCACATTATAAATGACATGCAGGGATACCTCTCAACCAGGAAACCGAAGGAAAGTGAAAGATTTGTCTATATGGGGAACCGTCTCAAAGTTGAAGTCGTAGCTGTAGGAACCTACCGACTGATCTTAGAGACGGGTCATCAGATGGATCTAGAAGACACTTTTCATGTTCCTTCAATTTCTAAGAATTTAGTTTTGTTATCCAAATTAGATCGTGTTGGATATTCAGTTTTATTTAATTGTGGAAAACTCAATTTAATGTTTAATTCAATAGTGATTGCTTCTAGTAATTTATGTAATGGTTTATATAAAATTACCTTAAATCATGAGTTTGTACAATCATTAGTAACTCTGCATTCGAATATTGGTTTAAAACGTGGTCTAATTAATGAAAAATCCTCAATCTTGTGGCATAGACGGTTGGGGTATATCTCTAGAAATAGAATTGAAAAATTGGTGAAGAATGAGATTTTGGAAAACCTAAACTTCATTGATTTTGAGATATGTATGGATTGCATTAAAGGAAAGCAAACCAAACACACCAAGAAAGGTGCCACAAGAAGTAATGAGCTTCTTGAGATAATTCATACAGATATTTGCGGGTCACTCAACATCCCATGTCTTAGTGGTGAAAAATATTTTATCACATTTATAGATGACTTCTCACGTTATGGATATGTGTATCTAATTCATGAAAAGTCTCAGGCTGTTGACATCCTTGAGGTGTACATAATTGAAGTTGAGAGACAATTAGATAGAAATGTTAAAATAGTGAGATCAGACAAGGGTGGTGAGTATTATGGTAAATATGATAAGTCAGGCCAAAATCCTGGCCCATTTGTCAAATTCTTAGAAAAGAAAGGCATTCGTGCTCAATATACAATGCTTGATACGCTACAGCAAAATGGAGTTACTGAAAGGCGTAATCGTACACTTAAAGATATGGTTAGGAGTATGTTAAGTTACTCAATTGTACCCATTTCACTGTGGGGTGAAACTTTAAAAGACTGCAATGTATATCTTAAATAGGGTTCCTAGTAAGGCGGTCTCAACAACTCCTTTTGAGTTGTGGACTAGTAAGAAACTTAGTTTGAGATACTTACATACTTGGGGTTGTCCAGCAGAGGTAAGAATCTTCAATCCACAAGAGAAAAAGTTGGACTCAAGAGCAATATCTGGATATTTCGTTGGTTATTCAGACAAATCTAAAGGGTACAAATTCTATTGTCCTAATCACAGTACGAGGATAGTGAAGATTGGTAATGCTAGATTCCTAGAGAATGGTGAAATTAGTGGGAGTGAGAAAACACGAGTGGTGAATTTCAAGGAAATTAGGGTGGATGTCCGAACATTTGACCCTTATCGAAAAATTATTGTACCTCAGACTATTCCACAGGTTGAGGGAAACGAACAACATAATGAAAAACCCTTCACCACCTTATGTTTCACCACTTCATGAAGATACCACCATTGAAAATATTGTAGAACCACCACAACCGGCAGTTATGAGAAGATCTCAGAGGAAAAGAAAGCCTGCCATTCCAGATGATTACATGGTGTATCTACAGGAATCTGATTTTGATATAGGAATTAACAAAGATCCAGTCTCATTTTCACAAGCCATGAATAGTGATAATTCTTCTAAATGGGTCAATGTTATAAATGAAGAGTTAAAATCCATGGAACAGAATAGTGTTTGGGATCTCGTCGAATTGCCTAATAACTGTAAAAAGGTCTGGCGTAAATGGGTCTTCAAGACCAAGCGCGACACGAAAGGCAATATCGAACGATTTAAAGCCAGACTTGTTGTTAAGGGTTTTACTAAAAAAGAAGGCATAGACTATACAAAGACCTTCTCTCCAGTATCTAAGAAGGACTCACTTAGAATCATCCTAACGTTGGTAGCTTATTATGACTTAGAGTTGCATCAAATGGATGTGAAAACTGCTTTTCTAAATGGGAATTTGGATGAAAAAATTCATATAGAGCAACTAGAAGGATTTGCAAAGAAAGGTTAAGAACATTTAGCTTGCAAATTAAAGAAATCTATATATGGCCTTAAACAAGCTTCCAAGCAATAGTATTTAAGGTTTAATGATACCATTACCTCTTTCGGATTTAAGGAAAATGCAGTTGATCAGTGCATATATCTGAAGGTTAGTGGGAGCAAGTTCATTATTTTGGTGCTATATGTGGATGATATTTTGTTAGCTAGTAATAACCTTGGCTTATTACATGAAACCAAGGAATATCTCTCCAAGAACTTTAAAATAGTCGATATGGGTGAGGCAAACTATGTTATTGGCATAAAGATCTTTAGAGATCGATCTCAAGAATTGCTAGGATTATCTCAGAAAGGATATATTGATCATGTTTTGGAGATATTCAATATGCAGTTTTGTTCAGCCGGTTTCATGATGATAAATTAAGTGAAAAACATTGTCCAAGGAATGACTTGGAAAGAAAACAAATGAAGGACATTCCATATGTTTTGAGACTACAAATCATACTTTATGGTTGCGAAATTTCATCTCAGGACTTGGTGTTGTTGACTCAATTGCCAGGCCGCTGAAGATATATTGTGACAATACCGCAGCAGTTTTCTTCTCTAAGAATGGAAAGTATTCCAGTGGTTCCAAACACATGGAAGTAAAGTACTTAGTCGTTAGAGAAAGAGTCCAGAAACAACAAGTGTTAATTGAAAACTTAAGCACCTCTCTTATGATTGTTGATCCATTCACAAAGGGATTGCCACCAAAGACATACAAAGAGCATGTTATCAGGATGAGTCTTTTAAGCAACCCTTGATGTGTATGGTTAATCCTGAGTGCTTATTTTTATTTGACACTATTTGCGCAATAAAAATTTTGTTTCTAATTTTCCTGTTTCTAAAAGTGTGTGTACACATTAAATTGAATATCGATAAACAGGAAATGTCTTAACAAGACAAATTACAGGGGCCTTTCAGGCAAATAATTATATATCCCGATAATGGACTGGGTTGGTGAAGGTTATCGATGGTGTAGTGCATAGAAGGAAATATGACATAAATGTTATATAACCGCTACGACTCACATTGGTGATCTAAAGTAATCACAGTACCATATTTTCTAATATATCTGAACTTATTGGCTATTTTTTAAAATTCGTGATCACGTGTCAAAATTTTTAGTGTGGAATCCAATGAGTCAAAATTTTTTATAAGTTGCATATTTTTGGAAAAAACTCATAATTGCATCATAATCGGCTTAATGGGCCAAGTGGGAGAATGTTGGATTTATTTTCTAGTGTGGCCCAATAACTTACATATTTTTTACATGTTTTATTTTATTTGGATTTCACAATTAGATAAAACCAATGTTATATATAAAGTTCAGTAATTAGAATTTTAATATTATCACTCTTCTAAGATAAGAAGGAAACCTTGATAAATTATGAATTCTTCTGATAGAGTTTATTTGGCCCTCTTCTCTCCTCTATATAAGGATGGATGACTCCCCTTTCATATCATAAGTATTTTTTCATCACTCTAAATAGTCATTCTAATTAAGAGAGATAGAGAGAAGAAGGTGAGCAAAGAATTCAAGGTTTAATTATTAGGGGTATTTTCTCAACTTTTCTAATTCAATGGTTGACAAATGTATGTTCGTTTTATTCTTGAGTTGTATTGAATTCAAGATCCTGTTAAGTTTAATTCCGCGTTATTATTATGGTTACATGTATTATTAAATCTTACAGGCCGCACCCCCAAAAATTGAAAAATATCATATATTATATTAAAAATTTTAAAATAACTTCAAATTATAAGAGTTCGCACCCTCAAATTTTTTGTAGATAATTTCAAAATTATATAGAGTAGCCCCTAATTTTTTAATCTATAGAATAGTTCCCCAAAGACATAATCCCGAATCCGTCCCTCGCTCTAGAGGTTACGTACTAGTGTCCGAAACATGCTGAACGTGGACATGCGGCGGACACGTTGGACACACTTGAGGAAACGTCGCATTTTTTTTTTTTTCAATCGGACACACTGGTGACACGGTGGGAACATGTGGTGTCCCATTTTCTAATTAATTTTTTCACTTAAGTAACATGCCCAAGATTGATGAATTTGATGAGAGTAAATATTTGACATAAAAATAAATATATAATATTCAAATATAAAAATCTATATGTTTTGCGCATGTTCTCTTTGTTTTGTGCTGCAACTTCTTAAAAATTTGCGTCTCCGTGCTCCTCAGGCAATAACTCGAGGCAGCAACAAGAGAAAGAAAGTCAAAAACTGTAAAGATGTGGATAAGAAACAATACCCACTACTGCAAGAAGTGTTTTGGATATTACTTGGACAATATGATCCTGCCGAACAGAATACTTCACTACTGCTACCAACATCTGCCCATATGTTAGCTCCACCACAAGTATGATTTGGCCGTCCGGGTGGCAGTTGGTAGCGGTATCTGCTCACAGAAAACTATCAATTAATATTTTGTGAACACCATAGGTCATTGTATAACAAAGATGAAGTCAATCAATAACTATAAATATCAATTTACGGTTCACATATGCCGGTAGTTCTGTTGAGAGTTGCAAGCGGGCAATAGGAACCCAATGGGCAAGCTTCAAATACAAACAAACAAAACAAAAATCATCCAAATTAGTAACATGAAAACAAATAAAGTTGCTTCTAGTCAGTAAAGAATGAAGTAATTATAGGAAAATACTTACGTATCATGCAAGCAAAACCATGAGGGCAGAAAAAACCTTCACAACAAGCCTGACAGTCAAGAGTTCTAGCAGGTATGTCCTTCGAATAACTGTGCCCAAACTCCACATTTGAGCCGGCACTACATGCCCAACCTGGCTCGCAACCGGCAAACCAAGATGTTCGATTGCAGTTCTTGTTAAGCTTTAGATAATTGGTGCTTTCTGATTCCCTTTTAAATAAACTCATGAAGTATAACTTTACTTCTGCTGGTGTACACACAAGCCGTAAAATATCTGCTGTTAAACAAATTGCAACCATCATTAGATGTGAGTGAATATAAAACTATGATGGAATTGGAATGAAAATATCTCCAGTTATCTGATATTTTCCCAGCAGCGAAACTAAATTCCAGATGAAACCCACTTCATACCGTTACTTTTCAGAGCACAAGAAGTCAGGAAGGTCAAATTAGAAGCAAAATTGAACGTTTGGTCCCAATCAAAAACCCTGAAAAGATAAAATCCGAAAGTGTTAAGTAACTGAACTAACATATACAAATTAGGAGTGTACATGGATCGGATTGATCAGGTTTTACAGTAAACCAGGAACCGAACCGATTCTTACGATTCCAGCAAAAAAAATGAAACTGGAATCAAACTGTCAAACCTATGGAAACGGATGATAACCGACTTA
The DNA here is from genome assembly GCA_036172215.1 of Camellia granthamiana. Lineage (NCBI taxonomy): Eukaryota > Viridiplantae > Streptophyta > Magnoliopsida > Ericales > Theaceae > Camellia > Camellia granthamiana. The sequence continues at coordinate 204,608 of JAXFYN010000188.1, forward strand.
TAAAAACCGATTTGGTTCAGTTCAGTTTTGAGGTATGATATATATTTTATGTTAGTTAACAAACTAATAATAATTAATTTGGGTAAGTTGCTTAGAATTTATCAATTCCACAATAGTGTTCAAATCTTATAACTATTAGCTTGTTTAAGTTGCTTAGAATTTATCAATTTTACAATAAAAAACTAATGTTCAAACCTTATAAGAAGGTTCTATAAAGTTTTAAAAGCGAAATAATTTTCAAAACCAGAACAAAAACTGAAACCAGTGCCGGCCCTGACATGGGCCAACAATGCCATGGCCTACGCCTTTTAAAATAGGCCTAAAAAAAGGGTCCCATTTTATTATGATTTAGTGTAATATATTAGGTATATTTTAAGTTTAAAAAAAAATAAAGAAGACCCAAATTAAATTAAAATAAACTGACCCATTAAAAAATTGAAAGACCATTCAAAAAAATTAACATTGTTATTCATTGAAAATAGACCCAAAAAAATTGTCCTCCTATTATTATTTATTGTAATATATTAGATATATTTTAAATCCAAAAAAAAAAATTAAGGAAGACCCAACCTAACTTAAAATAAATTGACCCATTAAAAAATTGAAAAGCCCATTTAAAATAATTAGCATTGTTATCGATTGATTTATTTGCTTCTAAAAATGCAAAAAGAGCGAGGATCAAGCGACACTTATTAATTGTTGTAATTTGATAATAAGTATTTTTTTTGGTGATTTTGACACATTTTTTTGTCTTTTTTATCTTCATTTTTTTTTTCTATTTTTTTCATTCAATAAAAAAAAAAATGTTAAAGGCCCCAAAAATTTATTAGTTGATTATTGGTTTGTGCCCCGGAAATCTCAGGGTGGGCCTAAATGAAACAAATAAAAATCAGACCAAACGGGCAAATTGGACCAATTTACCAGTTCCATTGGTATTTTTAACACCCCTAATGGAAACCACAATAATAATTGGGGGATTTGGTCATAACCCCCTCACTATCTAATTTCTCTTTGAAAAGGACAAGAATTATATAAGTACTTTCAAAACCCCCTGATATTTTAAAACTTGTTTCTTTTACTATATTACCCTCATATCTATCAGCTCTCCTATTAAGACATTTTCACTATGTATTTCAGAGTAAAATTTTACTCTGTATGAAAGTAAAATTTTACACTCTGAAACTAAAGTAAAATTTTACTCTGTATAAAAGTAAAATTTTACTCTGAATGAGAGTAAAATTTTACACTCTGAAACTAAAAGTAAAATTTTATTCTGTTTAAAAGTAAAATTTTACTTTGAAAAATAAGTAAACTGTGAGACTCTGAAGCTAAAAGTAAAATTTTACTCTGTATAAAAGTAAAATTTTACTCTGATTCTGTCAAATGAAAAAAATAGAGCAATAGAACCAGAGTAAAATTTTACTGTGGTTCTATCAAATGAAATTTGATGTTTACTCTGAAAAATCGATGGAACTTTGAGTTTTGAGCTTTGAATCAGGCCTATAATCCTTGAATCAATCGATGTTTACTCTGAAAAACATTGAATCATGCCTATAATTCTTGAATTAGGCCTATAATCTAAAAATTTTAGAGAAATCTCAATTTTTCATACCCCGGTTCTTCAGATTTTTCAGATTTTTGAAACTTTGAGCTTTCAAAAATCTTGAGATTTTTCATACACATAGATTTTTCAGATTTTACTTTAAATCTTTGAGCTTTTGAGTTCGAATCAAATGGACCGATCTATGCAATCATTCAAATCTCCGATCTTAAAGACTCAAAACACACACATATATATATATAGATTACAGATCGGAATATGTAGATATATATATATATATATTCGAATTCAAATATCAAAACACATATATATTCGAATTCAAATCTCAAAACACACAAACACACACATATATACAGATATATATATATATGTATCAACGCGATTTGCAAGTTCTCCATAGCTCCGGCCATGGAGGAAGCTAGGGTTAGAAGAGAGAGACGAGATAGAAGATGAACAGTTGAACGAGAGTTGAAGGAGGAGAGTTGAGAAGATGCGGAGAGAGATCGTCGGAGCTTAGGAATGACATAGCTCCGGCCATGGAGGAAGCTAGGGTTAGAAGTGAGAGACGAGAGAGAAGATAAATTTTGTATCTGGATTGTGTATATGTGAAGGTATAATAGTCTGATAAAATATTTAAATAATAAATTTTGTCCTTTATGCAAGACTTTATAATTATGAGGGATTTAGAAAGTATAATTTTTTTCTTAGTCCTTCTAACAATGAAAGGAAGGTAAAGGGGGTTTATACCCAAATTTCCCATAATAATTTGACTATCCCTGTATTTTCTCGGGAACCAAACAGGGGACAATCATAATAATAATAACAATAACTTACGGATCCCTGATGCAGAAGCTAGCAGTGTCGGTGATATCGTTTCTGAGAAGTGGGAAAGTGATATTCGAGAGTTGATTGTAGAAGACTTGAGTGTACAACGGAGCAATCAAATCGGTGAAGTTGTTGTGGCACTGTACAGAACTGAACAACAACAACACAACAATGGCCAATACGCATTGGGTTCTTCTCATAATCATATTTAGAAGAGAGAAATCGTCCAACACTTGGTGTGCGAGAATGTGAAGTCTGAAGAAACAGAGGTAGATGTTGCCGAGCCATTGAATTTGAACGATGTTGAAAAAGGCGAAGAGGTAGTTGGTGGGTGGGACCATGAGGTGAGAGAGAGTAGCCCTAAATCGTAACGACTTGCTGGGACGACGGTTACAATGCGCGCCAAAAACACGAGTGAATTTGCTTCGTGTTTTGCGTGCAAAACAAAGAAAAGCAATGGTGATTTTTACCAGACTGTGAATTCGACTCTTCTTCTTGTCGCGGACGACTGCACTTTTTGTCCTCCACGGTTTCCATCTGATGTGTCATAATCATTACTAATTTTCATACACATCATCAATACTGCGTGAGTACGGTCTCACACACCATGTGAGTCTGAAGTAAGTTTCACACATCACGTGATCCTATGTGAGTCTCATATATTTGCTAGAAATTTTGATAAAATTTTTGAGATTTTAATAAAACTTTTGAGATCTTTAGTATTTTTAAAATTATTTTTCAGTGGTTCTACATGTATTAATTGGTATACTAATTAGTGTATTAATATATATTGTGACATTATTATTGACTTTACCTATTATACAAATTACAAATATTAAAAACTTCTAAAATTATATAACATCATCTGTTCGTACACTAATTAGTATACCAATTGATGTATATTACATTATTCATTATATTTTGGATCGTAATTGACAGTCTAATCTGGCCCATTGAGCCTATATTTTGGGTCCCTTTTTGATGATCTAAATCATTCACATTTTGAGATTCGTCAAGTATATCATTTATGCAAAAAACAAAATCAATCGGATAACAATAATACCGAACTAGAGAGAAGTCAGTCCCTTATACTTTTTATCCAGTAATGTTTGGTTATTTTCTCACTTTGATTCTTGAAGGGATAAAAAAAATCTCATTTTAATTCTTATATGTTTTAAGTTTTTCTTAATTTACTTTAAAATTAACTTCTATTCAAAATTAAACAAAAAATTGTAATATGATATAAAAAATATATTATTATATTAAGGTTTAGGTTTATATAAGAGGTGTGAGTTATATATAATAAAATATTTTAAAATTACTTTGATGTTAATGTGTCATTTTTATCTAATTTTGGACATAAATCAGATTTTGAAGTAAATTGGAAAAAAATTAAAATGTTAAAAGCCATAGTGAGAAAAAAAAAATTTTAAGAGCCGAAAAAATGGCCAAATATAAAGGGATACTAAAAAAACAAATTGAGCTAGCTCCACTCCAATTATTGAACTGGATGGTATTGTTTACGTCGTTGAGGTTCACTACATGTGTTATTTTGATTATTTAGGTCATTCATTTTTTAGGTTAGTTTATGTAGATTATTCACACAAAAATAAGAAAGATCTGATATACGTAACTATATAATTTTATAAAATAAATGACATAAAAGATTTAAAAATAAACCTTACATTTTTTGATAGATAAATGTAATAAAATTATGTAGTTATATATCGGATTAACTTGATTTTGTGTGAGGATGATTCTATGAATGAATGGCTCAAATGATTGAAACAAGACCCATGGTAAGTCTCATAGACCCGAATAGCATTGTCCAATTCAATACAACCTATTTTCAAAAATTAAGTGTGACGCACAACTTACTAATTTTAAATTTATACCATACATTTAGTACGATCTAGAGTAAATTTTTATAGTTTATCACATTTTTTTTCCAATAAATATTTTTTTATCAATTTTTTTTACTAACTTGTGGTATTTATCATATATTATTGAGTTGAACTTATTTAAAATTTTATTATTATATGTTGCAATAACAAATAATAATAAAAAATTATAATTTGCTAATTTCAATGATATTTTCTCATGTATAAAAATTTAGGTTAGTTTACATACATAAAATAGTAGTAAATTTTGCGTCACACTGAATTACCGAACAAATCGCAAGAAAATATTATTGGTGTGGCTAATTATTAAACATTTTCATTCACTCATATTATATTAACTGCTAAAAAAAAAAAAAAAAAAAAAAAAAAAAACTGCTATTTTTGGTTGAATTTTTTTTCTGTAAATTTATTATAAAATTAAATTACAAAATACACGTAACGTTCATCAAAAATTTTTAATTTTCTTTTTTTAATTTTCTCATATTCTTATTATTTGTGTATTCAAGTATGTTTTATTATGTTAATGTATGCATTCTTAATATTTTTATGTAATTCTTAACAACTTTAATAATGAACAATTAGATATATTGTTTTAAAAGAGTAATTATTTAGCCTATTCTATGCATTTGTTTGGCATGTCAGGATTTTTGGCTATTTTAGTCACAAAAAGAAAATATAAATTTTTTTAACACAACAAGACAAAATATCACATTCAAACCATAATCATTTTATTTTTTCTCTCACAAAAATTAAAAAAAATCAAAAAAACTTATCCCAAACAAAAATTTTTAATTCCAAATTAAAATAGTCAAAAAAATTAAAAAGTTAACCGGCATCCCAAACCAACCCTGAGTGTCCCCTCTAGGCATATATGTGGCCTCTTATTATTGACGAAGGCTCATCATGCTTTTGTCTCATTTAATAATTTTTATTTCAAAATGTAAATATAAAAGACAAAATCATAAGGTTTAAAGTAATGTTAGAAATTTAAAATTTTTACTTAGAAAAATAATTAAAATAAATATTATGTTGTTGAGATCTATTCAAAGGGGGTGTTTGATAACGGCACTTAAAATTGAATGTATTAAGTGATAGTTAATTAAGTCTGTTTAATAATCACAATTAATATCACTTAAAAATTTAAGCGTTTTTTAAAATATATGCTAAAACTTAAGAAAATTTGAAATTATATGAAACTTACTTTCTAACTGAATTTATAAATATTAAATATAAATATCAGTATACACTATTATAAACTCACCATCACCATCATACCACCACCACCACCACCACCACCATGCTGCCACCATCACCACCATCATGACGATCACTACCGCTACCACTACTACTACCACCGCCACCATGTTACCGCCACCACCATCGCTACCGCTACTATCACCACCACCACCACCACCATCACAATATAAAAATTAAAATATATAATTTAAAAATAATAAATTTCAAATTTAATCTTATACATATCAAATAATCTAAATTTTTATTAAACAGTTTTTTAACTTAATAAATTCAGCATTTAATTTTTAATACTTAATTTTCAATTTTCAGTTTTCAACTTTATCAAATAGCACCGAAGTGTGAGTCTTATTAATAGATAAGAATTGAATCTGGATTATACATCATAATTGGAGATAAATTTCTTGACATTTTTCTTTTTTTTTTTTTTTTTTGAATTTTTATCTTTCCTACAAAGTTAATAAGATATTGGGTAAGCAAAGTGAGGCTTAAATTTATATTTTTTAAGTTGCCCCAGATCACATTATTTTTATTAATTTATCACGCCTAGTTAAATTCATCCAATTGATTATGAGTGAAGAAAAATATAAATATATATATACCTAAGAAATAAATAAAGTCATATTTTAACGTGTGTAGTGAAATAAAACGTTTAATTAGTTATTAATTTATCACTGCCTAGCTAGATTCATCTAATTGATTATGAGTTTAGAAAAATATATATATGTAAGAAATAAATAAAGCCATATTTTAGCTTGTGTATGTGGTGGAATAAAACGTTGTAATTATTTAAATATCAAACTTAAATAATATATACGAGGGTTTAGTTCCAATGTATAAAAATATTTTAAGATAAATCATACAAACGGTTCCTATAGTCTATCTGTTTTTTCACTTTGGTTTCTGTTATTTCAATTTGATCAATTTTGTCCCTTAATTTTACGGATTGTGTCATATTAGTTCAATAAGTAACGGCGGTTAAGTTTGATGGACGAAAAATCAAATGATGTTCTAATTTGGTCCCTATAATTTATAGGATGTGTTAATTTGGTCCATGTAGTTTATAGGAAAGTCAAAACAACAGGAACCAAATTGACATATCATGTAAACTACATGGACCAAATTGAAACATTATATGATTATCCGTCCATCAAACTTAATTGCTGTTATTTATTGGACTAATATGACATAATCTGTAAAATTAAGGGGCAAAATTAAGCAAATTAAAACAACAGGGACCAAAATGAAAAAAACGTAAATTACAAGGACTACCGCTGTAATTTGCTCAATATTTTAATTTGGTCCTCAATATTTAATTATGTTATGTCAATATGGTTTACATATTGGAAATCAAATTGGTATAATTTAAACATTAAGGACCAAATTAAAATACTTTTATATAGTAGAGTCTAAATTTACACAATTTAAATATTAAGATGAAAATAACACAAGATGTACTATGTATAAAATATCTATACTTCTGGTTCCTATGCGGTTGAATTGCAACAAACAAAAACCCAAATAAATAAATTAGGATTAGGACAATCATGGAGAACATTGCACTAAAATTAAATTGTTTCTTGGCAACAATCAAATTTTAAAAATTAATTTATGGACATAGTTTTACCTTTATCTACATTTGTCAATGGATTTAAAAGATCCAGTCAGTGAATCATGTGAATCCAAACAATTTGAATAAGAATTTTCCTCAAACATGACTCAGATCCAGCTTGTGTGTTGTGAGTTTGTATATAATATGCATTTTGACCCTTTATTTATATTTTTGGACAAATTTATGGAGAAGAAATTTGAATTGATAGCACAATAAGAATGTCAATTGATAATTAGTGTGAAATAATGTTAGCTGTCATCTTGTGAGCACCAATGTTTGGATTTAGAATTTTGTATATTTTTTTTAAAAAGAAAAGTAAATATAAATGAAATATCAGTTAAGAAACATCATAATAAATAGTGTTGACAGTGAGTTATATTTTTTATTTTTTAGGTTGAAATCATAAAAAATGAATTTATAATTTTTTTCCTTCATAGGTTTTTTTATGTAATTAAATAATATAAAATTAAAGCTTTTTTTATTTTTATTTTAATTTACAAAACGTGGAGTTGGATTAGAATTAATGGTCTCAAACTAAGCCTGAAAAGTATACAAATTCAAAGAGAAACAAATTCAAATGAATGATTGATTTGAAAAATAATAATAATTACTGTTCCTTTTTTTTAGAAACGAAAAAATAAAAATATTACAATTATCGGATTTATTTAATTTTTTTGGTGTGAATAAAATACACGAAGAGTTTTAAAAATTAACAATTCAAATTATCAAAAGAGGTCCGGACAATACTTCTCCAAGAGAGAATTCTCCAGATGATTTATGGGAAACTGACTCAAAAGTCTTAAGCATGTTTGGCAAGAGCTTTTTTGGGGCTTTTTGGCTAAATTAGCCATATAAGACAAAATAGGCTTTTTTAGCCACAAAAAACAAAACATCACATCCAACCCATAATCATTACACTCCTCTCTCACAAAAAAAGTCAAAAAAGCCAAAAAGCCAAAAAGCCCTTCCCAAACCAAACTTTTAAGCCCAGGCTAAAAAAGCCAAAAAAGCCAAAAAGCCAAAAAGCCAACCCACTTCCCAAACGGAGGCTAAGAAGATGGATACACCACTCAAATCTTCTAACTTTTTGGTACATCAAAAAGTCTTATTCACTTTTAATTATTATTATAAAATCTTATTTTTTTTATTTTTTTTAGTAGGTTTTCATAAAAAAAAGTCATTAATTTTAGTTTTTAGCGACAATTGAAAAATTCACCATAGAAAAACGTCATTAATTATCATTTTTTAATAATAGATTTAAGAAATCGTTACTAGAAAAATGTCACTACCTGTGAGATTTTTGGATCTATACAAACACTTGTGAGACTTTAATGGTTGACTGGTGAGTAATTATTAGGATAAATTACCAATAGGTCCTAATAATTAAATAATTCTCATCAGGTCCTATTGAAAATAAGTTTTAGTAAAATTGTCATTAAAAATAATTTTTTGTAACGATTTTTTATATATGTTGCTAAATATTTTTTTTTTTTTTTTTGGTCACAATTTTTATAACTTATTGCTAAAACTTACAAAATTAGTGATATTTTTTTGTGACAAAATTTTCACATTATCGCTGAAAGTTTAAAATTAGTGACATTTTTTTGTAACGATTTTTTTAAACTATCGCTAAACCTTATAATTAGTGACATTTTTTGTAATAAAATTTTTAAACTGTCGCTAAAAGTTAACAATTACTGACGATTTTTAATAGTATTTGATAAAAAATGTCATTAATTATTATAGAACCTATTAGATAACAAGTCAACCTATTAGGACCTACACCCTTAATTATTACCCTATGATTTTTGGAAAATGAATGGTAGCTCGAAAACCATGGCCCGAAATCGGCTCGAATGGCAAAACGACGTCGTTTTGCCATTCGATTTTTTTTTTTTTTTTTTTTTTTTTCTTTCTTGCTTTTCTTTCTTCATTTTCTTCTTCTTCGAGCTCATTGAAACCAGAAGAAGGAAGAGGGCAGTGATTCAGAGGGGAAGAGGAGAGAGGGAGCTCGTCGCCTCCGCCCGTCGCCTCCGCCGCCAGCACCAGTCCGTCGTTGCCTTCCGCCGCCTCCGCCGCCGTCCTCGTCGCAGCTCCTCCGTCGCCTCGCCGGCCTGCCTCGCCTCCTCCTCCTCCCTCCCTCCCTCCTCCTCCTCCAGCCATTTTTATGGCCCCCTCCCCTCCCCTCCCTCCTCCTCCTACTCCTCCCTCCTCCCTCCTCCTCCTCCTCCTCCACAGTGATTCGAGCCACTCTCGAGCCACAGTGATTCGAGCTACGAATCACTGCCCATGATTTTTACATCAAAAGTGTTAGAGATCCTGAAAGTTCTACCAAATGTCTTACATGGGTGTGGGACTCACATCATGTGGGTCCCAATGTGGGTCCCACACCCCTGTGAGATATTTGGTAAAAAATTTGGGGTCTCTAGTATTACTCTTTTTACATACTATAGTCAAACTAGACAGAACTAGACTGAACTTCAATTACTATTTTTAAGTTGGGCAATGATAAAGAGTTCGAAAATGAACTCCACTAAGGTGGAAGTGGAAAAAAAAAAAAAAACTAACACACACATCATATCATAGTAGGGTCCAACTCATTAAAGCTATTTTAGAGGTCTAAAACATTTTACTTTTACAAAAAATGCTAGAAAGCCTAAAAATTTTACAAATTTTTTTATCAAATGTCTAACATGGGTGTGGGATCCACATGGGACCTACATTGTGTGGGTCCCACACCCATGTGAGATATTTAGTAGAATTTTTGAGATCTCTAATATTACTCATCCTTTTAAGTTCGGTACATTTAATACATGAACATAAAAATCAAGCCAACCCAAATGAATGGGCTAAAAATTATAAAGCCCAGCCTATTAAAAGAAAAAAAAACCGAGTTTTATAAAATTTATTTTAAGATTATTTGCTTATGAAATTTTGTGAGTTTGTCTTTAATCGATTTTTTTGGGTTTGCATTTTACCCTGTTAAAAAAAAATTAGGGTTTAAAGGTTTGTTTTCAATCTATTTTAGGGTTTTTTTTTTGGGTTTCTTTTAGGAATGGCAACGAGGCGGGGCAAGGCCGGGGACTACACTCCCCGTCCCCGAAAGTGATATGTAACGCCCTCAAAATAAACCCATAAATCATACATTCATGATATCCATAAACTTAAGAGAATAAAGCATATTTCCATTCATCAGAGTATTGATTACAAAAGTATTACATGTTGACAACAAAAGTAAATGCCCTACGGGCTTACAACTTTCCAAGCCAATACTTAGTTACAAAAAAGAGAGTACTAACTCAAATACATATTAAGCCCTTGGTTTGAATTTACATGTAATACCAAAAAGAGAACAACAAAAAGATCTATCAACCTCAAGCCTCCCAAGCTACGTCCTTGGAGGTGGCAAATCACCTGAACCTGAAAATGATGTCCCATATAGGGTGAGCCAACGCCCAGTAGAGATATACTAAACCAGATATGAGCAATAACTAAAACATTAGCATTTGATAAATGGCTAACACTTATAAACCAACTTACAACACAATTCAATTCCATGACAAATATGTACATGTTTCATTCCACTTTCCTTTACTTAACCAATTCAATTCATAAACATGGCTCAGAACCTGGCCAAACAATTAAATGAGACTACATCCCATATTAGAACACTTTCTTTATTCACAATCCATTAAATGAGACTACAACTCATGTCAAAAACACTTCAAATACTTCAATTATCTACATTATGCAAACGCAATTAGAATTTCGGGACCTTCACCCTGGACACTCCGGCCAACTTAATTATCAATGGAGTCCATCCCCTATCTCCTCCCAAACAGGTTTGAGAGTCCATCCCCTATCTCCTCTCAAACCATGGAGTACATCCCCTATCTCCTCCCAAACGACATACATATACAATGTATTTAACAAATATCATATACAATGATCAATCAATATACATATTCGATGTATTATTCCAACCGTTATATTCAATGACATATTCCACATGATTAGTTTCAGTTTTTCCTAATCCACATACAGTGTCTACAACAATCAAGACTATCCTCCAAGACTATCCTCCACCGATAGCCCAAAACAGTTATCTCTAAACAGATAATAAATTTATCAAACAGATAAAATCTCAACATTTTCATGGGTGAGTGATTATTTAATCCAATTACACCATTCAATCTCATAATCTCCCAATTTCATGGTTTCCAACTCAATTTCATATTCTCATACTTTCTCAAATTAATTAAACAAATTAATTAATCATAATAAAAATAGGGCTTTTCCCAATTTTCTCAAATATTGCCCTTAAGGCCAAATCTCGTCATTTAAACACCATAGCTTCATTCTAGGGGCCACTCATACACTGGGAACCCCAAAGATCGAAAACCCCCCTTTTGTAATTTCAATTTCAAACCCTAGTTTCCCTCAAAAACCCCAAACACCACCATTTATACAAAAATACGTAACATCTATGTCAAAACCCATAGAAAGGAGTAGGTTATCCCTACCTCAAATGAAGAGCCCAAATAGAGAAGATGAGGAAACTCGAAGTGCTCCAGACCCAAAGATTTTCGGATTGAAATGTAGCCCACACCAAGCTCCACACTTTTAACAAAGGAACTAAGGTAGAAGATCACTCAAACTAGATGATTTCTTAGAGAGAAGTTATGTTGTAGTGAGAGAAGCTCTCAAACTAGGTTTTTGGAAAGTTAGGGAGAGAGAGAGTGTATGAAAAGTAATTTAAAATATCACAGTCGGGATCTAATATACGTATAGTCCCGCTCGAGCGGAGAATAGGAGACGCTCGAGCGTAAGACACAAAAACTTCACCCGCTCGAGCTCAAAAACACCCCGCTCGAGCGCCAAGGCACAATAACAAAACACCACCCGCTCGAGCGTAGAATACACTCTTCTAGTACTTTTACAGACTTCAGACACCCGCTCGAGCGTAGAATAGCCGCTCGAGCTCACACCCCGCTCGAGCGTGAAAAAACACTTCTGCAGTACTTTTGCAGGACGCACAAAATGCTGAAAGGGTGCAAACTCCACTCGAGCGCAACAGGACCTGCTCGAGCGGATCACCAAAAATCTGGGCAACAAGATTGGGGACTAAAGCTCAACCAACCTGTTACAAACGCGCCCAAGACATTCCTAAACTCATATTCAAAGAATTAAAGGACGGAAATTCAACACATACAACAACAGACATCCACGGAACCGAGTCCAGAATACAAAACCAATAGAGGGAAAACCCGGATCGCTATATGATATATTCCCCGTGCCCGCCCCCCGATTCCTGATGAGGACCCATAGCCCACACCCAATCGGGGATTGGGGATCCCCGACCCCGAAAAATCCCCACTGGTTTTTTTTTTGATCTGTAAAAATCTATAAACATCCTAATCCTATTGAAATATATTTGTCAACATATTTGCAAATTAAAAAAAAATCTATAAACATCCAATTCAAACATATTTGTAACATATTTTCAAATTAAAAAAATCTATTAACATCCAATTCAAACATATTTCAAATATGATATTTGTCAACATATTTTCTATCTATAAAGAACAAAATAACATCTATCAATAACTCTGTCCAGCAGAATAGCATCCTATTCAAATCAATATATCCTAAACAACAAAATAGCATCTGTCAATATGTCCTCAATAAATCTCTCTAGCAGCATCCTATTCAAATCAATATATCCTAAACAAAATAGCATCTGTCAAATATTCAATAAATTTGTCCAGCAGAGAGAATAGCATCATGTTCAACAAAATAGCACAAACAACAAAATATCTGTCCAGCAGCCTACACACACAAGAAAATTCAACAAGTTGAAAAGAGAATAATTAGTCCCAAGCACAACCCACAAGGGATAGGTTACCCAAAAATTGAAATTAAAAAAAAAAAAAAATTCCATTACAACATAAAAAAATCAAATCCATTGTTTCTCCAATACTCATACAAACCACACAACTTTCATCATCTCCTTCAACTTGAATTCCTGTTAAATAACAAAAGGAAAAAAACAAATAATTAATACTAATAATAAAATGTAAAAAATGTTAACAATTAAAACAAAAAAGATGACAACTAACACAAAAGTGGCACATGACTCATCCGAGTCAATCTCATCATCATCATATATAGTGGCATAGCCCACTGATTCCAATGTTGAATTTCCTAAAAAGTAAAGAATATAAATTCAGTATTGAAATTATTCCATGGTAATATAAATAATAAAAGTAAAATAATAATATGTAGATTGGATGAAATAATACCTTTCATCTCTACACCCCACAACCAACTTTGTGCACACATTAATGCTTCTAATGTGTTTGGATGAAGTCTACTACGATGTAGACTCACCAACCTTCCACTAGTACTAAATGCTGACTCAGAAGCAAATAGTGGATACAAGAATAGCTAAAATGTCTCTAGCTATTGCTTGTAAGGTTGAATACTTTGGTCCATTAGCTTTCCACCAATTCAAAACATCAAAACCTGAAGTTCTTGGCAAAACATCATCTTCTAGATAATGGTCCAACTCTGATCTTACATTCTTCATTTTTTTATTTCTCTTTCTACTAATAAACAAATCAAATTCTGAAAGGGTCTCTGTAATAATTTCTGGATGAGTAGAAGAGTCATCAACAACATCGGTCTCCATACCAACTCGGTGCTGATTCTCTTGCAACAAATTATAACAAATCTGACGAACCTTATCAACTTCATCTTCAGCTGTCTCCATAAAGTTTTTCAAAATAAAACTCCAATACACTCATCTTATACCTAGGATTAAGTACAACTGCAACTCCAATAACACCATGTATCACTAACCAATATTTATCAAATTTTTCCATCATTTTTGATGCCATTGTTCTAATCACTTCAATTTCACAAGAGAGCCATTGAGACAGTGTCATCCTAATCTCACATAAAGCTGGGAAACAAACATTGGTTGTGGGATACTTAGTACCAGAAAATAACTCCGTGATAGAAAAAAAAAATCTTAAACCTCCCACTAATCTCTCTAGCAAACTCCCATTCTTGCTCACTTGGCACAGTCTTATATTGGGGCTCTCTAATTTTCAACCTAGAAAAGACATCCTTATACAATAAGGCTGTCTGAAGCATCAAGTAGGTTGAATTCCACCATAGTTGCACAATCAAGTCCTAATTTCTTAGTATGTGGAATACGTAATTGGTTGACTGTTTCTTCAAATTTTTCTTGTCTTTTTGGTGTTGCTGTCCAATAAGCTACACTCTCTTGAATTTTCTCCACACCCACTCGTATGACATCCAATCCATTTTTCACTATCAAATTCAAAATATGTGCACAACAATGCATATGAAACAAAGTATCACCCAACAAAAGTGATGTATTACTTAACTTATCCATCAACATGGTAATCATGGCATCATTTGTGGAGCAATTATCAACAGTAACAGTAGAGATTTTTCTATCAATATTCTAGTCCATCATACACTCAAGCAAAGTATCACAAAGAACTTCTTTTGTGTGTGGACATGAAACATAAATAAACCTAAAATATGATATTCATAAACAAGTATTAATAACATGCAAATTGAACTGAATAAGATAGAACTTTTAAATGATTTGCAAATTTACAAAAATATACCTCAAAATGCGACTTTGCAATGTCCATGAATCATCAATAAAGTGTGCAGTGACAACCATGAATCCTTTCTTTTGATTGCTAGTAGTCCACATATCAGTTGTGATTGCCACCCTACTTTTATTATGCTCCACCAAACTCAATGTCTTCACCCTCTCATAATCATAAATCTTTAAAATATCACTCTTTATCGTATTTCGAGAAGACACTTTAAACAATGGTTGAAGTACAGCTGAATATCGTTTAAAACCAACATGGTCTACGATGGAGAGGGGATATTCATGCAAGATTATGGCATGTGACAACTCTTTCCTAGCAAAATCTTGATAAAAAATATAATAATTCATTTTTGGACTCTCTCTACTAAAGTTGTTAGTTAAAACTTTTTGCCTCATGTCCATCACTTTTTTCCTAATACAACTCTTATGTTGATCATGCAAATGCCTAGTTCCATTTTTTGAATCACATCCAAGATGTTTATTACAATAATTACATATTGCCTTCCACACCCTATTGACTTGTTGTTTCTTAAAATGTTCCCACACAACACTAGGTTTTCTTTTAGTTCCTCCACAAGTATTAGAATCTTCTTCTAAATCAATAACATTTTGATTAGAGAGGGGAGACGGTGAGTTCGTAGGTGAGTTGGTAGCTGGCGATGAATGTTGTGACGCGTCACTCTCAAATGGTACTTGAGAGTTAACGGATACTTCAGAGTTAACTGGTGCTTCAGAGTTAACATCTGACATTTTTAACCTTTATAAAAATAATATGAATTGAATTAATGTTAACAAATTAATAATAACTAAGCTAATGGATTGAATTAATGGAGCTGAGAAACAAATTAACTAAATATTTGAAAATATCAAAGAAAGAATTAATAACTAAGCTAAAACAAACAGACATAATTTCAACTAATTTATTTGTGAATTCACAATTATATTCAGCCAGACATTAGACATAAGACAAATGTGCAAGACAGACATAATTACAATTATATTAAGCCAAACAGACAATTATATTCAGCCAGACATTAGGACCTGAGGCTGAATACAGTTATATTCAGCTAAACAGACTTTAAAAATATAAGACATATTCACAATCATATTCAGCCAAATAGACATAATTACAAATAGACATTAGACATAATTTCAAACAAACAAATTCACAATTATATTCAGCCTCAGGTCACAATTAAAAAAATACAAACAGATATGTGCAAGATTCAACTACTAATGAATGTTTGTGAATTTTTCCAAATCAGGTCAAAACAGGTCTCTCTCTCAATAGAATGATGAAGGTCGAGAACTCTTTTCCAAAAAAAAACATATCTTTACATAATTTCGACTTTAGAAGCCACAATCAATAAAAAGAAAATACCTGGATGAGCAGATTGTGTAGCCAATTTTAGTTGTGTTTCTTTCTACACACAGAATAACAAACCAAATGTTAGTAGTGATTAGATGACAACTAAAATTAGATAACTTTGAAATATTATCTTCCATTATCTACACACAGAATAACAAGTCCCATAACTTTGATGGAATATAATATTTTGTCATCTAAACACAGAATAGCAAGTAAAATTATCTTCCATTATCTACACACATAATATTATCTTCCATTTCTGTGTGTAGATAATATTTTAACAGATCAATAACAATAAAAACAAATAATAACAGATAATATTTTACATATTTTAACAATAAAGATCATATCATATATATATATTTAACAGATCAATAACAGATCAAGAACTCAAGTGATTAGATTGAGATCAATAACAGATCAAGAGAAAAAAAAAAAAAAAAACAGAGGTCGAAATCCCTTGACACAGAGATACTATATATACACATATATATATATATATATGTATGTATGTATGTAAACCCTATATTGAAATCCCGAGAGAGAGAGAGAGAGATACTCTTTGAAAATCGACGGTGATGGAGGAGTGGCGGTGAGGGACGAGCAGCCGTCGTGTGTAAGAGAGAGAGAAGGAGGTGAAACTCTAAGTTCTAACCAGCAACGGCGGTGAGGGAGGAGGATCTGTGAGGTACGAGCGGCGGTGAGGAAGGATTGAGGGTGAGGGAGGATTGGCGGTAACGGAGGATCGGCGTCGTCGTTGTGTAAAAGAGAAAGAGGAAGACGAAACCCTAGAGAGAGAGAGAGCGAGAGCAGAGACGGCTCTGTGTTATGTTTGTGTTGAGTGTGTGTGTGTTCAAACAAAACCCTACACACACACACACATATGTTATATATAAGCAAGGCAAAAGAGTAATTTCACGTCGGGGGCAACCGGGCCGGGGATCGAGGCAGGGGCTGAAACATGTATCCCTGTCCCCGGCTCAAATATGATCGGGGATTTAATTTTTAATACCATCTCCGGCCCGTCAGGGGTATTTTTTGGGGAATAATCGCTCAATTCGGGGTTGGGGGATCGAGTCCCCGTCGGGCCGAGTTCCGATTGCCATCTCTAGTTTCTTTCTACATTTTTTTAATTAAAATTTTGGGGTTATAGGGTTTGTTTTCAATTAGTATTTTAGGGATTTCTTTTATTTTTTATATTTGTTTCCACCATTTCTTTTACTAAAATTTTGGGTCTGTTTCAATTGGTATTTTTGGGAATTTATTTGGTTTGTTTCTACTCTTTCTTTTTCTAAAATTTGGGTTTCAATTAGTATCTTAGGTAGTTTTTTTGGGTTTATTTTCTACTCTTTTATTTACTATAATTTTGATGTTGTAATGTAAGCTTGTTGTGTAGATGCCTTCTGATATTCATGCATTTTGTGATGAATTTTTTGTATTTAGGACAATGGCTGATTCCATGTTTCATGACATACTAGTACACTTTAATGGTTCTGCAAGTCACATTTCGAATGTTAATCCTTGGAAATATAACTACTTGCAATTGTTGGCTGATGCTTGTGAAGCTGCACTCACCAATGTACCTAGGAATTTTGGTGTGGGATTAAATTTGTACTTTACAAATACACACACTAAGAGTAAGATGGAGGTTAAATTTGATCAGGATGTCACTGAAATGTTTGGTTCAAATTCTGGAACTAAGGTGATTAATATTTTTCTAGAACTTAATCAACTCTTACCTTTATTTGTCATAACTGATACTCCTACTAGTGTAGAGGGACACATGAGTAGCAGTGGCACAAGTACGAGAGGTGGTGTGGGTAGTAACATTGGAAATAGATCGGTAGTATTTGATGATTTATTTAGCAATGTGGATGACTATAATGATGTTGATTGGACTGGGTTAGGGGATTTTGAATTTAGTGAAGCAAATGCTGATGAGGAAAATGCTTATATCATTAGTGATGAGGATGATGAGGACACTTTGGATAATGATGGAGGTAGTAATGGGTCAGATGAACCAATTAAGGCTAATGATGAGGGAGGGGATATCAGACTATGAATCTGATGATATAAGAGGGGAATATTCTATAGATAAAGAAGATGTACAAGGTGTTAATGTTGACATATATATGAGGGGAAAAATGTTTGAAATAAAGGAAAGGGAGAAAATAACATTGGAGAAGGGAATGATATTTGATAATGTGTATCACTTCAAGACTGTGCTCCAGGAATTTGCAATTGAAAGAGGTTTTAAATTGATTAAAATAAAAAATGACAAGAAAAGACTGGCTTGTGGGAGACCCTAACTTTTTGTAATTTCCCTAAACTCTTATAGTTGAAGAATTTCACTAAGAAACAGTCACAACCCAAACCCGCTCCTATGGGTTTAGCGTCATAACCGGCCAATAATCCTTGGATTACCAAAGGCCTCTAAACAGGATAACATAAGATAGGGGCTGCGGAAGCAAATATACAAAATAAATATTGTCCATTGAGCTGTACAAACATACATGGAACAAAATAATTTTAAACTTTATGAACATACCCAAGACATCACATAGGTACAGTAATTATATGTTACCCCATGTACAGATAATCAAAAGCAAATTGTTCATTAACAAGAGAAACAAAGTGTTGAATGTTCAAAAGACATAGCCACACAACTTGACTTGGTTTAGAACCTCCTCGGGAGGCGCAAAGGGTGACTGACAAAACGGAATCCCAGGCCATCAACTCTGGCCCTGATCACGTGCCTGGTCACCTACATACATAATATAAATAGTGAGCGAGAGCCCAGTGAATAATAACAAGGTAAAGAGGTTTTAGCGAATGATGTCCATCACAAAGTTAGAAATCAAAGGTTAGAAACAGGGTCTTATGCATATTCAAATTTTCAAATCAGAAATAGGATCATATACATGTTCATGCCCATAATCATATTCATATTTGGATCTTGCATAAAATCATACGTGGTACATCCATTAGCTATCATATCAACTTGGTCCTGAGGCTCACATGTATAGTCGGTACCGACAACCATAAAGGTCCATATCTTGAGCGCAAGTAGCCACAGTATTGTTATCCCGAGGTAAGGGCCACGTGAATATAGGCCTCGGTCTTGTTACCCCCGGGCAAGGGCCACGTGAATATAAGCCACAGGATTGTTACCCCTGGGCGAGGGCCACGTGCATATTGGCCACGGTATTGTTACCCCTAGGCTAGGGCCACGTGAACAAAGGATGCCACAAATACATTTCAGAAAAATGGACATTCATTCATAATTCATAACATAGCATTTCAGAGAACAGATCGTATCATATCAGTTAGAAAATACTTGTAATTAAACATAGCTTTACAGAGTTATTACTCACAATTAACAGATGGCTCCAAGTAGATGAGTAGAGTAGGTAATTCACTTAACCCGAGGCGCGTGACCTACATTAACACATAACAAATACACATTTGAAACACACGTTGGAATATATTTAACTCATTACGTTCCGTTCTTAGTGTTTTCTACATTTTACCCTCATTACTATGTCTTAATCTAGGCTTAGAAATACCTAGGATGCAATGAGGATACTAAATCGCATTGGTAAACACTTGGTCAAATTTTTGAAAACAGGGTCCCCGCTCGAGTGTATATTCTCCCGCTCGAGCGGACATGCAATATGTGAGGGGACGCTCGAGCGCAACTTCCCGCGCTCGAGCGTTCTGCAAATTTTGAAAAGTATTGGTTATGCGATTTTCACGCTCGATGGCCGCTCGAGCGCGAGACTCATGCCCTCACTCGAGCGCAACTCTTGTCGCTCGAACAGTCTGTAAAAACATGAAACTTCTAGGAGCATGTATTTTACGCTCGAGCGTACTTCAGGTCGCTCGAACGGAAATCCAAAAACAAAGGTTTCCGCTCGAGCGTAAAATCTCACGCTCGAGCGGAAGTGCAGAATCTAGAATTTCTAGATTGCACTCCCAAGCTGCAAATTCAAATCCAAAGCTATAATTCACATTCTTTTGGGCCCAAAACTTAAGATAACATGTGTAAACTTGTAAAATATGAAGGTGTAAAGATCATTTCATGAAATTAAGGTCCAAAAGTATGTCAATTGTGCAACATTCAACTTGAAATGTAAGAATATGATATGATCACGTCATGCATGTGTAATTTGAGATCATAGCTTCCCAAAACATGATCAAATGAAAATTCAACTAAAAAACATGGTGAATTCTTAGTCTACAACCAAAATATGAACATGCATGTGAGGATTCTTATGAAAACAACTTCAAAACTTCATAATATGGACATGCATGTATGATTTGAGTTACAATTCTTTAATCCTAGCCCATTCTCATGTTAGTCCACCTCTTTAACTTGAATTCTTACAAAAGCTAACTCAATTACACAACTAAGGGTTAGATTCCTTACCTAGGCTTGTCAAGATGAGAGCTAAAAGCTTAATGTTGAGTTTTTAAGTCCAAATCCTTCAATTCTAGTAAATTCTTGCTCAATTCTTCAATCCTCTAGTTGAGATCCATCCTCTCTCTCTCTCTCTCTCTCTCTCTCTCTCATGCTGAGTTCATAGATGAGGAAACAAGGGTGTCAAAAATGTGTAGGAGTGATAGAAGTGGCCTTATATAGGCCCACTTAGTGATATTTAATTAATTTGGCTTAAGCTAAGCAAAGTAACATTAATTAATCTAATTTAATTGTTCCAAATCAAGTTTCAATTGAACCTACTATAAAATTCTAAAAATTCTAATTAATACATAAATCAAGTCAATTTCTGAATCGGATGTCGATGAGGCATTCAATTCACAAACCGAAACGAAAACACGAACAGATATTTCTACGCTAAACATATATAAGCACAATATTGCACACACACACAAGCAATTTAATTCAAAATTTCTCTTAATTTCTGATTAAGCTTATTTAACCACGAATTAACGTAAATCAGAGGTCGAGGTTATTACAGCTTTCTCCCCTTAAAGAGTTTGGTCTTCCAAACTTGAATTACCTTCATTCTAGAAAAATATTAAATTCAAGGGAAACAACTCAGGATATTTTCTCATCATGTCTTTTTCTGTCTCCCAAGTTGCATAGGTTCCTTCGTGATTCTGCTAATCAACCTTTACTAACGGAATTACTTTGTTTCTTTGTCTTTTGATTCGACGATTAACAATTTGTATTGGCCTCTCCTCATACATATAATCATCTTTTAGAAGCACCTGAGTCGGCTCTATCATGTGTAGTGGGTCTCTCAAATAATCCCAAAGCATAGAGACATGAAAAACGTTGTGCATATGCTCCACGATTGGTGGTAAGGCTACCCGATACGTCACCGGGTTGATTCTCTCTAGAACTTCATATGGCCCAACATATCTCGGTGCTAATTTGCTCTTAACACCAAATCGTGTTTGTCCTTTCATTGGAGTCACTTTAATAAACACGTGATCCCCGACTTCATATTCTCGGTCTCTTCTTCGAACATCAGCAAAATTCTTTTGCCGGCTCTGTGCAGCTTTCAGACGTTGTTGGATCAGTTTCACTTTCTCAGTTGTTTCTTGTACAAGTTCCAGTCCCAACAAAGGTTTATCACCTACTTCGGCCCAACATATCAGAGATCGGCATTTTCTACCATATAAAGCTTCATAAGGAGCCATCCTAACGCTTGAATGATAGCTGTTGTTATACACAAATTCAGCCAGGAGAAGGTAAGTCTCCCAATTACCTTGAAAGTCTAACACACACATTCGTAACATGTCCTCCAATGTTTGTACGGTCCATTCAAATAGGCCATCCGTCTATGGATGATAAGCACCACTTAATCTCAGCTTAGTCCCCAAGGCCGGTTGCAAACTCTGCCAAACTTTTAAGTAAACTTGGGATCTCTGTCAGATACTATAGACACTGGAACTCCATGCAATTTTACAATCTCATTGACATACAAATTAGCCAACTTATCCGCATTATACAAAGATTTGACAAGCAGAAATGGGCAGACTTAGTTAAACGATCAACAATGACCCAGATAGAATCCATACCTCAAGAGGAGCGAGGCAATCCCACAATAAAATCAATGGTGATGTGTTCCCATTTCCATTCCGGTATTGGAAGCGGCTGTAACAAACCAGCGGGTCGCTGATGTTCAACTTTAACTTGTTGACAGTGTAAACATCTAGCTACAAAATCTGCAATATACTTTTTTCATTCCTGGCCACCAGAAATTCTGTTTCAAATCGAGTTTCAATTGAACCAACCATAAAATTCTAAAAATTCTAATTTAACACATAAATCAAGTCAATTTCTGAATCGGATACCGATGAGGTCTTCAATTCACAAACTGAAACGAAAACACGAACAGATCTTTCTACGCTAATCATATATATAGCATAATATTGCACACACACACAAGCAATTTAATTTAGAATTTCCTTTAATTACTGATTAAGCTTATTTAACCACGAATTAACATAAATCAGAGGTCGAGGTTATTACAGCCCGCCCTTATGGGTTTAGCGTCGTAACCGGCCAGTATTCCTTGGATTACTAAAGCCTCTGAATAGGATAACATAAGATAGGGGCTGCGGAAGCAAATATACAAAATAAATATTGTCCATTGAGCTGTACAAACATACATGGAACAAAATAATTTTAAACTTTATGAACATACCCAAGACATCACATAGGTACAGTAATTATATGTTACCCCATGTACAGATAATCAAAAGCAAATTGTTCATTAACAAGAGAAACAAAGTGTTGAATGTTCAAAAGACATAGCCACACAACTTGACTTGGTCCGGAACCTCCTCGGGAGGCGCAAAGGGTGGCTGACAAAACGGAAATCCCAAGCCATCAACTCTGGCCATGATCACGTGTCCGGATCACCTACATACATATATAAATAGTGAGCAAGAGCCCAGTGAATAATAACAGGGTAAAGGGGTTTTAGCGAATGATGACCATCACAAAGTTTAGAAATCAAAGGTTAAAAACAGGGTCTTATGCATATTCAAATTTTCAAATCAGAAATAGGATCATATACATGTTCATGCTTATAATCATATTCATATTTGGATCTTGCATAAAATTCATACGTGGTACATTGTCACGACCCAAACCCGCCCTATGGGTTTAGTACCGTAACCAGGCCAGTAATCCGAGATTACCGAAGGCCTACTGAACAGTAATACAGTAAAACAGAGTACAGGGGCATGGCGGAAGCCAATACAGTAGATAAACAATGTCCAATGAGCTGTGACAGTCTGTATGCCAAAAAGATTTTTCATACATATATGCAGTCAGAGACAAACAGTATGTACAATATATACCACCAGTCAGAGCAGGGACCAAATCCCTATCAAACAGTACAGTGCAAAACGTTCAGTCTATACAATAAGCAAAACAGTACAGAAGGGGGAGAGCTAAAACACCCCTAAGCCTAAGCTTGGCAGGCTCGGAACCTCGCAGTGAGGCACAGTGGTTGGCTTGACAAAACCGGAGTCTACCCCGACGCTCCTAGCTGCGGTCTAGTGCCTGTACACCTACATATATATATGAGCAGTGAGCTAAAGCCCAGTGAATAACATAAAGCGTAAAGGGGTTTAGAATGAATGTCCTTACAGTAATGAAAATAGTTCATTTCAATCAGTATATCAGTTGTTCAGTACAGTAAACGGTCATATGTGGTACATCCATTAGCATAACAGTACAGTAAACAGTATGTCTTAAAGACCGAACAGTAATGATGGCCATCAATCAGTAAACAGTAGTGGTTCCACGAGGGAACCGACAGAGATCTCCGTAACAGTAACAGTAAACAATAGGTGCTAAGGATGCTACAGTACAGTTCAGAATATAGGACATACATTCATTCGGTAAACGATATCAGTTCAGTAAACAGTTCAGTTCAGTATTCAGAAGATAATCATTTTGAACATATCTTTACACAATTGTTACTCATAGAGTTCTGGGCTACAGTAAGCTAGAGCGTCTCCTCGGAGTGCCAACCCTATACAGTTAACAGATTGAACACACACTAAGTTTCACAGTTGGGAAAGATAATAACTTAATCCCTAAATTTGCCTCGGTGTGTTCTACATCTATATCCTCATTAAGATGCCTTAAACATGCCCTAGGAATGCCTAGGATGGAAAGAGGATGCAAAGATGCACTGTTAAAAGCATTTTCAGAATTTTCAGTGAAACAGGGTCCCGCTCGAGCGTAGGACACTCCGCTCGAGCGGATATGCAGACAAAGGTTCCCGCTCGAGCGTCACTTACCCCGCTCGAGCGGTCTGCAAAACAGTCAAAAGTTCTGGATGAGTGAAAATCACGCTCGATAGGGCGCTCGATAGCCGTTCGAGCGTAAGACACAAGGTCCCGCTCGAGCGCCAATTACCACGCTCGAGCGGATATCAAAACAGTGCAAAGTACTAGATGCTCGAATTCCCCGCTCGAGCGCCACTTTCCCCGCTCGAGCGGGAGTGCAAAATCTGGAAAACCCAGATTGCACCTCCAAGCTCAAATTCAAGCACAAATGCATCAAAATCAATTCCTTTGGGCCCATTTCTTGGAAAACACTTGTAGATACATGGAATAACATGATTCAAAGCTCAATTTGTAAAATCAAGGCCCAGAGGAAGATCAATTAAATCCAATTTCAATCCTAAATTTCATGAACATGATTCAAACATGACATGCATGACTTTAAATCAATTCAAAGCTTCAATTTGGTGCTCTAGTGAGCCAATTGTTCCAAAAACAAGTTGAAAACATGGACCATTGCAAAATGATGAACATGCATGTACCATTTCATGAAGGATAACTTCAAAACTTTAAATTAAAGGCATGCATGCATGAGCTAGGCCCCAATTTAACATATATGGACCAATTCAAGGCTCAAATCACTAAGGACACAAGAACTAGGCATGAACAAGCTTAAACACAACAATGAGAGATTAAATTCCTTACCTAGAGCTTGAGTTTAAGGTATAGGAGCTTAATGAAGCAATCTAGACTTCAATTCTTCAAGTTCTTCAAGCAATTCAAGATGAATTCACTCTAACTCTCTATTCTCTCTCTCTAGTCGGCTAAACAAGGAATTGGCTGATGAAATAATGTGTTTAGAGTGTAATGATAAGGCTCAAAGGTGGCTCAAGTAGTGGGCCACTAAAGTGGCAAAATGGTAAATATATGCAACAATGCAATTTAACTTATTTTAATCATACCAAATCACTTTTCAGATAACTATACCATTAAATCACATAAATTCTAAGGATCTTAAATCATCAATCAATTTCCGGTTCGGCCGCCGATAAGGCCTCCAATTAGCAGTTTAAACATAGAAACATGAACAAATAACTAAACAGGAAACAGATAGAAATACAATTCAAACAGATACAGTCAATCAATTCAGTTTCAGATTTCAGTCGGTCAGTTCAGTAATTCAGTCAGTTTAATTACTTTCATATTCGGTCTTAGTTTAGCAGTAATCGGTAATCAATCAGTCATTAATGGGTAAACAGTGTGAGGGTTGTTATATACATCCATTAGCTATCATATCAACTTGGTCCTGAGGCTCACATGTATAGTCGGTACCGACAATCATAAAGGTCCATATCTTGAACACATGTAGCCACAACATTGTTATCTCCAGGCAAGGGCCACGTGAATATAGGCCTCGGTATTGTTACCCCCGGGCGAGGGCCATATGAATATAAGCCACAGGATTGTTACCCCTGGGCGAGGGCCACGTGCATATTGGCCACGGTATTGTTACCTCCAGGCGAGGGCCATGTGAACAAAGGATGCCACAAATATATTTCAGAAAAATAGACATTCATTCATAATTCATAACATAGCATTTTAGAGAACAGATCGTATCATATCAGTTAGAAAATACTTGTAATCAAACATAGCTTTACAGAGTTATTACTCACAATTAACAGATGGCTCCAAGTAGATGAGTAAAGTAGGTAATTCACTTAACCCGAGGCGCGTGACCTACATTAACACATAACAAATACATATTTGAAACACACGTTGGAATATATTTAACTCATTACGTTTCGTTCTTAGTGTGTTTCTACATTTTACCTTTATTACTATGTCATAATCTAGGCTTAGGAATGCCTAGGATGCAATTAGGATACTAAAAAGCATTGGTAAGCATTTGGTCAAATTTATGAAAATAGGGTCCCTGCTCAAGTTGACATGCAATATGTGAGGGGATGCTTAAGTGCAACTTCCCGCGCTCGAGCGTTCTGCAAATTTTGAAAAGTACTGGTTATGCGATTTTCACGCTCGATGAATGCTCGATAGCCGCTCGAGCGTGAGACTCATGCTCCCACTCGAGCGCAACTCTCGCCGCTCGAGCGGTCTGTAAAAACATGAAACTTCTAGGAGCATGTATTTCATGCTCAAGCATACTTTAAGTTGCTTGAGCGGAAATCCAAAAACAAAGGTTTCCGCTCGAGCGTAGAATCTCATGCTCAAGCGGCAGTGTAGAATCTGGAATTCCCAAATTGCACTCCCAAGCTGCAAATTCAAATCCAAAGCTATAATTCACATCCTTTTGGGCCCAAAACTTAAGATAACATGTGTAAACTTGTAAAATATGAAGGTGTAAAAATCATTTCATGAAATCAAGGCCCAAAAGTATGTCAATTGTGTAACATTCAACTTGAAATGTAAGAATATGATGTGATCATGTCATGCATGTGTAATTTGAGTTCATAGCTTCCCAAAACATGATCAAATGAAATATTCAACTAAAACACATGGTGAATTCTTAGTATACAACCAAAATATGAACATGTATGTGAGGATTCTTATGAAAATAACTTCAAAACTTCATAATATGGACATGCATGTGTGATTTGAGTTACAATTCTTTAATCCTAGCCCATTCTCATGTTAGTCCACCTCTTTAACTTGAATTCTTACAAAAGCTAACTCAATTACACAACTAAGGGTTAGATTCCTTACCTAGGCTTGTCAAGATGAGAGCTAGAAGCTTAATGTTGAGTTCCTAAGTCCAAATCCTTCAATTCTAGTAAATTCTTGCTCAATTCTTCAATCCTCTAGTTGAGATCCATCATCCCTCTCTCTCTCTCTCTCTCTCTCTCTCTCTCTCTCTCTCTCATGTTGAGTTCATAGATGAGGAAACAAGGGTGTTAAAAATGTGTAGGATTGACAAAAGTGACCTTATATAGGCCCACTTAGTGATATTTAATTAATTTGGCTTAAGCTAAGCAAAATGGCATTAATTAATCTAATTTAATTGTTCCAAATCAAGTTTTAATTGAACCTATCATAAAATTCTAAAAATTCTAATTAACACATAAATCAAGTCAATTTCTGAATCGGATGCCGATGAGGCATTCAATTCACAAACCGAAACGAAAACACGAACAGATCTTTCTACGCTAAACAGATATAAGCACAACATTGCACACACACACACAAGAAATTTAATTCAGAATTTCTCTTAATTACTGATTAAGCTTATTTAACCACGAATTAACGTAAATCAGAGGTTGGGGTTATTACAGAAACCTTATTTCTCAATTTCTTGCAAATTAAACCCTAGAAATCAAGAACGACTGCACGAGCTAATCGGCAAGCCCTAATCGGCTCTGACAACGTAGGAAACATTTTAAAACCCTAAATTAATAATTTAGAAACCCTAGAATGAAAATTTATAAGAGAAAAATCCTAGTTTTCAGTAATTGTTGTTTTAGCCCAGTATCTCGCCTTTTGTTGCGAACCAGCACTACGTGACCCAAATTTGTTTTCCTATCATTATTTAAATATATATTTCAGTTCCAAATTTCAGATTCAACCCTTTTCTATCTTTATTATTGCATTTTGGCCCCAAAACCCCCAATATTTTAATCAAATAAGGTACAACTATTATTATATTGATTTGTACATAATATATACTATATTATAATATATAAAAAATTGATTTCCCGCATGTGTTGAAGACCAACTAGCTGTGAATAGTAGTAGGAACAAGAAAAATTATTATTTTTATTTATAATATCTTGAATATTATATTGGCATATCTTTGAATAAACAAAAGGAAATGGCTAGCATTTATTGCTATGTACTGTGTCTCCCAATTAGCAACTAAGTAGGGTTACTTTTTTCTAATCAAGATTAATTAACACAAATCCTAATTGGATTCAATTAGATTATAACCAAACTTGAATAGTTTCCATTAAAAACTAACCAAACCAAACCAAACCAAACTAACCCTTCTCTCTCCTCCTTGGCCTATAAATACAAGGCTCTAGCAACTCATATTCCTCACACTTCACACACATAGCAACCTACTAAAGAAGGAAGGAGAGAGAGAGAGAGAGAGAGAGAGAGAGAGAGAGAGAGAGAGAGAGAGTGAGAGAGCTTGTAAGTCTGAGACAAAGAATGAAAGTACGAAGAAATTCTAAGCAACTGAGGTAAATTTCATACGCCTCTTCTCTCCATGAATCATCATGTTTTACTCCTTCATAATACATTCTAAAAATGTATTTCATATGATACTAAGAGTTACCACATTTGTTATATGATGTATGGTTTGAAAATGAAATGTTCATCTTCTTCCTTGTAATTTCCAACAAGCTTTTCTCAAGGTTTTCGATTTTATTTCCATAGAAAACCTTCACGAACTCAAAATCTATTTTAAATGGGTATTAATTGACATATATAGAGTATGTGAGAATTTTGGCTAAGACCATGGATGTGTTTTTATGACTCCTTTTATTTTTCTAAATACTTGGTGCAAAGAACCTATTTAAAATAGAGAACTTTAGAAAATTCTAGAAAAATGATCTCACGTTCATTTTTATATCAAAATCTTCCTTTGAAGGTTAGCTTTCAAAAAAAATTTATTTCAATGAAAATAAATAAGTATTTTAAGAGAAACACCAAATTTTGTAACAGTTGTCAAATCTGGACTGAGTCTGTATATTTTTTAAATATCTAAAAATCAAAAAGGGCCACCCTACTTCCATGAAATGATTTTGAAACTAGACTTGATTCTCTACAAATCCTCAAGAAGCCATGTTTCTAAAACCCTTAAAAATATTTTTTCTATATTTAATTTTGAACCGGTGCAGTGCTGGAAATCTGAATAGTGTGGTTCTTGTTGTAGTTAATGCTTTTGTGCTATCATGACATATTTGTTATAATATATGTTATACTTTCATGCTTAAGTTTTACCTTGAATGTTCTTATTATGCTCTTACTTGTGCTAACCACTAATGTGTAATGAACGTAATGTAAAAGGGGAAAACTAAATGGGTTGGTAAAGAGGGTTGACGACCACACTAGTTATATAAATGATGAGAATGTTAAGTTGATAGTAGTAGTGGATTAAAATGAGCAAGTTTTGCGCAAGTGGTTGTTTTGAAACCCTTAAATGAAGCGGTTGTATTCAGACCCTAGGTAGTTCTGTGTAAGGAGGGATTCGGGCAAGGCCCATCATTACCGTCTCTTTTGAGACCCTACAGGTGGCGCTACGCGGTATATAACTATTGGTGGGCATCCGAGATAAGGTCTGCTGTTGGGGAATTTTCAAAATGGGTTTTGAAATTTATAGTTTATTTTTGGGTGTTTTTAAAACCTTCTATGTTTTTTTTTGAAAAGCATGAAATAAGCTTGGGACTCTGTCCCATATTGGAAAGAGAGGAAAACGTGGAGCACTTAATAAAGTGTTACATGAAATATTCCTTTAAATATGGTATTATGGGATGAATGCTAGTGTACATGCATTCACATCGTAAGGATAATGCTTCGTACCATTCGCACAAGCGCGCGGCGTGCGCAGTGGGCTGTGTGGTGTTTGATGGCGCACTTTGCAGGGACACATCGGCGCAAGGCACCATGAAGGCGCTTTCCTATTTACATCAGACAACTTAGAGCGATGATGTGGATCCAATGTGGCATGGGTGACATGGAATACAGTCAGTTCCCCGTGGCGTCTGTTAGCTGTGAGTCAACCAACCGATCAAACGGTTGGATGTCTGATCTAGAATGATTTGATCATAGTCGTTGATTGGAGATGCGCGCGATCGCATGGATGAGATGCACCCGATCGTGATCAGGTGTGATTAGTCAAGGCATCTATTCGATGTGAGAATGATCTGCACCGTAGATCGTCGATCCAAAGGTCAGATCGGATCGGATCCAACAGTCAAGCTTCAGAAGCATTCTTGCAATTATCTCTCTCTCTCTTTCTTGATCTTGAGTTTTCGATCAAGAGTTTCTTTAGGAAATTTCTTCTTTTCTTACTGGTAATCAAGTTTTGCAGATTTAATTATCAGTGTCTTGGTTTTCTTGATTATATCAAGAGTATTCTGATCTATTGTCATCAATGTAGACGCCGATAGACTTGATCTTTAGATCAGGCTTTATTGTATCTTGGAGGCAAATTTGTTGTAACCCCCTACATACCTTTTTGTGGGTGCAAATATTGTCTTTAGGAAAGCGACTTAGTGACGCGACTTAAAGTATCAAATTTCTGTTCTGTATAGACAAGTTCATCGCCAAGTTTTGAAGACCCCGAAGATCACAAACTGAAGAATTCAAGATGAATTGTTCCAACAATCTACAGACAATATTTAGATATGGCGATGTCTATTCAGAAAATGACTCAAGATTTCATGAAGCTTGACCGTTTTGATGGAGGAAATTTCTGATGCTGGCAAAAGAAGATGCATTTTTTGCTCACTACTCTCAAAGTGGTCTATGTGCTGACTACCCCTTATCTGGTAGAGCAAGAAGACGAGACTATGGAGCAAACCCCTACCAGAACCAAATGGGAGAATGACGACTACATTTGCTGAGGACACATTCTGAATGCGTTGTTAGACTTTCTGTTCGATGTGTATCAACATCTGGAAACAGCAAAGCAACTCTGGGACATATTACAGTCAAAGCACCTCACCGAGGATGCCACCAATAAGAAATTTCTTGTTAGTAATTTTATGCGTTTTACTATGATTGATACAAAGCCCATTATGGAACAATCCCATGAGATCCAACATATTCTGAGTTAGTTTCGACAAAAGAATATGAACATGGATAAATCTATTGTAGTTTCATCTATAATAGAGAAACTGGCATCTTTTTGGAAAGATTTTAAGAAAACTCTGAAACATAAAAAGGAAGATCTTACTTTAGAGGAATTGGCTCAACACCTTCGAGTTGAGAAAGAGTCAAGGCTTCTTGAAGGTAAAGATAACCAATTGGCTTAGACTTCCAAGATCCACATGGTGGATGATGGCAAGAGGTTTAACACAAAGAAGCGTAAGCGTGAACCCCAACCCGAGAAAGATGCTAAGAAGCTGAAAGGTGCTTGCTGGTACTGTGGCAAGCTAGGGCACTTCAGAAATGAATGCCAGTCATACAAGAAGAAGCCAGAAGCATCAAATGCCAAGAACAAGTTCGTGGCTGTTATATTCAAGGTGAACATGCTTGAAGATGCTAGTGACTGGTGGATTGACTTAGGAGCAACAAGGCATGTCTGCAACGACAAGAGCCATTTCACTACTTATGAACAAGTGAGTGATGGAACAGTTTTCTACATGGGCAACTCTTCAACTGCTGCTATCAAAGGCAAAGGGACAATGGATTTAGAGTTCACATCTGGAAAAGTCTTAAGTCTTAGTGATGTTTATCATGCACCTAATGTCAGGAAAAATCTTGTATCTAGAAGCCTGCTTAATAAGCATGGTTTCAAGTTAGTATTTGAGTCAGAAAAATTTGTCCTGTTCAAGGGTGAGATTTTTGTTGGAAAGGGCTACATGTATCAAGGAATGTTCAAACTTAACATTATCAATAGTACATCTGTTTCTGTTTATATTGTTGATTCTCTTTCTTTATGTCATGCTCGTTTAGGTCATGTTAATACTAGGAAAATGCATGATATGGTTAATTTAGATTTAATTCCTAAGTATGATATTGATATGTTTGAAAAATGCAAATTTTGTGCGCAATCTAAAATTACTTGCATTCCATTTCCTAAAGTAGATAAAATCATATCTCTGTTTGAACTTGTGCATAGTGATGTATGTGACATGCATGGTACTCTCACTAGAGGTGGTAAGAGATATTTTGTAACATTCATTGATGATTTTTCTAAATACTGTCATATTTATCTTTTGCATTCAAAAGATGAGGTGTTTGATAAATTCAAGATTTTCAAGACAGAAGTGAAAAATCAATGTAATGTCAAAATAAAGAGACTTAGGTCTAATAGAGGCGGTAAATACCTTTTTCCATAATATTGTGAAAATGTTGGTATTATTCATGAGAAGTCCGCATCCTACACACCACAACAAAATAGAGTAGTTGAAAGAAAGAATAGGACATTAACAAAAATGATTAATGTTATGCTTTTTTACTCTAGTTTAAGTTCTAATTTTTGGGGTGAAGCCTTGATCACTGCCTGTCATCTACTCAATAGAATTTCTCTCAAGGGAAGAAATGTTACTCCTTATGAACTTCGAAAAAATAAGAAACCTAATCTAGGTTACTTGAAAACATGGGGCTGTAGAGCAATAGTCAGATTGCCTGAACCTAAAAGGAAGAAATTAGGTGGAAAATGAATTGAATGCATATTCCTTGGCTATGCTATACATAGCAAAGCATATAGGTTTCTGGTAGTAGAGCCCAATGGTTCAGTGGAAACAAATACCATCATTGAATCACGTGATGCAGTACTTTATGAAAATCGTTTCACAACCATTCCAAGGTTGGATACTAATCAAGCGAATGAATCAACTTCTTTGATGTTGTAGACACCCCATTTTTGACCGTCCTCAAGACTTGGACGTCACCGTTTGAACACTCGGTGATGATCCATGTTTGTGTTCGTTTGGAGTTCCCGGAGTTCTCGGCTACGCGCCTTGTCTTAGGATCTCCGAACTCGACTGTTTTGTATCTGGTTTTGCACCAAACACTTGTGTTTTGCCTTGGGAGGGCAGGGAATGCCTTGTGAGGCATCCCCACACACCACCGGCAGTGGCTAGAGGCCACCGGCTGGTTTTTGTTGCCACCGGCAATATATGTTACCGGTCGGCACTCTTTATTGCCGGTCGGCAGTCATTTTTGTCAAAATGACATTTTTGGCCAGCCGACTACTGTTCATCTGCTTTTTCAGATATTTTAGGACATCTGTTTGGCATTTTGTTCCCCTCCATACACGTGTATGGAGGGATGCTCTTCTTGTTAGCTTTCTTGACAAGCTTTACAAGATTGGTTGCCTATAAGAGGAGCCCTCCTCTCTTGGCATTAGGGTTAGAGATTTTAGAGAGGAAAACATTGCTAGAAGCTCTGGTTCTAGGGTTAGAACTCATATACATTCTACCTCTATCTATTTCTCTCTTGAGTATTCTAGGTGCATTTGTTCATAGTATTGCATACAAACACCTACCATTACACCTTTCCTTGGCTATTGAGGTTCTAAGGGATTATTTTCAGAGTTTTGGGGCTGGTTTAAGCTCAAGGAGGCAGCTGGTCCTTCCTTGGTGAAGGTGGTCTTCAAGGGTAAGAAACTTCCCTTTTATTCCCTATTTTTGCATCCTATTTCTATCCATCTTAGAGCTGTTTTTGTGTTTGGTGTATAACATAAAAAAGTTCTGTTTTTAGGCCCTCTTGATAGTTCATTAAGAGTGTTTTGTGCTTTGGGGAAGTTTGACCCCTCTTAGGCCTTGAAAGGCCTCATTTTGTGCTATTTTGTGCAAGTTTCGAGACTTTGGTGTTTGGGCCTCTTCACCACTGAAATCTTGAGGGATTTCAGTGGTGGAGATGGTGCCTTGAAGTCTCTAAAAGGGGAGGGCCACCCCCTCTCCTTGTTGTCCTTGAAAGGGACCATTTTTGGCCTCTTGAGGGAGCCTATGTTAGAGTGTGTGTTGATCATGTCTAGGCTACATTTCATGCTTATTATGCCATAATATAATCATGTTGTGTGTTGGTTTTGGTACACCATGCATGCTTAACATGCCTACCATGTAATGCCTTGTAATTGCCTTAATATGCCTTAGGTTGTTAGCCTTTGTTCGAGCATGTTTTAGGCTTAGCCTTGTGAATGTTTTGTGCTTATTTTGCCATGCTTTAGGTCTGTCCATAGTTGTTTGGATCGATTTTGGCATGCTTAGTATAACTCCTTTGCATTTGTGGCTTGTCGGGCTTGTATGCCTCAAGTATGTGAATATGTAGCATGTGTTGATTGCATCATTTTGGTGGTTTGGAACCATCCAACATGTAATTTCAGTCCCTTTGGCATGCTCATATGCTTGCCTTAGTTGCCTCTTTGTTGCTTTGAGGGCATGTGTTGTAAGCCTTATGATTTGACCATTATGCATGCCTTTGAATTTGAGCCACTTAGGTGCCATCTAAGTAGTCCTTTGGCCTTGTTTTAACATGCTAAAAATCTGTTTTTAGTTGTTTAATGCATGCCATGTTTGATTGTACTAAGTGTGCTTCAAGGCTTCATGACTTGCCTCAAGTACTTGGACCATGCTTGCATACTTATGCTTGTCTCATTTGGGTTGGTTTGGCACCACATTTTAACATGATTTTAAAGCTTTTCATTCTATGCCAATTGTCCATGTTTAGCCTCTTTCAAGTGTGTTTGAGAGTTGCTTGTTTAATGCTTAGGTTTGTGCCTTAACATGTACATGCGTGTGTGTGTGCTTAGCCTTCATTTTTGGGCACTTTGGCTACTGATTTTGGGCCTATTTGGAGTTGCCTAAGTCATGTTTAAGTCCCTCTTTTATTTGGTTTGCATGCTTGCCTTGCATGCTTGCTTGTATGTTTGTATAAATGCCTTGCATTGTCCATATTGCATGCTAGCCAACATGTCTAGGATTGCATTGCATTGTGCATGCTTGGCCTCTTGAAGTGAGTGTGATAGAGGTTAGGCTTCCTTGTGCGATTATGTGGTTTGCATGCATTTGAAATTGAAAGTGCACACTTGATTCTTTGGGCCATTATGCATGGAAATGCGTGATTGGTGGTCCGAGAATCGAGGCACATCCTCCCTTGAGTCGCAAACATGATAGGGGGCATGATTGGTGCATACATGGTTTGAATTGTGTTGCCATGCAAGTTTTGTCCTCTGCTGCTGTGAGTTGCAGGTTTTGCAGGTATTTTCTGCCGACCGGCAACATTTTCTGCCGGCCGGCAGTAAATCAACAGCCGATGGATGAATTTTGTGCCGATGACCACAATTCACTGCCGGTGGTGATTCTATTCAGCCGGTGGTATTCTCCAGTGTCCAGAAAGGCATCCTTGAAACTTTGGCAGTCTTCAGAGGAGCAAAGCAGGGAAAACAGAGGCAAACTATGTATGGCAGTGCAATTCCGAGCGGGATCCGAGCGCGCATGCGTTGAGCCCTCTTCCCGAGGCGATTTATTGTTTTCTCCTAGTTTAGTTAGTTCGTTAACTGATTAGGCAATTTGTAATATTTAATTAGCTCGCGTAGTTAATTAATTTGTATTATTTATTCGGTCCCTCCGAGCGAGGGCAAATCTGTAATAAGTGTGGGTGAGTGGTGTGCATGTCTTCCAAGCTCCACTTCTTTCTCCCTTTTATTTACCTGCTTATGATGGTAGATTAGGGCACGTTTATTTTAGCATACCTTATGCAATGCATGCGTGCATCCATACATTTGTCTTACATGCACCGGGCTCGGTACATCATACAAACTGCATTGTATCTTCAAATCTAACTTGAATACGTGCACCGAATGATTGCATTTCACATGCCATTTTAGGGTTAGCCGAGCCTATCCTAATCACATTCTGTATGCGATGCATTAGTCACTTAACATGAACTAGGACATGCATGTTTGCTAACTGGTTTCTGTTTTGGTACGGAGTACAATGTGAGTATTTATGCTTTAGCATCTCGCATGCGTGTGAATGTTAACATGACAGCATGATTACCATGTGGCTAAATGTTTATATGAGATAAACTGTTTGAATGCCTGTGGGTGAAGGTTGGATTGCTTGAGTTGGAAAAACTCGTTGAAATCCGTGTTTTTAGCCTACTTGCGAGTAGCAAATTCCAAACCCCTTTTCAAAACGAACAGATATGCAATGCTTATTTCCAAATTAGGCAATCTAGTCTATACTTGTTTGCTGTGCGCATAACATAGTAATTCTAGGCTAATAACCGGAATAAGAACACATAACGTTTTCAAAATCGGATATCATGGTTAGTAGAGGCCGGTCTTCGGACCGGGCGAGAGGGGGTGCTCATAGCTGACCTTCCCCGATCGTACCCAAGCTCCCGAGCCAAGACAACTTTGGTGATGACGGACACGTGGCCTTCGGCACCGAGTCAGGGTTTCCTAAATTTCCCATTTTAAAAAATATTTAGGTGGCGACTCTGTATCTGGCAAAGCGGTCCATGTTTGGCACTTCTTTTCAAAACCTGTTTTTCTCAAAACGATTTGCCAGAGTTGGACTCTTTGGTTCAGATTAAGAACCGCAACAAACAAAAAGGGGAGTCTGAACTGTAGCATCGAGGTCCCCCGCGGGCGCTGTTACAGATGTCTACAGAGGAAAGTGAACGACATGAACCCATTGAGCTTAATGAACCTAATGAGCCTATTGAGATAAGGAGGAGTAAGAGGGCTAGGACGGAGAAGTCATTTGGCCCTGATTTTATTATTTACCTTGTAGAAGGAACTAGGAAAGCTTTTTGTAAGCAAACAATGTTTTCTTTGAATATGGATTCAAATCTATTAACCTTTGAGGAGGCTATGAAGTCTTAAGATGTTTCTTTCTGGAAAGAAGTAATAAACGATGAGATGGATTCTATCATGGGTAACAATACTTGGATACTTGTTGATTTATCACTTGGATCCAAACCAATTGGTTGTAAATGGATTTCCAAAAGGAAAATAAAAGTTGATGGAACAATTGACAAGTTTAAAGCAAGATTAGTTGTTAAGAGTTTTACTCAAAAGAAAGGTATTGATTATTTTGATACATATGCTCCAGTGGCTAAAATCACCACCGTTCGAGTGTTGATTGCCTTAGCCTCAATCTTCAATCTTGAAATCCATCAAATGGATGTTAAGACCGCTTTCCTAAATGGAGAGTTAGATGAGGAAATCTACATACAACAACTGGAAGGATTTGTTGTACAAGGTCAAGAACACAAAGTGTGTAAACTTGTGAAGTCACTGTAGGGACTGAAATAAGCTCCTAAACAGTGTCATGAGAAATTTGACAAAGTAATAGTGTCAAATGGTTTTAGGATACATGAATCTGATAAGTGTGTGTACAGTAAGTTTACTAGCAATAGAGGTGTAATCATATGTTTATATGTAGATGACATGCTTATTTTTGGTACTGACAATGATGTCATTGAAAGTACTAAAAGTTTATTGTCATCTAGCTTTAGTATGAAAGACATGAGCTTGGCTAATATAATTTTGGGTATTAAGATCAAATAAAAGAACAATAATTTGATTCTTACCCAGTCGCGCTATATTGAGAAAATTCTTAAGAAATTTAATCAATATAATTGTATACCCATGTCTACACCTTTTGATTCAAATTTGAAATTGTATCCTAATACTAGAAGAGCTGTGATTAGCTAGAATACTCAAGAGTAATAGGTAGCTTGATGTATGTCATGACTTGCACTAGACATGATATTGCAGTTGCAGTGGAAAAACTTAGTGGAAACACTAGTAACCCCAGTAGTGTGCATTAGCATGCTATTAACCGAGTACTTAGGTACTTGAGGAAAACCATAGACTATGGAATCATCTATAATGGCTATCCAGCAGTGCTGGAAGAATTCACGGATGCTAGTTGGATAACTGACCATGAAGATCACTCGTCTACGAGTGGTTGGATTTTTACTCTTGGAGGATGAGCTATCTCCTGGGGTTTTACGAAGTAAACATGCATAACAGACTTAACCATGCCGTCTGAGTTTGTAGCATTGGCTTCTTGTAGCAAAGAGGCAGAGTGGCTAAGGAATCTCTTGTTAGAGATTAAGATATGGCCAAAACCTATGCCATCAATATCTTTGCATCGTGCTAGTAAAGCAACTCTACCATGGGCCTATAGCCATGCCTATAATGGAAAGTCCAGGCATATAGGACTGAGACATAACTATGTCAGGCAGTTAATCACAGAAGGTGCGATTACCATTAGTTATGTAAAGTCAAGTGAAAACTTGGCTGACCCCTTAACAAAGGGACTTGCAAGGGATTTGGGATAGAAAACATCAAAGGAGATGGGTCTTAAACCCACTTAACATAATCACTC
This sequence comes from Camellia granthamiana, assembly GCA_036172215.1. Lineage (NCBI taxonomy): Eukaryota > Viridiplantae > Streptophyta > Magnoliopsida > Ericales > Theaceae > Camellia > Camellia granthamiana. The sequence continues at coordinate 243,100 of JAXFYN010000188.1, forward strand.
TTGGTGGAAACTCGACTCAACGCTTGAAGAAACATCAAGCCTTGAATTCAATGAGCCCAAGTACACCATATGTCGTGATTGCAAGCTCTTAGTTTTATTTCATTTTCATCCCAAGGTTGAAGTGCTTGGCACCTGTAATGTGAAAAGAAGAGGATGAGTTTGCCAACTCTTAATAAGCTTACAACTGAGTTGTTAGGCTACTATAAATTACAGGGGTACTCTTAGTAAGCTTACCTATGTGAGTGTAAGAGGTGGTGCCGTTTCCTATGAGTCCAAGGGCTTCACTCTAGAGTGCTCATGAAACAGGATATAGACACAAGGCCAATCCACATGTCGATTTGTTTAAATACTTGAAGTAACCTGTACTGTACGTGAGACATGTCCGGTTAGTCGTATAAGATCGCTAGTTCAAAGACAAGTCTACTAGGCCATCTTGACTAACTTTGAGATGTCTTCACTAAGTGAATGATTCAAATCGTAAAATATCTTTACCTATGCATAAGGCTGCCAAGTGAACCAAGAATCATCATCTGATATTTTGAAAATGGTGGGGGAATGTTGGGGAATTTTTAAAATGGGTTTTCAAATTTATAGTTTATTTTTGGGTGTTTTCAAAACCTTCCATGTTTTTCTTTGGAAAACACGAAATAAACTTGGGGCTTTGTCCCATATCGGAAAGAGAGGAAAACATGGAGTACTTAATAAAGTGATACATTGAATATTCCTTTGAATATGGTATTATAGGATGAATGCTACTGTACATGCACTCACATCGCAAGGATGGTGATTCACACCATCCGCACACATACATGCATACATGCACGTGGCATGGGCAATGGGCTGTGTGGTGTTTGATGGTGCACTTTGCACTTAGCACGGACGCATAGGCGCAAGGCACCATAAGGGTGCTTTCCCATTTGCATCGGACAGGTTAGAGCGATGACGTGGATCAAACGTGGCATGAGTGACGTGGAATACAATCAGCTCCACGTGGCAATGACGTGGCGTCTGTTGGTGGTGAGTCAACCAATCGATCGAACGGTTGTATGTTCGATTAGGAGCGATTTGATCATAGCCGTTGATTGGAGATGTGCGCAATCGTACGGATGAGATGGCACCCGATTGTGATCAAGTGTGATTAGTCAAGGCATCTATTCAGTATGAGAATGATCTGCACCGTAACGATCAGATCTGATTGGATTCGATCAAGGGACATGACCATTCGACCAGGTGCATCAAGGCCTATAAATAGGCTATGAAATCAACCATTTCATTCCATTCACAAAATTCAGAAGCATTCCTGCAATTATCTCTCTTTCTCTCTCCCTTTTGATTTTGAGTTTTCGATCAACAGTTTCTTTAGGTAATTTCTGCTTTTTCTTACTGGTAATCAAGTTTTGCAGATTTGATTATTAGTGTCTTGGTTTTCCTGATTATATCAAAAGTATTTTGATCTATTGTCGTCAATGCAAACACCGATAGACTTGATCTTTAGATCAGGCTTCATTATATCTTGGAGGCAAATTTGCTGTAACCCCCTGCACACCTTTTTGTAGGTGCAAATATTGTCTTTAGGAAAGCGACTTAGTAACGCGACTTGAAGTATCAAATTTCTATTTTGTATAGATAAGTTCATCGCCAAGTTTTGAAGACCCGAAGACCACCAACTGAAGAATTCAAGACAAATTGTTCCAACATCTGTAACAAAGCAACAAAAAATGGGGCATACTGAATAATCCGTGTCCAATTCTTGGAGTTGGGAGGACGAAATCTCTTTGGGGGATTTCTAGACTATTAAATACTAACCATATAATCTGTGCTTTGAACTTAAATGCCATGACCCCTTTCTTCTGTTTTTTATAAATGATGTTGTGTATTGAGTTGGGAAAAAGAGATGGGGTGTGTGTGCATTTACTGGGCATTCAAAACTCACAGCGTATCATGCTAGGTGCCGAAGAGGAGCTTATAGTAGGAGACAACAAGCCGGAAACCTTCGAAGACATTTGGCTATCTTAGAAAAGTTAGAAATTTTCCTTTATGATGTTTTGAAAAGTTCATATGAAATTTTAAATTTTCTTTTGGGATGCAATGTTGATGGAACGAGCTTTTGTAATTAAGGATATTTGTAATTATTCTATTATTATATACTTATATTTCGACACCAATATAATTCCTGACGTTGCTTATGAGACCTTGTGTCAATGCCTCTTAAGATCTGTCAAAAGGGTAGTGCGTTACCTAAGAAAGCTCGACTTAGAAGGGAGACTAATTTGACTCCTCCGGTGATCTAGAATCTTATTTGGTTATTGGCCATAGGACTCATTAGTGACTTTCCCTTGACTACAATACTAAGTGTAGATTTGGGGCGTCATAACTTGCATATGTGCTTCCTCGATGTGTGAATGGAGAATTTATGCTTCCCCATTACCTGATAGGGTGACATATAAGATTAAGACATTAGGCCCTTACCATACATGCGTTAGAGTAGAAAGGAATACTGAAGCAACAACATCTTGGATTGTTACGAAGTTTGAAAAAACTCTTAGAGGGAATCTTGGGATCACTTTGGAGATAAGTTAAAGCCTTAATCTCTTAAGAGGATGCCTGGAAGACTTAGAAAAAGTAGGAGAAGAGAAGTTGATGAGGTTGCACCATCAAAAAAGATCATGCACTGTGAAGTGCATCATTTGTAAGGAGATTAGGTACAATAAGAGGACATGCCAGAGGGCACCTATTAGGGATAGCGAAATGGACACAAATGAGTTTGCTCAGAGAGGAATTGGTACTGTTGTTGAAAAGAGCACTATTGGAAGGTCCATAGCTACCGAGCGAAGCACTGTTGATGTAAGTGTAAATGACAAATGATTGTGTTATTTTATTTTATTTTTCCACATGGAATTTGAGGCCAACTAATCCAATTCATTTTTTAGGATCAAGGATAAGATAGGGTGTGTCACGACCCAAACCCGCCCCTATGGGTTTAGCATCGTAACCGGCCATTAATCCTTGGATTATCAAATGCCTCTTAATCATAATAATATATAATTAGGGGCTGCGGAAGCAAATACATAAAATATACATGGTCCATCGAGCTATGAAGACATACATGGGACAGATAATGTTAAACTTTCATAAACTTACAAGTGACGTCAAAAGATACAGTATTTACACGTCACTTCATGTGCATAAAAACAGAAAAACTTGTTTGTGGAGCAAAAGAAACAAAGTCTTATACATTCATATACAGAAATCAGAATTCATGCTTGATCATACGTAGTTCATCCGTTAGCGCTAACAGATTGTTTACAGAGCATCATAGATCATACTTGTCAGTTCCATGAAGGAACCTCCGGCCTGGTACGGATTACCTGTCAGTTCCATAAAGGAACCTCCGGACTGGGAACAGATAACTTGTCAGTTCCATAAAGGAACCTCCAATCGGGTATAGATAACTTGCCAGTTCCATAGGGAACCTCCGGTCCGGGTACAGATAGCATACTTAAATCATAGCATAAAAATCACAAACATTTGTCAGAGTTGGACAATCATTCATAGTATAAAACATGGCATTTCATAGAACAGATCTTTTTCCATATACGGAAAATAATTTAACTTGAACATAGCTTTACTAAGTTATTACTCACAGATAACAGATGGCTTCAAGTAAACAGACAGAGTAGGCAAATCAGAGATTTTGTGGCGCGTGACCTACACAGATACAAAACAAATACATACTAAATTACACACCCGAAGTCATTAACTTAGTTCTTTCTTGTTTTGGTGTGTTTCTACTTCTTTATCCTCATCATGGTGTCATAATCTTGGCCTAAGAATGCCTAAGATGGAACGAGGATGCAAAAATACATTTGAAAACACTTAACAAAATTGCTGAAAACAAGGTCCTCGCTCGAGCGTAACTTCTTACGCTTGAGCGGACATGCAAAATGTGAGTGGTCGCTCGAGCGCAAGATCTGTCGCTCGAGCGGTCTGTAAACTTTTGCAAAAGTGCTGGCTGTTTGCTTTTTCGCCTCGATGCTCGCTCGAGTGTGAGAGACATGCTCTCGCTCGAGCTCAACTTTTGTTGCTCGAGCGGTCTGCAAAACATAAGAACTTATGGGAGCATGCATTTCATGCTCGAGCAGACTTCTAGTCACTCGAGCAGAAGTGCACGCGCTCAAAGTGGTCGCTCGAGTGTGGATTTCTTCGCTCGAGCGTAGGAGCAGAATTCTGGAATTTCTCGAATTGCTTTCAAGCTTCAAATTCAACCCCAAAGCTGCAAATTATGGTTTCTTGGGCCAAAAACTTGAGGAATCACATGTGAACTTGGAAAACATGAAGAATTCAAAACCATTTCTCAAAATTAAGGCCCAAAAGTTTGCCAATTGTATAAATTCAAACTCAAACTTTAGGAACATGATATGAACATGACATATATGACTTGTTATGAACTTGAACTTTCCAAAACATGATCAATTATGGTCAAATGGTAAGAAATGTGATGAATTCTCAAAACAAAGTCAAGATAGACACATGCATGGAGGATTTGTTTGAAATTCAACTCAAAATGCTATGATATATGCATACATGCATGATTTAATGCAATTTCCATCTTTTCTAGCTCTTAAACTCAATTCTCATGTTAAACACTTAAACCTCTTATATTTGTAAACTCACCAACTCAAAAGAAAGACTAAAGGCTTAATTTCTTACCTTAAACCTTGAATTCACAAAGTGTAAAGGCTTAAACTTCTAAATGCTCTTCAATCCTCCAACAATTCCTAGCAATCCCCCTTTTCTCTAGCTTTTGATCCCAATTTCTCTCCTCTTCTTTCTCTCACACGTTTTGGAGCTTGAAGATGAGGAAATGAGGGTGCAAAAATGAACTAGTGGGGTCATATTAGCCTTATATAGGCTTAATTAAGAGTTGGTTAATTAATTGACATTAATTATTCTAATTTAATCATTTCGAATCGAATTTCAATTAAACCTACCATAAAATTCTAAAAATTCTAATTAACACATAAATCAAGTTAATTCCTGAATCGGATGCCAATAAGGCCTTCAATTCGCAAACCGAAACGAAAACATGAACAGATCTTCCTACGTTAAACATATATAAATACATATAAGGCAACATATGATGCAACATTTTAATTTAATTATTTATTAGGCATAATTAAGCATGGATTAACATTAATCATTGGTCGGGGTTGTTATAGGGTGCTTCTAACTCAGTGAAACATGACTTGAACCATAGGTATCCATGTAATTGCATCATGCATAACACTTAAAATATATTCATTTGTGTTTATTAATTTGTTATTCTTTGTTTTTTTATTTTTCAGGTGATGCTTTTTGTATAGGTGATGCTTTTTGTATAGAGGATGTTGGAAGGAATTAAAGACTAAGGTATACTTTTTTGTGTAATTAGTGGGTATACTTTTCTAACAATGTCTTCATGTTAGTATGTATCAGAAGGCATGCATCCTTGCTCACCATAGGTTTTTGAATTGGGTGAGCTACTACTCTTTTATTGACTTACAAAGTTTTTGATGGACAAGAATTTGTAACTACGATATAGTATTGCAAGGTTTATTTTGGTGGACATGAATATATAACTAAGGTAATATTTCAGACTTGTGTATCTGAATTTCTAAGATAATATTTCAATTTCAAGCTAGTTGAGTGCTCTTTCTTTATTCCTTCCATGTTGAAGAGGATTCCATGATACTTATTTATTACCCAAAAAATAACTATTCACCCAAAAAAAAAAAAAACTCAAAAAATAACAAATTAACTGAATAGGTTATGAATACAAAATTAATTAATTTAATAATTTATGGAATGCAAAATTAAAATGGAAAAACACTTATCAGATGATAAAAGTGTCGTGAAATTAACAAATTATCAAATAAATTACCAATGTAAGAAATGATTTATCAAAAGATTCTTAGGCTATGAATGGTTTGATTTTTAGAAATTTTTTCAAAAAATTAAAAATTAATTTGGTTAAGAAATCAAAAATAAAAAATAATTATCGTTTTTATATAATTTTATCTTCGAGTGTTTAGAAATAATTTTTTACAAATTAAATATATTTCTTAATATTTATTTTTAGTAAATTAGCTTTTATTTTTTTTTTTAAAGTTTGAATTTTTTTTTTTTAAACAACAAACCAAAGGGATTTTAGGTTAAATCACGTTGTTTGTGTGGGGACATATTTTGTGAGTGACAGCACGTGGCCAAGGTGACGCTGAAGTGTCAGCCGAGGTGCCACGTGGCATGGTTCTAATGCCGAGGTGATCTCGACTAGGCCGAGGTTATCTATAGAGATACCGAAATATGACATGAGCGGATAAGGGGCAAGAGTCCTAGAACAGGGGAGGGTCTCAGTCTGGATAGAGATAAGGCTTAAGAAGAGTTTATCTCTATCTAAATGAGGGTCCAAGATAAGCATGGAGCCTGAGTCCTATGGAGCGAGGCTTCTAGGGGAACCAGGTCACTGCTAGTTATAAAAGCAGGACACCCTCGTAGGTCTAAGGAATGTTCTTTCTGGTGAGATTAAGCACAATTTACTATCTTTAAGAGATATTTGATTACTAACTTGAGCGTCAGAGTGCTCCCGGGTGGACGAACCACCGCCAAATTCTTATCTTTCTATGAGAGGTTGTTCGGGCTTATTCTATTTTGTCGATGCTCCCTAACTGAGTTTCCTGTTTGGTTGTGTGGTAGGAAATCAACACCTACAATTTGGCGTCATTTGTGGGAAAGTAAGGAGAATAGATGGCCAACGACGGATGGAAAAAAAAGATCGAGGACGACGTCCCATGTGGGATTGGTAAACAGGCCAATCTTAACATCGAAGAAAAAAATCATAATGAAGGAACACGAGATCAGAATCCGAAGGAGAATGACGTCGGCCAAAATGAAGACACACCAAAGAAAGTAGACCGAGACGAGTATTACAACGAAAGGGACCTCCAGGTATGGAAAGATAGGTGCCTGAGAAGGGACGGCGAGATTAAGGGAATGGCAAACAAGTTGGTAGACCAACAATTGGTTGTCAACTTCATGATGCAGAACAACGTCATGCAACCACCGTTTCCGTTGAAGGACACGCCGATCCCAGCGGCCAAGAACGATGCCCAGAAAGGGGGGCAGAAAGCAACCTCAGTAGTCCCTTAACATGACAAGGTGAAAGAATGCTTATATCAGCCTTCATGGGATGACGGACAAGCAGAATCGATAAGAGGAGAGTCTCAGAGGACACCTCGTACCAAGGGAACTTATGTCAAAGAACATTGGCACATTCAGGGAAAAGAACTTTGCTTTGATACGATGAATAAAGAGAAGTCCAAAAGGACACATATCATGTCATGACCCAAACCCGCCCCTGTAGGTTTAGCGTCGTAACCAGCCAGTAATCCTTAGATTACCCAAGGCCTCTTAACGGAACAACACATGATTAGAGGCTACGAAAACAGATATATAAAATTATACATAGTCCATCGAGTTGTGTAGACATACATGGGGCAGATAATCTTAATTTGATAAGCATATATATGACGTCATGATGGTACAGTATTGACACGTCATCCTATGTACATATAAATAGAAACTTTGTTCGTAAACCAAAAGAAATAAAGTCTTAAACATTCACAAAACATGGCCACAAGGCTTGACTTAATCTGGAACCTCCTCGGGAGGCACAAGAGGTGGCTGACAAACACAAAATTCTTCAGGCAACATCTTAAGCCTGGTCACGAGCCTGCTCACCTACATACATAACAAATAAATAGTGAGCGGAAGCCCAGTGAATAATAACAAGGTAAATGGTTAAATGAATGATGTCCCAAAACTAGTTCAGAAGCTAGAGTTCACATCAAGATAGATTCATATTCGTATTCTTATTCAGAGCATATACAAAAATCAAAGTTTATGCTTAATTGTCCTTGGTACATCTGTTAGCGCTAACTGGTCACACACAGAGTATCAAAGATCATACTTGTCAGTTCCATAGAGGAACCTCTGGCCGGGTACGGATAACTTGTCAGTTCCAGAAAGGAACCTCCGGACTGGGAACGGATAACTTGTCAGTTCCATATAGGAACCTCCAGCTGGGCATAGCAAACTTGTCAGCTCTATAAGGAACCTCCAGTCCAGGTACAGATAGCATACTTGAATGACAGCATAAATGCCACAAATATTTGTCAGAGTTGGGCAATCATTCATAGTACAAAACATAGCATTTCTTAGAACAGGTCTTATTTCATATACATAAAATAATTTAACTTGAACATAGCTGTACTAAGTTATTACTCACAAATAACAAATGGCTCTAAGTAGACAAACAGAGTAAGCAATTCAAATATCTTGTGGTGCATGATCTACACAGATACAAAATGAATACGTACAGAATTACACACCCGGAAATATTAACTTGGTTCTTTCTTATCTTGGTGTGTTTCTACTTTTTATCCTCATTATTGTGTTTTAATCTTGGCCTAGGAATGCCTAGAATGCAATGAGGATGCAAAAATACATTTGAAAGCACTGGTAAAAAATACATGAAACATGGGTCTCGCTTGAGCACAACCTCCTTCGCTCGAGTGGACATGAAAAATGTGAGTGGTCGCTCGAGCGCAAATTCCTTCGCTTAAGCGGTCTGTAAACTTTGCAAAAGTACTGGTTGCTCGATTTTTCCACTCGATGCTTGCTCGAGCGATAGACTCAGGTCCTCGCTAGAGAACAACTCTTGTCGCTTGAGCGGTCTGCAAAACATATAAACTTCTGGGAGCATGCATTTCACGGTCGAGCAAACTTCAGGTCGCTCAAGCGGAACTGCAAGATCACAGAGTGGTCGCTCAAGTAGAGAATCCGTAGCTCGATCAAAGAAGCAGAATCTGGAATTTCCAGATTGCTCTGCCCAGTGCAAAACTCAATTTCAAAGCTGTAAATCATGGTCTTTTGGGCCAAAAACTTGAGAAAACTTATATAAACTTGGAAAACATAGTGAATTAAAGATCATTCCTTGAAACCAAGGCCCAAAAGTATGTGAATTGCTCAAAAACAACTTAAAAGCTTTCAAAACATGACATGTATGCAAAGTTATGCTCTTTAACCATCCATACCATGTTCAATTTAAGTGTTTAGTACAGAACCAAGTTGAATGCTGAAATCATAGCTAAGGTAAGGTCATGCATGCGAAGGTTCTTGCTTAAACAACTTCAAAACTTCATGATATGCACATGCATGTAATGATATGATCTATATTCTTCATTCTAGCTCAATTTCTCATTTAGTTCACACAATTCTCTTGAATCCATGGTTTAAGCATCAAAATTATACAATCCAAAGGTTGAATTCTGTCACGACCCAAACCCGCCCCTATGAGTTTAGTACCGTAACTGGCCAGTAATCCAAGATTACCGAAGGCCTGCTTAACAGTAATACAGTAAAACAAAGTACAGGGGCATGGCGGAAGCCAATATAGTAAATAAACAATGTCCAATGAGCTGTGACAGTCTGCATGCCAAAAGATTTTTCATACATTTATACGGAACAGTACCAAACAGTATGCACAATATTTACAATATACAGTATAGGGACTTAATCCTTATTAAGCAGTACGGTAACAGTCTATACAGTATTACAAAAACAGTACAAGGCAGACGGGGAAATAAAAACACCCCTAAGCCATAGCTTGGCAGGCTCGGAACCTCGCAGTGAGGCACAGTGGTTGGCTTGACAAAACTGGAGTTACCCTGACGCTCCTAGCTGCGGTCTGGTGCCTGTACACCTACATATATATATGAGCAGTGAGCTAAAGCCCAGTGAATAACATAATGCGTAAAGAGGTTTAGAATGAATGTCCTTACGGTAATGAAAACAGTTCATTAAATCAGTATTCCAGTCTTTCAGTCAATCAGTCATATGTGGTACATCCGTTAGCATAACAGTACAGTAAGCAGTAGGTCTTAAAGACCAAACAGTAATGATGGCCATCAATCAGTAAACAGTAGTGGTTCCACAAGGGAACCGACAGAGATCTCTGTAATAGTAACAGTAGACAGTAGGTGCTAAGGATGCCACAGTACAGTTCAGAATATAGGACATACATTCATTCAGTAAACAGTAAACAGTTTAGTAAACAGTTCAGTTCAGTATTCAGAAGGTAATCATTTTGAACATATCTTTACACAATTGTTACTCACAGAGTTCTGGGCTACAGTAGGCTAGAGCGTCCCCTCGGAATGCCAACCCTATACAGTTAACAGATTGAACACACTCTAAGTTTCACAGTTGGGAAAGATAATTATTAACTCCCTATTATGCCTCGGTGTGTTCTACATCTATATCCTCATTAAGATGTCTAAAACTAGGCCTAAGAATGCCTAGGATGGAATGAGGATGCAAAGATGTACACAGAAAACATTTTCAGAATTTCAGTGAAACAGGGTCCCGCTCGAGCGCAGGTTTCCCCCGCTCGAGCGGACATGCAACAAAGGTACCCGCTCAAGCGGCAACTATCCCGCTCGAGCGTACTGTAAAAGTACTGGGTGGGTGAATTCTTCGCTCGACTCCCGCTCGAGCGCGAGACACAAGGCCCCGCTCGAACGCCAACTTCCCCGCTTGAGCGGACTATAACCAAGGCCAAAGTGCTGGGAGCTTGATTTCCCCGCTCGAGCGGCACTTCCCCCGCTCGAGCGGACGACCAAAATCTGGAAAACCCAGATTCGAACTCCAAGTTCAAAACCAAGTTTTCAAACACCAAAATCGATCCTCTTGGGCCCATTTTCTGGAAAACTCTTGTAAACACATAGAATAACATGTTTCAAAACTCAATTTAAGAAATCAAGACCCAAGGGTGTTTAATTCAACTCCAATTCAAAACCATTTTTTCAAGAGCAATGCTCAAATAGAACATGCATGGGTTAAAACCATTTCAAAGCTTCAATTCTTGCTCTAATGAGCTTCTTCCTTTCAAAACAAGTTGAAAACATGGACTCAAGCTTAATTATGAACATGCATGTGACAATTTGCCATGAAATCAACTCAAAATTCATCAATACACATATGCATGCATGGAATGAGTCCTAATCCAACATGCTAGAACTAATTCATGGCTCAACTCTCAAATTTGGCATGAATCATGCAAGAACAATCTTAAATACAACAATGAGAGGTTCAATTACCTTACCTAGGTCTTGTAACTCAAATGTAGAAGCTTAAAGATGCAAAACTCCTTCAATTCTACCAAGTTCTCTAGCAAATCAACAAGAACAACCCAACTCTCTCTCTCTCTCTCTCTCTCTCTCTCTCTCTCTCTATAATTCGGTGGTGAGACCACAAATGAGCTGATGAAATGTTTTGTATAAGGCTCAAGTGATGTATAAGGCTCAAAAAGTGGAGATAGTGGGCCATTAAGTGGTCTAAATGTAAATATGTCCATTTCATGTAATTTGACACCATTTAATCTAATTTAATCCAGTTTAATCATACTAAATCAACTTCCAATTAAATATACCATAAAATCATATAAATTATGGCGATTACAAATCACTAATCAATTTCTGGTTCGGCCGCCGATAAGGCCTTCAATTTGCAGTCTAAACAAAACAGACTGAACAGATAATTAAACAGTTAAACAGATAAAAAAGCAATTCGAACATATACAGGCAATCGATTCAGTTTCAGATTTAGTCAGTCAGTTTAGTAATTCAGTCAGTTCAATTATCAGTCATAGTCAGTCTTAGTTTAGCAGTAATCGGTACTCAATCAGTGACTTATCGGTAATCAGTGTGAGGGTTATTACAAATTCCTACCTCAAGCTTGAATTCTCAAGTATAGAAGTGTAATCTTTGAAGTTCCTTCCAATTCTTCCAAGTCTCTAGCAATCACTCTACAATTGAGCTCAAGTTTCCTTCTCTCTCACTCTTACACATTTTTGTCTTCAAAGATGAGGGATTGAGAGTGCAAAAATGTACAAATGGTATAGAGAGTGGCCTTATATAGGCTCATTACATTGACTTAATTAATCTTGGCTTAAACTAAGCAAATGAGCATTAATTAATCTAATTATTTCGTTCTGAATCGAATTTCAATTAAACTTACCATAATGTTCTAAAAATTCCAACTAACACGTAATTCAAGTCAATTTCGCGATCGGATGCCGACAAGGCCTTCAATTCATAGTACAAAATAAAAACAGAAACATATATTCCTACGATAGGTAGATAGAAACACAAATAATGCAATACATATGCAATGAAGCCAGAATTCCATCTTAATTACTTATTAGTATCCTTAATCTTGGTTTAACGGTTAAGCATGGATCGGGGTTGTTACATAATGACACCAGAAGCAGCGCACCAAAAAGACTGAAATCTGTTGATAGCTGAGCTCCTAGTCGGACTAAGGAGGATTTGAGGGACTATCTCCAGAGGAAGCGGCTGAATGCCGAGGTCACATCCCCCGTGAAGCCGAAAACGCCATTCTCAGTAGAGTTGGATAGGTTTGAGGCCCCAAAAAGGTTCTATATGCCGAGGTTTCACATTTATGATGGTAAATCTAATCCGAACTTTCACGTGGGCTTATATCTAAATTCAACGGCCTTGTATATCGGAAACGAACTGTTGTTATGCAAGGTGTTCCCCTCATCATTTGGGGAAATCGCTTCAGATTGGTTTCATAAGTTGTCGAAAGGAACTGTGACGAGTTGGCAAGGCCTGGCCGAGATGATTGTGGCTAGGTTTGTTACAAATAAGTTGTAGCCACTAAGGGTAGACTCCCTGATGGCTCTAAAAATTGGCGAGGGTGAAAGCCTCAGGGCTTATGCCAAAAGGTATTATGAAGTGTTCAACTAAATACTGGGATGCAACCAGGAGTTGGCGGTCGTGTCTTTTAAGAACGGCTTAGAGGATGATTACACGCTTCGAAAGTCGCTAGCAAAGACTCTACCAAAGAGTATGGAGGAGTTCATGGTAAGGATTGAGAAATATGCTAGAGTAGAAGAGGATATACCGGGAACAAGAGCCCCGAAGCAGGAGAAGAGAAACGGCTTGCCAAAGTGAGGCCGAGGTAATACAGGTTTTAATAGGCAGGAAACATGGTTGAGGGCTGCACAGGCAGTCACCACTGTATTCCGGATCCCGGTTTACAAAGTTCTAGAAAGGATAAGAAACCAACCATATTATAAAGCGCCAGAGAAGATTCCTGGCGAATTTATGGGGAGAAGCCTTGGGAAGCACTGTGCTTACCACAATGAGGATGGGCATTTGACTCAAGATTGCAGAGCCCTGAAGACGCATTTGGAAGACCTGGTCAGACAGGGTCACTTGAGGGACCTGGTAGATGAGGCTAGAACGAGGGAAAAGCAGACTAGGCTGCCCCAGGCACCGGCAGCACCACCTCTACCGCCACCACAACAACAAGCAGATAGACCTTGAGTGATCAATGTGATTCGTTCGAGGGTCAATGAGAACGAGGTGCGTGGGGAGACTCAAAGGGTGAGGTACTTACATCATGTGTGTCAAATCCAGCAAAAGAGGCCCAGGACAAACGAGTACCAGGAACCAATAGTGTCCTTTACAGAGGCAGACTTAGACGTGGTGCAGCATCCACACAACGATGCTCTGGTAGTGACCCTCAAGGTAAAAGAATACCAAGTAAGGCGCATTCTGATCGACCAAGGCAGTTCTTGTAACATTATGTATGTCAGATGCTATAAGGAGTTTAGCCTTCACTGAGATGATTTGGAGCAGTCCAACAGCCCCATGGTCGGGTTCAATAGAACGTCAACATGGCCCCTGGGAGTAATAAATTTGGAGGCGTAGGCAGGCACTAGGAAGGTAAGTACAGAGTTTACAGTAATTGATACCCCTTCACCTTACAATGTTATCTTGGGAAGGCCATGGTTGCACGCAATGGGAGCAGTTCCTTCAACACTACACCAACTGTTGCGGTTCCTAACAGAGCATGGAGTTGAGAAGGTTAGAAGGGATCAGGTGCAAGCAAAGAATTGCTCCATGGCAGCAATGAAATCCACTTGTAACGTGCGAGAGGCTGAAACAGTAGAAATCGAAGACGAGGACATGGAAGCCCTAGATGATGTCGGTGAAGAATTGACCGAGAAGAGCGAGGAAGCCTTGAAGAAAATTCTAGTCTAACCAGAGGATGAAGAGTGCTTCTTCCTTCTCGGCTTAGGCTTAACCGAGAAGGAAAAAAAGAGAGTTAGAGGCGTTCTTGCAAGCAAACATAGAAGTGTTTGCCTGGATGCCATAAGAGATGCTTGGCATTGACCCCGAAGTCACTTACCATAGACTTAATGTAGATAGGTCGGCTAAACTTGTCATTCAGCGAGCAAGGAGGTCGATGTTGGTTCATGTGGAGGCAGTAGAGGAGAGAGTGGACAAGCTATTGGAAGCCAAGACTATTCGGGAGGTGAATTACCCAACATGGTTGTCCAATACAGTAGTTGTAAAAAAGAAGAATGGAAAGTGGAAGGTCTGCGTGGACTTCACCAGTCTGAATAAGGCATGTCCCAAAGACAGTTTCCCACTACCCAAGATTGATCAGTTAGTAGACGCCACTTCAGGGTATGGAATGATGAGCTTCCTGGATGTTTATAGGGGATACCACCAGATAGCGATGTATCTCCCTGATGAGGAGAAGACTGCATTTATCACCCCGAAAAAGCTGTACTACTACAGAGTGATGCTTTTCGGGTTAAAAAATACAGGACCAACCTACCAGAGGTTGGTGACCAAGATATTCAGACATCTGATTAGCAAAACAGTAGAAGTGTACATTAATGACATGGTCGTGAAGACCAAAGAACTTGAGAATCACCTGGCCGACTTAAAGGCAGTTTTCGACATCCTAAAAACATATTAGCTCTGACTTAACACTTCAAAATATACATTCGGAGTCGGGACTGGTAAGTTCCTAGGGTACTTAGTCACCAAAAGGGGCATTGAGGCAAGCCCTGATCAAATCAAGGCCATCCTTGATTTAAAGAGCCCGACATTAGCAAAACAAGTGCAGATGTTGACTGGAAGGGCCGCAGCCCTAAACAGGTTTATAAGCAGAAGTTTGGATAAGTGTAAACCATTTTTTAGTTTGTTAAAGAAGGCCACAGATTTTTTGTAGACAGAGGAGTGCGAAGTTTCCTTGGCCGACTTAAAAAAATATCTGACAACAACTCCAATTCTATCAAATCCAATACCCGGAGAAGAATTGTTCCTATACTTGGCAATTTTGGAGCACGCAATGAGTGCAGTGATAATCAAAGAAGAGAAAGGAGAACAAAGGGCAGTATACTATGTGAGTAAAACCCTAGCAAGTGCAGAGACCAGGTACTTACCCTTAGAGAAATTGACACTGGCTTTAGTGATGGCTTCTAAAAAATTGAATCATTATTTCCAAGTCCACAAGATTGTGGTGCTGACTGAGCATTCCTTGAAGTCTTTGTTGCAGCAAGGAGATCTAACAGGCAGGGTAGCCAGATGGGTAGTAGTATTGGGCTAATATGACTTGGAATTTAGGCCTAAAATAGTAATTAAGGGCCAGGTTCTAGTAATTAAGGGCCAGGTTCTAGCCGACTTTGTGGCCAAGTTCACCCTTGGTGCCATCCCGTATCCGACTCTGGTGAGCCGCGGCTTGGGATGCCCAGGGGAGCAGGAAGAAACCCAACTGGGGCCGAAGAACCCCACTCTAGCAAAACAGAAGAAAGAAGATAAACCAAAGCCCTGTGACATTTACATTGGCGATTCCTTCCGCCTGTTTGTTGACGGAAGCTTTAACCGTCAAGGAGCGGGGACAGGAGTAGTGTTAGTATCACCAGATAGACGAATGATAGAGCAGTTTATTTGTCTGGGGTTCAAGGCCTCAAACAATAAAGCATAGTATGAGGCATTAATTGCAGGGTTGAAGTTGGCGGCAGCAATGGAGGCTGATGAGGTGGTAGTCCTTTGTGACCCCCAACTTATTGTAAATTAGACAACATGCGAGTATGCAGCCTGAGATGAACGAATGATAGCGTATGTTAAAGAGGTTTTCAGATTGCTATCCTTGTTCCAAGATTGCAGGCTACAACAAGTTAACCGAGATGATAACAGTCACACCGACGCCTTGGCTAACCTGGCTAGTGCAATAAAGTCAGGGGAGCCGAGCACAATCATGATTGACTACTTGATAGGACCAAGTGTGGAACTTCTAATAACAGAATATGAGGCAATGTGTATGGAGATAGGTCCAAGTTGGATGGATGCAATAGTAATGTTCCTCAGGGATGGCAAACTACCAGACGACCGAAAAGAGGCACACAAGACCAGATTGAAGTCGGCCAGGTTCAGCCTAACAGCAGATGGCCATCTCTACAGAAGATCCTTCACTGGACCCCTTTTAAGATGTGTACATCCCTCCCAGGTTCAAGACTTTCTGTATGAGATTTATGAAGGAGTCTGTGAAAGCCATGCTGGAGGCAAATTACTTGCTCATAGGGCCATCACACAGACCTGGTGGCCCTACATATAGAAGGATGCTGAAGCCTATGTCAAAAAATGCGAGAAGTGTCAAAGGTTTGCACCTTTGATACATCAACCAGCAGCTGATTTGAACCTAGTAGCCAACCCTTGGCCATTTGCCCAGTGGGGCATAGATCTTGTTGGACAACTGCAACAAGCAACTAGGCAGAGGAAGTTTCTATTGGTAGCAACTGACTACTTTATGAAGTGGATAGAGGCTGAACCCCTTGCGAAGATTCGAGATATTGATGTGAAGAACTTCATATGAAAGAATATCATCACCAGGTTTGGGATCCCAAGGGCAATAGTAGCAGATAATGGTACACAGTTTGACAGTAAGCTAATCAAAAGCTTCTGTGCAAAGTACAAAATCAAGAACTGCTACTCCACTCCAAGTTTCCCTCAAAGCAATTGTCAGACAAAAGCATCCAATAAAACTATCTTGGATGGGATCAAGAAGAGGCTGGAAGCAGCAAAAGGGAAGTGGGTGGAAGAGTTGCCTAATGTGCTTTGGGCATATCGGACTACGCCTAGAAGATCAACTAGGAAGTCTCCTTTTACCATGGCTTATGGCACTGAAGTAGTTATGTCACTGGAAGTTGGCATCCTTGGGATCAAAACCCAAGGAGTAGAGAATGAGACTAATGAGGCATTCCTGGCCCGAGATCTGGACCTGCTGGAGAAGAGAAAAAAGAGAGCAACAATTCGGCTGGGGGCATACCAATAACAACTTACTAGGGCTTACAACAAGAAGTTCAATCCAAGAGAGTTCAAGGTTGGGGACCTCGTCCTAAGGAAGGTTGTCGGCAATAAAAATGATCCTAGGAAGGGAAAACTTGGCCTAAATTGGGAGATGCCTTATAGAATCATCTCGATCGCCGGTAATGGGGCATATCGGCTAGAAGACAATGATGGCAAGGAGTTGCCTAGACCATGGAACACTTGCAATTTGAAGTTTTTTTATCATTAGTTTTTTGTTTTTCAAAGTTTATAATTTTATTAGTCGAAGTAATAATAAAATGTTAGTTTGATTTCCATGAATTTAAAATTTGTGCGATAGGACTGACTAGTCCGATGATGATGTTTCCAAATGAAACATGATGAATAACTTAGACTTATTATATGGCAGAGTTGAATTATACTTGCATATAATAGAGTTGAACTAAGTTGGCGATATTTTCGAATGAAACATGATGAATAACTTAGACTTATTATAAGACAGAGTTGAATTATACTTACATATAATAGAGTTGAACTAAGTTAGCGATGTTTCCGAATGAAACATGACGAGTAACTTAGACTTATTATATGATAGAGTTGAATTATACTTGCATCTAATAGAGTTGAATTAAGTTGGCGATGTTTCCGAATGAAACATAACGCGTAACTTAGACTTATTTTATGGCAAAGTTGAATTATACTTACATATAATAGAGTTGAACTAAGTTGAATTAATCTAGACTTGCTATGTCGGCAAAGTTAAACTCCGAACGGAACTAAGTTCGCTTCAGTTGGATTAGCAGAGAAACCAAGGTTGATCACCTCAGCTAGTCTTTGTTTGAATCTGACTTTGGTGAAAGACCATAAAACGCGTAATGTGAACTTAAGAAGAACTTCAGTCTACATTAGGGGGCAGGGAGCAGGAATGATAGATAAACCTGAGAGCTTGGCACTTATTGAAATTTTTAGAAAATTTACAAGTTAAAATGAGCTTCACACTTGTTAAAATTTCAAAACAATTTACAAGTTAAAGTTAGCCGAGGTAACGATGAAAGAAGTACCCTAGATAACCAATCAGGTTGTCAAGCTTGGAAGGGTTGAAAGGGTGAAGTCTTGATAGAAGACAGCAAGTGGAAATAAAGAAGCAATACTTGACTGAATAAGTTTAAAGAAACAGCACTTGTAAAAAATATTTTGAAATATTTTTTAAGTGTTAGCCGAGGTGTTCCAAGTGTCGGCCGAGACAAACAGTCAATGTTTATATCCGGGGTACTTTACCCCGAAGTGATTGCACAGTTAAGGTGTAGTCTGAAGAAATGCAAAAATATTCTAAGTGTGGAAACGTGCAAAGCATAGAAGGAAAGCAGTAATCATACATGAAGCAAAGCATTCAACACTTAGGAAAGAAGGAAGAAGGCATACATTCAAATAGAACTTGTTCGTTTACAAAATGGGGCACTTCGGCCTGACAAAGAGATTACTTGTCCAAAGTTACAAAAAATTACAACTGTTCAAAAGTAAAGTTCAAAGTAAAGAAAAAATTCCTAAGTATTGGAATTATGGGTACAGATCTCGGGTTGCTCAACCTCAGCTATTGGTGTTGTGTCAACCTCGGTTGGCAATGTGGCTTCCTTCTCCACCACTATCTCGATGTCAATTTCCAAAAGTGTCTGGTTTAAGCTTTTCTCAGCTGCCCTAACCTCGGCCTCAAAAGTTGTT
Organism: Camellia granthamiana; assembly: GCA_036172215.1. Lineage (NCBI taxonomy): Eukaryota > Viridiplantae > Streptophyta > Magnoliopsida > Ericales > Theaceae > Camellia > Camellia granthamiana. The sequence continues at coordinate 262,065 of JAXFYN010000188.1, forward strand.
TGTTTGGAAAAGGCACCCTTGGAAACCAAGTCTTCCTTCTCATCATGAGTCAAGTCCAAGACTTGATCATTCAATGTTGGAGACTTGGCCCCATCAGAAACCAGTTCCTCTTCTTCGGCGTCCTCTGTGTCGGTTTCCTCTTCATTGACCTCGATGCCCAATCCTTTAGTAGGCGGAAAGAAAGAAACTTAGAGTTTGTTGATATCTCGGAGGTCGAAATCCATTGGGATGGAAAGTTTGTTTAGAGCAGCCGTCCAGCCGAGATAAAAACCTCGGTTGCAGGCTTGGTTTACTTGTTCTTTATAGGCGTCATGCACGTCGACTTGGCCTTCGACGTAGGCCCTTTCGTCAGCTGTCTTAGTTTTGGCCGCCTTGGTCACCAGGGCCTCTCACAACTCCGCCTCGGCTTTAGCAATTTTGGCTTTAGATTCTTTGGCCTCGGCCCTAAATACATCGGCAGTCGCTTTAATAGCTTCCGCCTTTTCCTCGACTTGATCCTGAGCTTGTTTGGCAGCCTTGGCTTGATCCAGTAGCATCTTCATTTTTGTCTCGGCGTTATTGAGGAAAGCAAAGAAGCCAGCAACCTCTTTGGTCTTGCAAACTAATTCTTTCTTGAAAGCCTCGGCTTTCGTTGCGAAGGAATGAGCGTGCTGGATCGCCTAAAAGAGAAAGAATGAGCAAGTTAGTAAAATTTCTAAGTATGAGAACTTGAAATAAAAGCCAAAAAATACGGGAGTTGAAGACTTACCAGAACAGAGTGTTGCATCATTAACGCAAAGTTTTCATATTCGGTGATCTTGGTCATTCGAATGAGATCAGTAGGCAGAAGAACAGCGGTGGAGAGAGCGGCGCCGACTTTGATGCTATCAATCGCACTGTCGCCAGCTGTCATCGACCGGTCGCCAATCGAAATTGCTGAGGCCTAGGGCTCGTCAGCTTTGAAAAATTCTCAGCCCTTTTCACCTTCGGACCTCGGCCGTTTTGATTGCCAATTGTCGGATATCTTGGCCTCAGAAGGCCTCTTCTCAGCGGAGTCATTTTTCTCGACCTCGGCCAGTTCGGAGATTGGCAAGGTGTCGTCGGTATCCACTTGAGTAACTGGGGCCTTTGCCTTAGCCCTTTTCACCCTCTTTGGTTTTGGCTTAGGTTGGGACTCAGATGGAGAAGATTGAATAGTTACCATTCCTGGTACGTCGGCCAGGAGGTCCTCCACGACGACTTTGCTGCGGCCCATTTCTTCGGTTGTTGTAACGACGGTGATTTTGGTGCCAAAATGAATTGCTGGCATAGTGATTAGTGGGTTTGCTGGGTCGTATGCCGATTCTTCAGAATCTCGTTGTTTGCGACTTTAGGTTCTACTAGCAGGGACGTTTGGTAGAGCTCAACATCGGCGTCGACGTTGGAAATGTGGAATCAACTAGGGGATGGATATGGATATAACTTCAACTAGATCTGAAGAAGAGGCCTGGTCTGGCCTAGGTGAGGAAGCAACTGGTGGAGTTGTTACAGAAAATGGAGTCTTGCTTCGAAGGGGAACGTCAGACAAGGTCGACTTGTAAGTCAGAATGTAATCAAGCAGTAAGGGGGCCTTGCGTTTCTCCACTAGCAAGTCTAGCAGCTTTTTCAGATCAGGGTCGGGGAAGAAAGTTTGTTGGAAATCCTTTGCTGGCTGGGGAAGAGCTGCAAAAAAGAACAAGAAGGAAAACATTCAAAAAGAGATATATGAGTTGCCAAGTCCTAGCAACAATAGGATTAAAAGGACGACTCAGTTCTTACCATCACCCTTTTTAAACACCGATCGGCGCAGAGGGAAGAAATAAAGATCATCATCAGGAGCAAACTCCCAGTTGCCTGAGACGATTAGATAATCATCTCCAACACCCTTGTTGGAGTCTGGGAGGTCGGCTATGATTTTGTAGGCAGTGGATCTGGGCTTGAGGTAATAAACGTAGCCTTTTTCAGACTTTAAGCCACACATGGAATAACAAAATTGGATGTCGGCTAATGTGATCCTAACTTTTTCTCGATGGGCAAGGGCAATTGTACCATTGATAACCCTATAAGAATTAATGGCTAACTACATAGGGTTGAGTTTGTAATAGTAGAAGACTTCCCTAAGGAGAATATCTAAAGGAAATCGAAGTCCACACTCAATGAATGCAACAACGGGGAAGGGCATGGAGTCTCCATCAAGCATGATGGAATCCTCCTCTCCAGCTAACATGATCTGGACGTTGGTTGGGGTAGAGAACTCTCTCCTAAAGTACTCAAGTTTTTCTGGGGTGTCTATCCTCTACCTAAACATACCCATTATCTCGGCAAGAAGGGGTTGGACAACAGAATGATTGATATAGGTTTGAAAACCTCAGCTAAAACCTAAACAGGCACTAGAGCAAGGGTTTTTGAAGATCTAAGGGGAATTTGTTTCGATTTTCCTAAAGAACGAGGTTCTAAGGAAAATCGCAAACCTAAAAACTACAGAAATAGGAATTGAAGGCAAAAATCTAGAAATACAACAAGACAAGCAGAAAAAGAGCATGATTCAGAAATCAAGAAAGCAACCGATATTCAAGAATAAAGAAAATCATAAATTCGCAGAATAATGAGTAAGTGTGTGCAAGGCAGTGTGCAAGAACTAGAAGCAATAAGCACACTCTCGAATTCAAGAATAAATTATAATACATCAGACAAATTCAAGAAATAAGAAATGATGACCAAAGCATGAAGATAGAAACATAGTGCAATTACAAATACAGATACAGATTCCACAAAAACAGGTGTGAAGTGAAACATATAGCAAAATTCTAATGGAAATTGTATGGAAGAGCATGGCCAAGAATACTAAAAAAATAGTGGAGAATTGAAGTTAAAGTAAAAGAAATCAAAGGATTTACCGATTGGAGCTGGAGTAAGACACGCCGGAGTTAGACGAGTTGAACGATCAGAGTCGAATGATGAATGGTGCGCCAGGGGTGACGGAAAAGGCAGTTGCAGAGCTTGAGAGCTTGAAAATGGGCAGTTTGGAAGAGAAACGTTAGAGAGAGAGAGAGAGAGTGTGAGAGAGTCTGAGAGACGAGGCAAGTTGAATTCGTGAAAGTGAAAAGACGGAGGGAGAAGAAAGAGTTTTGTGGAAAAATCGAAAAGGTAGCAAAACGTAACCTGATAGCGCGTGTCAAGGTAGGTTCCTTCTGGTGAGATTAAGCACAAGTGCCTCCGGGTGGACGAACCACCGCCGGATTCATATCTTTCTGTGAAAGGTTGTTCAGGCTTAATCTGTTCTGCCGATGCTATCCAACTGAGTTCCCCGTTTGGTTGTGTGGTCGGAAATCAACACCCACAGTTTGGTTGTGTTCAAAAAAAAAAAAAAAAGGTTGTTTGGTGCTTTGGTACAGGTTAAATCAAGTTGTCTGGTTGTGTTTAAAAAATAAAAATAAATAAAAAAGGTTGTTTGGTGCTTTGAAAGGCCCCAGGGGTAATATGGTCCATCAGTATATATTTTTGTGATGTCAGCATACTTCTGTAACGGTTTAATTCACGGCAGGGTCAAACTGTCACGCGAATATAAACCTCAGGGGGCGAGATGTAATTTCCAAAATCTCAGGGGGTATCTGTAATTTAGATAAATCTCAAGGGGGTATATGTAATTTATCCAAAATATAAATAGAATATCTAAACAAATTGAAAACACAAAGTTTTACAAATTACTAGGCGTGCTCGCAGTTTGACGGTTCGGTTGCAGCCAAAGGAACCTGTAACAACCCTGACTTATGATTAACTGCTAAACTATGATTACATATGCCTAATAAGTACTTAAGATGAAATTCTGAATTAATTGCATGTGTGTTGCATTATTTGTATTTATATATGTCTATCGTAGAAAGATCTGTTCATGTTTCTGTTTTGTTCTATGAATTGAAGGCCTTATCGGCCACAAAACGTGAAATTGAAATGGTTTTTATGTTGATTGGAATTTTTAGAATTTTATGGTAGGTTGAATTGAAATTCAATTCGGAACGAAATAATTAGAATATAATAATTGCTATTACTTAGTTTAGTCCAAGCTTAATTAGAGCTCCTTAATCAAGCCTATTTAAGGCCACTTCTAGCACTATTGAGACACTTTGCACTCTTGTTCCTTCACTCTTGAGCCTCAAAAACGTGAGAGAGGAAGAATTTAGAGTGAGAGACTTGAATTCAAGAAGGAAATGAGGTTTTGATAGGGAATTAAAGGGCAATTGAAGAATTGAGCAAGAGCTCATTAGGAATTTAAGAAATTGAGAACTTTAGGTAAGACTTTCAATCATTAAACTTGTGTTTGACTCACTCATGCTTGAATTTAAGAGAAATTAGAGATTAGGGATGAGAATTGACCTTAAGAATACGAGTTAAGATCAACCCATGCATTGCATGCATAATTCATGATTTTTGAGCTCCATTTTCATAAATTCTTACATGCAAGAGCATACAATTGCTATGTTGTAAGAGCTCATTATGATTCTACTTGAAAACACTTCATCTATTCATATTTTGGGAGCTTTGTATTCAAGTCATTGCATGCATGTTATGTTTTCATAAGTTTAAAGTTTTCTTTGCAAGAATTTGGTAGAATTCACTTGTTTTTTTGGATTTGATTTTGCAAAATGACTTTCAAATGAGTTTACAAGTGTTTTCTCAAGTTTTGGGTCCAAAAGGTGTGTTTTGAACCGTTGAATTCGAGTTTTGAAGCTTGGAAGCAAATCTGGAAATTTCAGAATTCTATTTCTCTACTCGAGCGATAGATCCTGCGCTCGAGCGACCACCCTTTGTTTTTCACTTCCGCTCGAGCAACCAAAAGTTGGCTCGAGCATAAAATGCATACTCCTAGAAATTCACATGTTTTACAGACCGCTCGAGTGACAAGAGTTGCGCTCGAGTGAAGATCTCAGTCATATGCTCAAGCGACTGTCGAGCAGCCGTCGAGTGGAGAAATCACACAACCAGTACTTTTGCAGAGTTTATAGACCCCTCGAGCGAAGGAAGTTGCGCTCGAGCGACCACTCACATTTTTGAACCTCCGCTCGAGCAAGGGAAGCTACGCTTGAGCGAGAACCCTGTTTTCAGTAAACTCACCTAAGTGTTGAACAACATATTTTGGCATTCTCAATGCATCCTAGGCATTCCTAGGTCATAATTAAGGCATAATAAAAAGATTAAGACTTAGAAACGCACTAAGAATGAAATGAATGAGTTAAGTTATATCCGGGTGTGTGTTTCAAGGGTACATCTGTTATGTTTGTGTAGGTCACGCGTCACAAGATATCTGATTTGTCTTCTTTGTCTATCTACTCTAGAGCCATCTGTGAGTAATAACTTAGTAGAGCTATGCTCAACTTATTTTATTTTATGTATGATGAATTAAGATCTATTTTATGAAATGTTATATTCTGTACAATGAATGATTGTCCAAGTTTCTGAAAAGTATTCGTGGCATCCTTAGCACAAGGCCCTGGCTTGGGGGTAATAATACTATGGTCTCATGGCCCTTGCCCAGGGGTAATAATACTGTGGTCTCATGGCCTTTGCCCGGGGATAACAATATCGTGGCTTAAGCATGTTATCTGTTCCTGGTACCAAAGGTTTCTTAATGGAACTGGCAAGCATGACCCTTTATGGTTTGTATTTGACCTGTCAGCGCTAATGGATGTACCATGTATGATTAAGTATGAACTCTAATTTCTATATATGATTTGACTAAGAATATGAATATGAATCTGTTTCTGATATGAAGTCTGTTTTTTGAATCTGTTATGGGACATCATTTATTAAACCCCTTAACTCTGTTATTATTCACTGGGCTCCCGCTCACTCTATTTATATTATGTATGTAGGTGATCAGGCGCGTGACCAAGCGCGTAACCAGGCTCAGAGTTGATGACCTAGAGTTTCAGTTCGTCAGCCAACCTTGGTGCCTCCCGAGGAGGTTCTGAATGTCATATGGTCCTATTTTGTGAGCGTATAAGACTTAGTTTTCTTTCTGGTATATGAATAAGTTTTTTGTTTATCTGTATAATGGGCTAAGTCCCCATTTTGGCTATATCTGTAATGAATGTGACGTGCGACTACTGTACTTATGACGTCACGTATATGTGTATAAAGTTTTGAAATTTCTGTCTCATATATGTCTACACAGCTCAATGGACTATGTATGTTCTATATTTGTTTCCGTAGCCTTTCTATTTACATAATTTTCAGGTCAGAGGCCTTCGGTAATCCCAGGATTACTGGCCGATTATGACAGAACCTAAAGGGGCGGATTTGGGTCGTGACAGAACCTCAAATCCGCTATTCGTCCAAAATTAGGCAGATTGGAAAAAATCAATCTACAACCGTCCGCTCGTCATTATGCATCTATTCAAAATACGGCGGATTGTATCAGTTTGGTCGGTTTTGGCGGATCAGAATATCCGCTACTCACCTCTACAACACACACTGTTTTCTCAGTACACACCACACATATTTTCAATTCTTTAATTTCTTCTCACTTCACACCATTAATTTTCAAAAAATCCTAAATTACCCTTATCTTCTTCAACTCTTTATTCCAAACCCTAACTTAACCCTAACCACCGTTGGCACCGGCCGCCGCTACCCCTCTTTCTTTCTCACATTCTCATCGCAACACTCCTCCAACCTAGATTTAGACCCACCGCTGCTCCCCCTTTTATTCATTTTTCTTCTTTTTCTTATTCTCCTCGCAACCCACCACCGCTGCCATCATCTCCCACCATCACTGCTAGCTCGTGAACCACTCTCTGAAAACCCTAGATCTAGGGTGAGGGTTTCGAGATCGGCTGCAAAACACACACACAAAGAGAGAAAGAGAGCAAATGAAGAAGAGAAAAGGGAAGTAAGTCGTTGGACTGCAGCTGTCACGACCCAAACTCGCCCCTATAGGTTTAGCGTCGTAACCGGCCAGTAATCTGTAGATTACCTACGGCCTTAAAGACAAAATTTCAAAATATTTAATTTTACCGGGGCTTGAAGCGAAAGCAAAACAAAAATGATGATGTCCATCGAGTTGTGCGTACATGATCAACTGCAGTAATTAAAACATTCTTAACACACTTTCATATACACATGTACGAAGACATATTTTATATCATATCTCACACACTACGTGAAGGACTTCTAACCAAGTACAAAGATTATCCCAAGCTTGACAAAACAAAAGAGAACAAAGCCTCTACATAGAGGCACTCTTGGGTGGCTTGACAAAGAGGCGAACTCCTAGGCAAACTCTAATGTTGATCCTCCAATTGCTCACCTACACCTACATTTATATAAATAAAGAGTGAGCCAACGTCCAGTGAATAATACCAAAGTAAAGAGGTTATATGAATGAGATTCTTAATTAAGTAATTCATATTTATACATAATACATGTAAATCTAAATCAGAACGACTTCAAGTTCAATCCATCATGTTCAACGTGTATCAGAAGGGCAAAATGACCTCGGGTCCAAGTTCTCATTCATACAAAATGACCTCAGGTCCAAAATACTCATTCATACAAAACGACCTCGGGTCCAAAATACTTGTCCAATGATATTACAGAACAGCCTCGAGCCCAATTATAGTACAGAACGACCTCAGGTCCATCATTTCCATATTCACATCTATGCCCATATTTATACTGAACGACCTCAAGTCCATCATTTCCATATTCACATCTATGCGCATATTTATACTGAACAACCTCAGGTCCATTATTTTCATATCCATATCTATGCGCATATTTATACTGAACGACCTCAGGTCCATCATTTCCATATCCATATCTATGCGCATATTTATACTCGTGATCATGATCGCATTCGTATTAAGATGACCTTAGCCCATTTTGTGTCCTTGGGCCCATTTCTTATCAAATATATCCTTTGTTAAATATACAGAACGGCCTTTAGGCCCATTTCATATTCATTTAGAATGACCTTTGGTCCATGTAATCAAATATACAGAATGGCCTTTAGGCCCATTTCATATTAACTCAGAACGACCTTTGGTCCATGTAATCAAATGATTTCGTACTATTCAATTTCATTACAGAGTCTTGCACAATCAGACGAATAGAATGCTCATTCATAATTCGAATTCACAAATCCAGAAAACTTACACATGAGTAGTATTTACAAATAGCATATATGAACATACCTTTACTAAAGTATTACTGACAGTATTCAGATGCCTGGTTCGCCCTTGTAGTTGACCTTTCACAATTCATAATACACATAGAAATCGGATCACAATACAATTTATTCCGTTCTTAACTTGTTGAATTCTCTTAGGTTTCTTTTCTACTCCTTAAATTTGTTTATAATATTCAATGTATGCCTAGAGTGCTTGGAAATAAAAGAGAATGGAAATCGGGACATGAAACAGCTTTTCAAACTTTTTTGAAACAGGGTTCCTTACTTAAGCGCAACATTCGTCGCTCAAGCGAACCCCTTGGTCTGCAAAAATACTGGTTGCTTGCATTTTACGCTCGAGCGGCAACTTCTCCGCTCGAGTGATGAAGTCGATTTATGGGTTTTCTAAAATGTTGTTTGTGCTTCAAAACATAACTTTAAATGATACAACTTACAAGTTTTGTCTTTTATATATATATATATCAATCATACAACTTCTAACATGATATAATGCCAATTCTACAATATTTGAAGCTCAAATCTCCATGGATTCATCATACAAGCCCAAATTATTTCAAATTCATTTCCTTAAACTTCATAACTCATGCACACAAATTCTACATTTTCACATAAACATATATTGAAGCTATAAAGCCCTTTCAAAAATATTTGTATGTATGAAATTTAATTCAAAATCAAACTAATTTTTGATTCTCAAATTTTAATTTAATCCATATTTTTCACATCAAGCCTTATTTCAAACCCACAAATTCTAAAACATTAATTGAACTTTCAAAATATAATCTCAAAACTTGGATTCATACATGGCTTGTCTAAACCACATAAACTCTTAATTAATCAAAAAGATAAGATCAATTTTAAATCATTTACATCAAAACTCCTTTAATTTAAAAACTGAACTCATTTGTTCATAAGCTCATAATTTTCCATAACTTAGTTCTTGTTTCATCAAAACATGAAATTAATTCTAGGAAAGCTATGATGCATGTACAATTAGAGTATTAAGACTTGTAGGATTTGTCCATGCATGTAGAAATTAAACTCAATTCATGCATGATATTCCAAAATCAAACCCAAAATAATTAATTTCTAAATTAATTTTCATAAATTTGAACCCAACTCCATTGCATGGATCAAATCTTCAATACATCATTGTTGCATGTAATTTATATAACACAATTCAATAATAATTCTCAAAATTAAACTCAAACTTAACAAATTTAAAGAATCAAAACTCATATTCTTCAACCTAACTTGTTTTTACATACAAAATTTAATTTCTATCCATTTATATAATTGATCCACAAATCTTCATTTTTAATCCTCTCAAAATCCATCATGAATCAATTTATGTCTAGATTATTTAAACAACACTAGAAAGAGGATAAAATTTCTTACCTTACGATGATTTTTTTTCTAATTTTTAACTTGAATTTTGATATTCCACAAAACCCTCTTCTTCTTGTTCTCTCTCCCGTACGGCTCCTCTCTCCCTCTCTTTTAACTCTTTGTTTTGAATCCCTACATTCTTTTCCTTTTATCCCATATACACGTGCATACATACACACAATACAACAATTCAATTGAGTACATTCTCTCTTCTCACATATAATTAATTAGAATTAACTTAATTTACTAATTGCACATCAATTTAATTGATTAGGATTTGTTCGGCACACCAATTACACATTAATTTAACTTAATCATCACTTAGTCCTAACCAATTATAATTAACAGTTGAATAGAATTTAATTTAATTAATCACAACTAATTACACATCTCATATAATTTAATTAGCCTAATTTGACTCTCGTTATAGCTCAATTAATTATATTTAATTTTGTCGTTCTGAATTAGATTTTTAATCGAACTCTCAAAAGCCTCCAAATATCAAATTAAACTTATTTTCATTATCAATTTTACTTCCTCAAATCATTTACGCCTTCAATTTCTGATCAGACTCAAAATTCCCATCAATAAATTATATATTCAAATTGGATACCTCATAAATAGATTTAATCCATAATAATCATAATTTCTCAAACCTTATAACTTAATTAACTCCAATTTGGACCCAATTAATCAAATCTTGATTTTACTAAACTGAACCAAATATTAATTAAACTCCCAAATGGGTCCGTATTTAAAATTCAATTGATTTAATTTATTAATTTCACTTCCTTAGCTATTTGGACCCTTAATTTCTAATTCTAAAATAAATCATTATTAAAATCAAATACGAATCAGATTCCAGAATTTTCATAAATCCCAAATTACGTTAGAGTGACAACCAATTAGAATCAAAATCTCCTTAATTAATTAAACATAAAATCATATATATGATGTGGTTGGCTTAATCTAAGGTTTATGCTAATTAAGCTCAATTAATTCATTACGAATCGTAATTTTGCCAAATTTCACCGTGGGCTCTAAAAATCATACTAAATACAGATATGAAATCAGTTTTGGTTTCTGGCGTCTCTAAGGCTATAAATTTTCAGCTCAAGGTCCCAATTGTAACAGATTTTTCTACACCCAATAGATATAAATTCATAATCACATAAGAACTCACATAATTAAACATACAAATTCATATCAAACGCATAATCACATGCGTCATTAAGTTTATTATAGGTTGAGTTATCACAGCAGCGGTGCTCGTGTGATGGAAATGAGGGAGGTCGTCGAGATGCAATGACATTATTGTACGATCACTTTCTCTCAATCGTCTTGCGGCGGATTGCGGTACTGCGAAAGAAAATGAGAAAGACAGCGAGAGAAGGGAGTTGGAGAAAGAAAGAGGCTGGAGGAGGCGATGAGACTGATAGATAGCGTTGCCGACGTCGGTGCCAGCGTCGGCTCAAGTTTGGAGTGAAAGAAATTCTGTGTAATTAGAAAGTAGGATTTGAAATTTTTGTCTAAAAATGTAATTTAACTTAGGAATAAAATTGTAATAAAAAAATTGAGAAATAGTGGGCTCTGAGCAAATGTGTGGTGTGTAAATAGAATCACCCAAATACGAATCATCCCCTGTGGTTTTAGAAATTACATGTCACCTCTTGAGGTTTCTAATTTCATAACAAATTGCCTTTTTTATTAATAAATCATGAAGTCAATTAACAATTTTTAATGATGTTAGAAATATACTTCAATTAATAATTTATGTAATTTTATTATATAGGAGAGCAATTATGAATTTTATTTTTTTAGTTAATTCTGTTAAATAAATTTTTTTAACAAGGTCGTATTTGTAATCTTTTAAAAGAAATGATTTGTATTTTAAATAAATTTCAAGGTGTTTTTGTAATTTATCCAAAGTTTTAACATGAAGCAAAATAGCAAAGCAATCAAACCAAAAACCCTAGCACCCAAACACTGTTGTTGTTGCTGCTGCTGCTGCTGCTGCTTTCTCTCTCACACATACACACACACACATCAGATGAAGAAGAAGAAGCAAAAGTCTGCAGAACCTCCGCCTACAGCCGCCGCCACCGCCGCCGCGGATCTGAAGGCTCTGATTCGCGAGCACTCTCTCTTCTTCGACAAGCTCATCGAGGTCATTCCTGCAACACTTGCAAAATCCCTACGAAATCTTCACCGTCAAGTCCATCCCCATGAAATCTTCTACAAAACAGCAATAGAATATTCAGTTAGCCAAAATCCAAACAAACTTATGTTATAAAGAATGGTAAATTAGGTATTTTATATTGTTATGGACCTCTCTTCCTATCAAAAGTTGGGCAAGGATCTTAGACCAATTTTTCCTTATATTAACTGTTATTTTTGGTTTTTTTCTATAAATTTATTATAAAATTAAATTACAAAATACACGTAACGTTCATCAAATTTTTTTAATTTTCTCATATTCTTATTATTTGTGTATTCAAGTATGTTTTATTATGTTAATGTGTGAATTCTTAATATTTTTATGTAATTTAATTCTTGACAACTTTAATAATGAACAATTAGATATATTGTTTTAAAAGAGTAATTATTTAGCGGGTATAGGTATCCTATGTGTCTCCTCTAGACATATATGGCCTCTTACGGAAAATGTTTGGTACTCCCATACTGGAGGATTCCTACTATCTCTACTGGTATATTAATTATTGATGTGTTTGAATTTTTTTTAAAGGTTGTGTCTAACTGTGACATGAATGGTTTAGATCATTTTGAGGGTTGTGTCTTATAGAAGTCTCTATCATTATTGGCCTCTTATTATTGACGAAGGCTCATCATGTTTTTGTCTCATTTAATAATTTTTATTTCAAAATATAAATATAAAAGACAAAATCATAAGGTTTATAGTAATGTTAGAAATTCAAAATTTTTACTTAGAAAAATAATTAAAATAAATATTATGTTGTTGAGATTTATTCCAAAGGGTGTTTGATAACATGATTCGGCACTTAAAATTAAATGTATTAAGTGATAATCAACTAAGCCTGTTTAATAACCACAATTGATATTACTTAAGAATTTAACTGTCTTTTAAAATGTAAGCTAAAACTTAAAAAAAATTTAAGTCATATTCTGACTGAATTTATAAATATTAAGTATAAGTATCAGTGTACACTATTATAAACTCCACCATCATACCACCACAACCACCATGATGCCGCCATCACCACCACCACGACAATCACTACCGCTACCACTACTACTACCACCATCACCATGCTACTGCCGCCACCATCGCTACCACTACCATCACCACCACTACCACCACCACCACAATATAAAAATTAAAATATATAATTTAAAAATAATAAATTTCAAATTTAATTTTATACATATCAAATAAATTATTTTTAGCTCAGCACTTAAATTTTTATTAAATAGTTTTTTAACTTAATAAATTCGGCATTTAGTTTTAATACTTAATTTTTAATTTTTAGTTTTCAATTTTATCAAATAGCACCAAAGTGTGAGTGTTATTAATATATAAGAATTGAATCTGGATTATACATCATAATTCAAGATAAATTTCTTGACATTTTTTTTTTTTAAAATTTTTTTCTTTCCTACAAAGTTAATAAGATATTGGGTAGGCAAAGTGAGGCTTAAATTTATATTTTTTAGGTGCCCCTGATTTTTGACCCCACATTTTTTTATTAATTTATCACGCCTAGTTAAATTCATCCAATTGATTATGAGTGAAGAAAAAAATGTATATACCTAAGAAATAAATAAAGTCATATTTTAACGTGTGTAGTGAAATAAAACGTTTAATTGTTTATTAATTTATCACTGCCTAGTTAGTTTCATCTAATTGATTACGAGTTTAGAAATATATATATATATATATATAAAAGAAATAAATAAAGTAATGTTGTAATTATTTAAATATCAAACTTAAATCATATATATGAGGGTTTAGTTCCAATGTATTAAAATATTTTAGGGTAAATTATGTAAATGATCTCTGTAATTTATCTGTTTTTTCATTTTAGTCCCCGTTGTTTTAATTTGATCAATTTTGTCCCTTAATTTTACGGATTATGTCATATTGGTCCAATAAATAACAGCGGTTAAGTTTGATGAACGGAAAATCAAATGATATTTCAATTTAGTCCCTGTAGTTTATAGGATGTGTTAATTTGGTAACTGTAGTTTATAGGAAAGTCAAAACAATATGGACCAAATTGACACATCCTGTAAATTACAGAGACCAAATTGAAACATCATATCATTATCCGTCCATCAAACTTAGCCGCCGTTATTTATTGGACTAATATGTGTCACGACCCAAACCCGCCCCTATGGGTTTAGCACCGTAACCGGCCAGTAATCTGTGATTACCGAAGGCCTGCTTAACAGTAATAACAGTAATACAAAGTACAGGGGCTGGCGGAAGCCAAAACAGTAAATGAAAGATGTCCAATGAGTTGTGACAATCTGTATGCAAAAAGACTTTTCATAACATATTCACATTCGGAACAAAAACAGGATGTACATACATCATATACAGGCATTCAGGTTAGGGACCAAATCCCTATAACAGTACAGTACAAGTCCATACAGTATTACAAAACAGAGACAGAAGGGCGAACTGAGACACCCCAAACGACCCTAAGCTTGAATACACTTGGGACCTCGCAGTGAGGCACGTTAGTTGGCTTGACAAAAAGGGAGTTTAACCCAACGCTCCTAGCTCCGATCCGGTGCCTGGACACCTACATATATATATATATATATATAAACAGTGAGTTAAAACCCAGTGAATAACAACTGTGTAAAGAGGTTAAGAATGAATGTCCTTTCAGTCATTAAACAATCATATCAGTCATTTAGAAACCATAGCAGTTATAAGTGGTATATCCAATAGCAAAACAGTATAGTAGGTCTTAACAGACCGAACAGTCAGTTGATGGCCATCATAACAGTAAACAGTAGTGGTTCCAACATGGGAACCGACAGAGATCTCTGTGACAGTAGCAGTACAGTAACAGTGCAGTAACAGTAAGTTGCTATAGATACCAGGAGTATAGTTCATCAATAGGACATCATTCATTCAGTAAGAAATATCATTTCAGAAAGCAGTATAGTAGATCATTCGGAAAATATTCATGATTGAACATATCTTTACAACATTGTTACTCACAGAGCACTGGGCTATAAGCGGCTAATAAGCCTCCTCGGATGCCAACCCTACACAATTACAGAATAAACACACACTAAGTTACACACTTGGGAATCAATGACTTAGTCCCTAACTTGTCTCGGTGTGGTTCTACATCAATATCCTCGTTAAGATGCCTTAAACATGCCCTAGGAATGCCTAGGATGGAAAGAGGATGCAAAGATGCACTTTAAAACACTTTTCAAAATTTGCTGAAACAGGGGTCCACGCTCGAGCGTGGCTTTCTACGCTCAAGCGGACATGCAGATAAAGGATCTCCGCTCGAGCGGAACTTTCCTCGCTTGAGCGGACTCTAAACATATGAAAAGTACTGGATACACGCATTTCACGCTCGAGCGTTACTTTCCCCGCTCGAGCTGGATGCATGTACTCAAAGTGTACGCTTAAGCGTGGAGTTCCCCGCTCGAGCGTGGATCCAAAATCTAGAATTTCCAGATTTGTCTCCAAGCACAAAACTCAATCTTTAAAGCATCAAATTCGATTCCTTTTGGCCAATTTTTTGGAAAAACACCTTAAAACCCATAATATGACATGTTTCAAAGATCAATTTACAAAATCAAAGCCCAAAGGTGAGTCAATTAAATACAATTTCAAATAAACTTCAAGAACATAAGTGTATGTAACATGCATGTGTTCAATTGAAATCAAAGCTTCCAATACGTAATCAAATGAGTCAAAACTTCCAAAAACATGATAAATTCATGAACTATAATCAAGATATGGATATGCATGTAGCAATTTCCATGAAAACAACCTGAAAATGCTAGAACATGTACATGTATGCATGATTTAAGCTTCGATTCAACATTTTGAACCAATTCTAGACTCTAATCACCAAACTTCCATCAAACATGCAAGATACAACTTAAATACAAGTTCAAGAAGATGATTCTCCTACCTTAGGTCCTCAATTTCAAGAATGGAAGCTCAATTTGTGCAATTATCCTTCAAATCTTCTAATTCTCCAAGCCAATTTGATGAACTCAAGTCTTTCCTCCTACTCTCCCTCTCTCAATCGGTTTTGGTCTCAAGAATAAACAAAATGATGCAACACATAAGCTCTAACAAGACTTAACAAAGTGGCCCACTTCTATGGCATTTTGGTAAATAAGCCAACTAATGTAATTTACCATTATTTAATCTAATTTAATCATTCTAAATCACATTTCAATCAAATCTACCATAAAATCACATATATTCTAATTAGCATAAAACACTAATCAATTTCTGGTTCGGCCGCCGATAAGGCCTTCGATTTACAGTTCGAAACTTAAAACATGAACAGATCAATTAACAGTCAAACAGATAGAAATGCGTTTAAACTAATACACTCAATCAATCAATTCAGGATGTCAGTCAAATCAGTTACTTAATCATATTTAGTCATAGTTTAGCAATAATTAGTGGTATTATCAGTAAACAGTGGTAAGGGTTGTCACAATATGACACAATCCGTAAAATTAAGGGGCAAAATTGAGCAAATTAAAACGTAGACTAAAATGAAAAAAAGGTAAATTACATGGACCACCGCTATAATTTGCTTAATATTTTAATTTGGTCCTCAATATTTAATTATGTTATGTCAATATGGTTTACATATTGGAGATCAAATTGGTACAATTTAAAATTTAGAGACCAAATTAAAATCTATATAATAAAACAGGATGGTTTTTGAATTTGTCTTACACACATTTGTCCTACTTTGACATTTGGACGACTCAGATCTATTCAAATTATAAAACAACGGCTGAGATATATTTTTCAAAAAATATCCTACATGTACATTTTCTATTTTTCCACTTCTCTCTCTTACTTTTTCTTTTTCTCACCTATCATTCTATGATCACATGATCTCATCTTCATCTCTATTTTCCTTTTATTTTTTTTTATTTTCTCCCATTTTTATTTTTCTCTCTATTTGTTTATTTTTTTTATTTTCTCATTTTTGTTCACTTATTTTTATTCATATTATATGGAAAATTCTGCGATCCCAGAATTATGAGCTAGATTTTATTGTTTGTTGTGGAGATTATATTAATGAATTTTTTAGTCCACAAATTAAATGAATTTGAACAATTAATTATTATTTTTAAATATATTGAATACCTGATAGACTTCGTAAATTTAGACCTCATTTGAATTTTCAACATCTATATAATAAAACATGATGGTTTTTGAATTTGTCCTACACATATTTGTCCTACTAGGACATGTGGACAACTCAGATTTATTCAAATTATAAAACAACGACTGAGATATATTTTTCAAAAAATATTCTACGTGTACATTTTCTATTTTCCCGCTTCTCTCTCTTACTTTTTCTTTTTCTCACCCATCATTCTATGATCTCATGATCCCACATTCATCTCTTTTTTCCTTTTTTTTTTCCCCATTTTTATTTTTCTCTCTATTTGTTTATTTTTTTTGTTTTTCTCATTTTTGTTCACTTATTTTTATTCTTATTATATAGAAAAGTCTGCAATCCCAGAATTAGGAGCCAAATTTTATTGTTTGTTGTGGAGATTATATTAATGAATTTTTAAGTCCACAAATTAAATGAATTTGAACAATTAATTATTATTTTTAAATATATTGAATACCTGATAGACTTCGTAAATTTAGACCTCATTTAAATCTTCAACATCTATATAATAAAGTAGGATGATTTTTGAATTTGTTCTACACATATTTATCCTACTAGGATATTTGGACGGCTCAGATCTATTAAAATTATAAAATAATGGCTGAGATATGTTTTTCGAAAAATATCCTACATGTACATTTTCTATTTTTCCACTTATCTCTCTTACTTTTTCTTTTTCTCACCCATCCTTCTATGATCCCATGATCCCACATTCCGCTCTCTTTTTTTTTCTTTTTTTTTTTCTCTCTACTTGTTTATTTTTTATATTTTCTCCTTTTTATTCACTTTTTTTATTCATATTATATGGAAAAGTCTGCGATCCCAGAATTAGGAGCCAGATTTTACTATGTGTAATGAAGATTATATTAATGAATTTTTTATTCCACAAATTAAATGAATTTGAACAATTAATTATTACTTTTAAATATATTGAATACCTGATAGCCTTCATAAATTTAGACCTCATATGAATCTTCAACATCTATATATTAAAGCATGATAGTTTTTGAATTTTTCCTACACTCATTTGTCCTACTAGGACATTTGGACGACTCAAATCTCTTCAAATTATAAAACAACGGCTGATATATATTTTCCAAAAAATATCCTACATGTATATTTTCTATTTTTCTACTTCTCTCTCTTATACCCATTTTTCTATGATTCCACGATCCCACATTCCTTTGTCTTTTCTTTTTATTTTTTTTATTTTCTCCCGTTTTTATTTTCTCCTGTTTTTATTTTTCTCTCTATTTGTTTATTTTTTAAATTTTTTCCTTTTTATTCAATATATTTTATACATATTTCCATACAATGTATGTATGCCCGTATAATTATATAAGCAAAAGCAATATTATATGTATACCCGTGGAAATTGTATGTATGCTAGGCACATCTATTTATCTAGTTATATATTATATAAGTAAAAGCGAATTTTCGTGAGGAGATTTGTGAAAACTGCAAAATTTTATAATAAATTTGTGATTTTATCAAATTTAAAAATAAATTTAAATAGTGTTGAGATTACAATTATATTTAAATCCTAACATTATTTATACCGTGCCTTCAGGTACGGGCATACGCTAGTCTATATAATAAAGCATGATGATTTTTGAATTTGTCCTATACACATTTGTCTTACTAGGACATTTGAATGGCTCAGATCTATTCAAATTATAAAACAATGGCTGAGATATATTTTTCAAAAAATATCTTATATGTACATTTTGTATTTTCCCGCTTCTCTCTTACTTTTTCTTTTTCTCACCCATCATTCTATGATCCCATGATCCTACCTTCATCTCTCTTTTCCTTTTATTTTTTTTTTATTTTCTCTCATTTTTAGTTTTCTATCTATTTGTTTATTTTTTTATTTTCTAATTGTTGTTCGCTTATTTTTATTCATATTATATGGAAAAGTCTGCGATCCCAGAATTAGGAGCCAAATTTTACTGTTTGTTGTGGAGATTATATTAATGAATTTTTAGTTAACAAATTAAATGAATTTGAACAATTAATTATTATTTTTAAATATATTGAATACCTGATAGACTTTGTAAATTTATACCTCATATGAATCTTCAACATCTATATAATAAAGCAAGATGGTTTTTGAATTTGTCCTACACACATTTGTCCTACTAAGACATTTGGACAGCTCAGATCTATTCAAATTATAAAACAACAGCTGAGATATATTTTTCAAAAAATATCCTGCATGTACATTTTCTATTTTCCCGCTTCTCTCTCTTACTTTTTTTTTCTCACCCATCATTCTATGATCCCACATTCCTCTCTCTTTTCTTTTTATTTTTTTTTATTCTCTCATTTTTATTTTTCTCTCTATTTGTTTATTTTTTTATTTTCTCATTTTTGTTCACTTATTTTTATTCATATTATATGGAAAAGTCTGCAATCCCAGAATTGGAAGCCAGATTTTATTGTGTGTAGTGGAGATTATATTAATGAATTTTATAGTCTACAAATTAAATGAATTTGAACAATTAACTATTATTTTTAAATATATTGAATACCTGATAGACTTCATAAATTTAGACCCCATATGAATCTTCAACATATTTTAATAAAGCAAGACGGTTTTTGAATCTTCAACATATGTTTGTCCTATTAGGACATTTCAATGGCTTAGATCTATTCAAATTATAAAACAATTATATTTTCCAAAAAATGTCTGACATATACATTTTTTACTTTCCCGTTTCTCTCTCTCTCTCTCTCTCTCTTACTTTTTCCGTTTCTCACTCATCCTTCCATGATCCCATGATCCCGCCTTCCTCTCTCTTTTATTTTTATTTTTTTATTTTCTTCTTTTTGTTCAATATATTTTACACATATTTCCATACAATGTATATATGCCCGTAATACACTAGGACATTACGGGCACACATACAATTTCCATATGATTATATAACTAAAAACAGTATTATATGTATGTCCGTGGAAATTGTATGTATGTTACGCACATCTATCTATCTAGCTATATATGATATAAACAAAAACAAGCTTTCGTGAATAATTTTGTGAGAACTCCAAAATTTTATAATAAATTTGTGATTTTATTAAATTAAAAAATAAATTTAAATAGTGTTGGGATTCCAATAATATTATAATCCTAACATTATTTACACCGTGGTTTCAGACACGGACATACGCTAATACTTTTATATAGTAGAGTTTGAATTGACACAATTTAAATATTAAGACTAAAATAACACAAGATTTATACTTTAAGAATCAAAATCGTAATTACAACTGTGTATAAAATATCTATACTTCTTGTTCCTATGCGGCTGAATTGCAACAAACAAAAACCCAAAGAAATAAATTAGGATTAGGACAATCATGAAGAACATTGCACTATAATTAAATTGTTTCTTGGCAACAATTAAATTTTAAAAATTAATTTATGGACATAGTTTTACCTTTATCTACATTTGTCAATGGATTTAAAAAATCCAGTCAGTGAAACATGTGAATCCAAACAATTCGAATAAGAATTTTCCTCAAATATGACTCAGATCCAGCTTGTGTGTTGTGAGTTTGTATATAATATGCATTTTGACACTTTATTTATATTTTTGGACAAATTTATAGAGAAGAAATTTGAATTGATAGCGCCACTAAAATCTAACGGTCTTAAGTGTGCCTAATGTGAGAATATTTGCGTGCAAATCCAATGATATAATAGAATTTATTATTTTTGTTACCCAAAAGACAATTTAAGATGGGAGTGAATTAGATTTTTACAATTAAAATTAATAGTACCCTAATAAAAATTATGACTAGCACAATAAATAAATATAATTAATGAAATAAAAATAATTAAAACAAGTGTCTTAACAACTATGTCAGTTAATAATTTTAGCACAGTAAAAATGTGAAATATAGTTATGGCAATTTAAAATAAAATAAAGAGATAAAGGAGAGAGAAGCAAACAAATTTATAGTGGTTCGGTTTCAACTCGGCCTACGTCCACTTCTCAAGTTTCACTTGAGATTTTTCACTATCTTCTAGCTTCACAGGAGTGCTAGCAACCTCTTTACAAATGGAGCAATCCTTCATGGATTTTACACAGATTTCACAAGCCCAAACCCTTGTAAATCTTAGGTGATTCACAATCACTCTCAAGATTTCAAAAACACAGTGTTTGCAACACTTTTACAAGATGAAATTATATTTTTGCTTTCAAAGAAAACTTACAATAAATATCTCTTAAAGATAGATATATAAAATGAAGTTTTGATTTTTCTATAAATCTCACACAGGAAACATGGGCTTAAAGGTACAAGGCTCAGTGTATAATTTCTGAGAATAGATGTGAGTGATTATAGATCAAAGAATGTTTTTAGGTTTTTTGTAACTTGTTTACATTAGAGGCTTTGGTATATATAATGAAAGTTATAACCGTTGTATTCATTTGAATTTATAGCCGTTTATAGCCGTTGTAGTCATTTGAATTTATAGCTGTTTATAGCCGTTGTACTTCCATCATTACCAATTTGAATATCTTCCATTTGAACCTTTTGAACCCGTTGGCCTTTTGAACCTTTATAGCCATTGTACTTCCATCATTACGAATTTGAATATCTTCCACTTGAACATTTTGAACCTTTTGGCTTGCTGCTGTGCTAGGCTGGTTGAATCTTTGTTTTGGGCTATTTAAACTCCTAATTTAATCAAATATTAAATACATTCTAACAACATTTAGGATAAAGGTTTAGGTGAGAAATAATGGGACAAAATAAATTTTGATTCTATTTTTCTCTTTCAAATAAATCATCAAAATAAATTTTTGATTCTATTTTTCTCTTTCAAATAAATCATCAAAATAAATTTTGATTAAAATATAATTAAATAAATTATCAAAATAAATTTTGGATTTTATTTTTCTCTTTCAAATAAATTAAAACATAATTAAATAAATCATCAAAATAAATAAGACTAACAATTTTTCCCTTTTTGATGATGGCACACAATGATATTTTGATTTGATTTGGGAGTAACAAGGGCTCCCCCTCGAGTTATGCTCCCTGAATTCATTTCTAAATACATAGGTTAGCACATGTGTAATAAATAAGCTTTAATCAATAACATGATATAAGATTAAGATATCAAACTATAAATACATAACATCAAATTAGTTTGAAAATAATACCATAATACATAACATCATATAATTTCTCCCCCTATGACATTATCAAAAGGAAATCATGGGTCAAAATTTAGAGGAGGAGGAGGAGAATGATAGTGATAAATGATATCAAAAAATAGATAATCAAAACAGATATATACATATATATATATGATTCGCCCGCGTCTCTTTTTTGTTCGTCGAACACGCGTCCCCGCTTTTGTGTCAGCCGACCGACAAAAGCGAGACGGGTCAATCAGTCAATCAACTGCCTCGGCTCTCTCTCCCTCTTGTCGTCTTCTCCTCCGTCTTCTTCTTAATCACTCTCTTCGCCTTCTTCTTCCTTATTCGCTTCATGAGAGAGATAGAACAGAGAGACTGAGCAGAGTAGAAAGGTTGCCAAAAACTACTCTCTTTTCAATTACATCTCTCTCTCCTACTACATGGCCTCGTCCCGTCCCCTTACTCTCTTTCCGGACCTAAATGATCCTGTAAGCACTGCTGGGCCTAGTGCCTCTACTCCTACTCTTCCTGTCATTCCTCTGCCTAACCTTTCTATAATGTCGATTGAGCAAATCATGGCAGCTCAATCAGACATTGAAGCCAATCATTTCACACTGACGCCCTGTATGGAGACGGTGACTGCAATTACAAAATTGGCTCACCGATTGCAGAACAGGACGAGTGAGCTCCATCAGGTCAACGTCCAACTCTCTCTGCTCCAGCGCATGTACAAGGATGCGCGAGCAGAAATAGGCGCACTAAAGGCCGAAAATAAAGAGCTTAAACGAAAGACCACCTTCATGGCCCGATTTGGAGCAACGTCATTCTTGGCCTTTGATAGTCAGCAGGGAGTCGTCGCTCTCGACGAAAGCACGAGGGCAAGGGCGTCAAGGGTCACCCAAGGTGATAAAAAGAAGAAGAAAACGATGGAAGAGGCGAGTAAGTAAGATCGGCGTATGGCCGGAAAAAAATAAAGGTTTTTTTTTTTTTTAATGTTTATTTTGATCGGCGTGTGGCCGTAAAAAAATGGAGGGTGTTTTTTTTTGTTTTTGTTTTTATTTTTTTTATATAAATATTTGTATTTTGATTTGTTTTTATTTTTATGTTTAAGTACTGAAAAATGAAATTAAAAAGCAGAAAAAAAAAAAAAAAGAAAATCAAGCCCAAACAAAAAATAATAATGAGTGACCAAATTGTTAATGAGTATATGAGAAGCATTTGAGCATAGTCTAATTCTCAATTTCTTAGCAAGAGCATACCAATCTCAAGACTATAATACACATAACAGTGCATAGATCAAATAAGGTTGCCATGCAAGAGCATAAATATGGAGCTAAAGTTCAAGTCACTCTTTCTTAAGGAAAACGATATTCCTCTTACATTATCAACAACTAATCAGCTCAAAGGTCATGTTGCAAGAATTAAGCTACCAAAAGCATAGAGATATCAAAATAATCAGAGATACTAAAACATTCAAGTCTCTTTTTCTCCCTGGATGACATTTTCAACAAAATCAAGCACAAGGAGGAAGTATAGTACAGCATATAGAATGAAATAATGTAAGTCTTATTATAGCACAAATAATCATCCATATCAAGGTAGCTCTATGATACCAAAAAAAATGATAGCACATAATGATCATACAATTGAAGTTTATACCATTTGACAATAATGGGCAAAAAAAAATAGTAACATGTGAAGGTGCAGGCCCATAAGTTTGATATCAAAAATAGAATAGAAACTGAGGGGATTTTAAAAGATAATCAAGTTTAAATTATTCCCCTTGTTTCATTTGGCAAAATCAATAGGAGATATGATAAATGAAAGCTCATAACTGAAATGTTCTCGTTAATAATATCAAATAGGATGCCAAAATGATACCAACATGCAATCTGTCAAGGATACTAATATGCAATCTAGAAGATTTAACAATCATAGCTCAAGCATTATGCAGAAAACCAAATATGGCTCATAATAGGTTAAACTCAATATAATCTCATGGAACTAATGCAATTTTAAAAAAATGAAGCATGTTCAAGGTATAGCAATCCATATGCCAAGAAAAAACATGAATTTCAATATGTACCACACATTTAAGCATAGGCATGATTTTTAGGTAAGAGCATTATCAAAGAGTATACATTGCAAATCATATGAAGCACAATCAATCTTTTTCATATCAAAGTAATAACAGTATTAGCTCAAACGATATAAGATGGAATTTTTACCTCAAAAACTTAAGAGAGTATATGAGGTATACCTTAGGTTCAAGAGATGGAAGCTTTTCAATCTTCAATTTTCTTTCATGAGGAGTTCATCTCAAAAGGGTTTAACAAGTATGTTAACAAAATAATTTATCCCCCTAAGTTAGTGCTACCCTTTTCTAATGTGATTTGTGTAAATATAACATTCATAGAACAATCACTATTACTCAATAAAAATACAGCACCAATCACTTCTTATCACAAACTCAAAAAGTGAAAAATAATTCAATGATCAAACAAGAGTTTGGAATGCTATTTTTCAGAATTTTCAAGTTGTAGCACATAGCATAATATACATAAGAAAATAGTGTTATGCTCTTTGTTTTATTAAAAAATAATACAACAATCTCATTTAATCACATAACATTATCAGAAGGCATTTTTATCAATTCAATCCACATATTCAAGTGTGATAAAACATTTTACTCAATGTGGAACACAACATGAATGCTATAAACAATTAATTCAACAATTTATCAATCAAAAGTATTTCACGAGATGTATGCCAATATAATCCATATTTAAAAGATATTCAATAGGATAGATGCAATGTCTGTACAAATGTATGATACTTCTTTTCATTTAGACATTGTTGATGGATCATAATCAAGGAATTTTACAACTCATTCAAATATTCCAATGTAAAGCATATAAGTATGAAATTTTCATATTGAGCATATTCTTGAGATCACAAATGTAGAATTCAAAATATAGATAGTATACATCTCAAAAACATGCTATGACATCAAAATTGATTCTACAAAGATATGACTAAAAAAGGAATTAACATATTAGGATAATGTCATATATAAGATGTGAAAAGTATGCTCACAAAAAAATTTATCACTTCTTATCTCTTTTTCATAGTAATGGATGACATGATATAAAATGTTAATGAATACATTAATCATTCATATTCTAATAGGCATTTATCAAAATAATATAATTCTCATTTTTGAGTTCAATGAATGTTTGAAAAAAACTAGCAGAACATGACTTAGCAAACTTAGTACAATTAGGTTATATGAAAGCAATGATTAGACACAACTTATTGTACACAAATCACACCTTAAAGAATATAAAACTTTAAGCTTAAAGGTGTGTTAGGAGTTATACCTTTATTTACCTCTTTGGAATCTTCACTCATACATTATCTCTATTGTTCATCTTGGTGATTTTCATTTCATCATTCTTCTTCTTGTAGGAGCTGATTTTGTTCTTTAAATTGAACACTCTTGTTGTGTATTTCCTCTCGAAGTTCTTGGTGTTCTTTGAGATTCCACTTACAAAATATTTTGATTTCTTTCTTGGTACCTATACCTTCTTGGGTCCATGGAGATTAGTCTCAAGAACATTTAATCTCATAAAAGATTTAGGAGGATCAAAACCAATGCCTACTTTGTCAAAAACACATCTTTTATTTCCAAGAAACTTGTTGAGATTTTCTTTTCCTTTTACAAAATTTTCAAGAGTTTTGTTTAAATCCTCAACATTGTTTTTCAAAATATTTTTCTCATTGGCAATAGACGTAAAGTCATTTTTCAAAATAGCATTTTCCATTTTTAAATCACCCACATCATTTGAAAGAGAAGTAACTAATTTCTTTAATTTAGAATTCTTAACACAAACGTTTCTAAATATGTCATGTAATTCATTGAAAGCGTTTTCAAGTTTTACATAATTAGAACTTACCTCATCTTGAGCGGATTCTTCTTCTCCAAAAGCCATGAGACATAGGTTGCCTACTCCATCATTTTCTCCCCAAATGGCTTCCTTTTTGCTGACATCCATCATTGAAAGTTCATGAGCCATGAGTGAGCCTAGGAGTTCTTCAATGCCTAATTTTGTTAGGTCTTTTGCTTCTTGGATAGCTGTAACCTTAGCTTCCCATTCATTTGGCAAAGACCTAAGTATTTTTCTTACAATCTCATCATTAGTATAAGATTTACCAAGAGATTTTAAAGCATTAATAATATTGGTAAATTTATAAAACATCTCAGAAATAGATTCAAATGATTCCATAGTAAAGAGTTCATAATCATGAATAAGTATGTCAATCCGAGAATCTTTTATTTGGCTAGTTCCTTCATAGGTGATTTCAAGTTTATCCCAAATTTCTTTAGCAGTAATACACCTAGAAATTCTATTATACTCATTTGCATCTAGTCCACACACAAGAATAAACTTGGCTTTAGCATTAGCTTGAAGGAGTTTATAATCACGCTCATCAAATTTATCCTCAAGTTTAGGCACACTGATATGGTCTACTACCTTGGTAGCGATTTTAGGACCTTTAGTGATAATGAGCCACAAAGCATAATTGGTAGCTTGAAGATACAAAATCATTTTTTTCTTTTCAATGACTATAGTTGTTTCCGTCAAATAAGGGTGGCCTATTGGTGGCTTGTCCTTCAGTAGTGCTAGTGCTAGCCAAGGTTACCATGGATCGAAACTTTTAGATGGTTAAATCTAAAGCAAGAGTCTAAGCTCTAATACCAATTGTTACCCAAAAGACAACCTAAGAGGGGGGGTGAATTAGGCTTTTACAATTAAAATTAATAATACCCTAATAAAAATTATGACTAGCACAATAGATAAATATAATTAATGAAATAAAAATAATTAAAACAGGTGTCTTAATAACTATGTCAGTTAATGATTTTAGCACAGTAAAAATGTGAAATATAGTTATGGCAATTTAAAATAAAATAAAGAAATAAGGGAGAGAGAAGCAAACAAATTTATAGTGGTTCGGTTTCAACTCGGCCTACGTCCACTTCTCAAGCTTCACATGAGATTTTCCACTATCTTCTAGCTTCACAGGGGTGCTAGCAACCTCTTTACAAATGGAGCAATCCTCCACGGATTTTACACAGACTTCACAAGCCCAAACCCTTGTAAATCTTAGGTGATTCACAATCACTCTCAAGATTTCAAGAACACAGTGTTTGCAACACTTTTACAAGATGAAATGGCATTTTTGCTTTCAAAGAAAACTTACAATAAATATCTCTCAAAGATAGATATATAAAATAAAACTTTGATTTTTCTGTAAATCTTACACAGGAAAAATGGGCTTAAAGGTATAAGGCTCAGTGTATAATTTCTGAGAATAGATGTGAGTGATTATAGATCAAAGAATATTTTCAAGTTTTTTGTAACTTGTTTACATTAGAGGCTTTGGTATATATAATGAAAGTTATAGCTGTTTATAACGGTTAATAGCCGTTGTATTCATTTAAATTTATAACCGTTTATAGCCGTTGTACTTCCATCATTACCAATTTGAATATCTTCCACTCCATCATTACAAATTTGAATATCTTCCACTTGAATCTTTTGAACCTGTTGGCCTTTTGAACCTTTATAGCCGTTTATAGCCGTTGTACTTCCATCATTACGAATTTGAATATCTTTCACTTGAACCTTTTGGGCTGCTGCTATGCTAAGCTGTTTGAACCTTTGTTTTGGGCTGTTTGAATTCCTGATTTAATCAAATATTAAATACATTCTAATAACATTTAGGATAAAGGTTTAGGTGAGAAATAATGGGACAAAATAAATTTTGATTCTATTTTTCTCTTTCAAATAAATCATCAAAATAAATTTTGATTAAAATATAATTAAATAAATCATTAAAATAAATTTTGGATTCTATTTTTCTCTTTCAAATAAATTAAAACATAATTAAATAAATCATCAAAATAAATAAGTCTAATAATTTTAATCTTAAATTTTTATTTAACGAATGTCAATTGATAATTGGTGGGAAATAATGTTAGCTGTCATCTTGTGAACTCCAATGTTCGGATTTAAGATTTTGTATATTCTTTTTTTAAAAAAGAAAAGTAAATATAAATGAAACATATGTTAAGAAACATCATAATAAATAGTGTTGACAGTGAGTTATATTTTTTATTTTTTAAGTTGAAATCATAAAAAATGAATTTATAATTTTTTTTTTCCTTCATAGGTTTTTTATGTAATTAAATAATATAAAATTAAAGTTTTTTTATTTATTTTAATTTACAAAACGTGGAGTTTGATTAGAATTCATCGTCTCAAACTAAGCTCGAAAAGTATACAAATTCAAAGAGAAACAAATTCAAATGAATGATTTATTTAAAAAATAATAATAATTGCTGTTCATTTTTTTTAGAAACGAAAAAATAAAAATATTACAATTATCGGATTGATTTACTTTTTTGTGTGAATAAAACACACAAAGAGTTCTAAAAATTAACAATTCGAATTATCAAAATAGCCTCGAATAATACCTCTCCAAGAGAGAATTCTCTCCAAATGATTTATGAGGAACTGACTAAAAAGTCTTATTAAGAAGATGGATACACCACTAAATTCTTCTAACTTTTTGGTACATCAAAAAGTCTTATTCACTTTTAATTATTGTTATAAAATCTTATATTTTATTTTTTTTAGTGGCTTTTTCATAAAAAAAATGTCATTAATTTTAGTTTTTAGCGACAATTGAAAAATTTACCATAGAAAAACGTTATTAATTATCATTTTTTAGTGATAGATTTAACAAATCATTACTAGAAAAATGTCACTACGTGTGAGATTTTTTGATCTATACAAACACTTGTGAGACTTAATGGTCGACAGATTTGAAATTATTAGGCAAACTACTAATAGGTCATAATAGTTGGATAATTCTCACCAGGTTTTATTGAAAATAAGTTCTAGTAAAATTATCGCTAAAAATAATTTTTTATAACAATTTTTTACACATGTCGCTAAAAATTGATAATTAGTGATTTTTTTGTCACGATTTTTATAAATTATCGCTAAAACTTACAAAATTAGTGATATTTTTCTGTGACGAATTTTTTAAACTATCGTTGAAAGTTTAAAATTAGTTACCTTTTTTTGTGTCGATTTTTTTAAATTATTGCTAAAACTTATAATTATTGACATTTTTTGTAACAAAATTTTCAAACTGTCACTAAAAATTAACAATTACTGATGGTTTTTAATAGTGTTTGATAAAAAAATGTCATTAATTATCATAGGACCTATTAGATAACAAGTCAACCTATTAGGATCTACACTCTTAATTATTACCCAATGATTTTTACATCAAAAGTGTTAGAGATCCAAAAAGTTCTACCAAATGTCTCACATGAGGGTGAGACCCATGCTATGGGTCACACACCCATATGAGATATTTTGTAAAAATTTTGATAAATCTCTTGGGGTCTCTAGCATTACTCTTTTTACATACTATAGTCAAATCAAATAGAACTAAACTGAATTTCAATTACTATTCTTAAGTTGGGCAATGATAGAAAGCTCTAAAATAAGCTCTATTGAGGTGGAAGTGAAAAAAAAAAAAGATAAAAAAACTAACACACACATCACATCATAGTAGGGTCCAGCTCATTAGAGTTGTTTTAGAGGTCTAAAACATTTTCTTTTTACAAAAATACTAGAGAGCCCAAAAATTTTACTAAAGGTCTCACATGGGTGTGATTTTGATAAAACTTTTAGTAGAATTTTTGAAATTTCTAACATTACTCATTCTTTTAAGTTCGGTACATTTAATACATGGACTTAAAAATCCAACCCAACCCAACCCAAATGAATGGGCTAAATATTACAAAGCCCAGGCTATTTAAAAACAAACAAGCTGAGTTAAATGGGTTGAATAGGTCACTGAGTTGGTAACTCATTCTTCTAAAGTTTTAGGATAAATTATAAATACATCCATGAGATTTGATTAAAATATGAAAGGTAATTTTATTTACACACCACAAAAACTTTCAATACACTAGAGGTGTTCGCGGTTCAGTCGCGGCGGGAAAACCTCCAATCTGCCATCTGTCCGTTTGATTGGCGGATTGGAAAAAATCAATCCACATCCGTCCGCTGGATTGACAGATGCAGATTGAGTGAATTTGCGAATTGACAGATGGATGCGAATTGGTTTAGCAGTTTAAACTTTTGCAAATTTTGAACATAATACAATTTGTCAACATTTTTTTTTATTTTTTACAACAACCCAACTCAACATAACCAAAAGATTATCAAGTAAATTGTCAAATACCAATTATAAATAAGTATGAAAAAAAACCCATGCATTATCAAAACTATTTCATTACTTTTTTTAATTTAAAAACTATTTAATTTATTTTTCTTCAAAATGACAAAATTAAGCCTTATATTTTTCACATAAAAATACCAAATATTAATACTTGCCATTTGATAAAAGGATTCCCATATTGAAAACACAACAGTATATCTATTTTTTTAATTGAAAATATAAATAAAATATCTAAACAAATTAAAAACACAAAATTTTACAAATTACTAGGCGTGTTCACGATTTGGCGGTTCGGTTGCGGCCAAAGGAATCTCAAATCCGCCATTCGTCCAAAATTAGGCAGATTGGGAAAAATAAAACCGCATCCATCCGCTCGTCATTACATATCTATCCAAAATGCGGCGGATCGGTTTGATTCGATTGGTTTAGGCAGATCAGAATATCCGCTGCTCACTCTTACAACACACACTATTTTCTCAATACACACCACACATATTTTCAATTCTTTAATTTTTTCTCACTTTACACCATTAATTTTCAAAAAATCCTAGATTATCCCTATCTTTTTAAACTCTTTATTCCAAACCCTAACCTAACCCTAACCACTGTCAGCGCTGGCCGCCGCTACCCCTCTTGCTTTCTGACATTCTCATCGCAACACTCCTCCAACCCAGATTTAGACCCACTGCTGCTCCCCATTCTCTTCATTTTTTATATTTTTCTTATTCTCCTCACAACCCATTGCTGCTGCCATCATTTTCTACCATCGCAACCAGATCGCGAACCGTTATTTGAAAACCTTAGATCTAGGGTAAGGGTTTCAAGATCGGCTGCAAAACGAACGTGCGCGCACACACACACACAGAGCGAATGAAGACGAGAAAGGGGAAGTAAGTTGTTGGACTGCAGCGGTGCTCGTGTGATGGAAATGAAGGAGGTCGTCGGGATGCGGCGACACTGCTGTATGATATCTTTCTCTCAATCGTTTTGTGGCGGATTGCGGTGCTGCAAAAGAGAATGAGAATGGCAGCGAGAGAAGGGAGTCGGAGAAAGAAGGTGGTTAGAGAAGGCGATGAGACTAATAGATGGTGTTACCGGCGTTGGTGCTGGCACTGGCAATGGCTCGGGTTTGAAGTGAAAGAAAATCTGTGTAATGAGAAGTAGGGTTTGAAATTTTTGTTTAAAAATGTAATTTAACTTAGGAATAACATTATAATAAAAAAAAATTGAGAAATGGTAGGTACTGAGCAAATGTATGGTGTGTAAATAGAATCACCCATATACGAATCATCCCATGTAATTTTAGAAATTACATTCTACCTCTTTAGATTTCTAATTTCATAACAAATTTTCATTTTTATTAATAAATCATAAAATTAATTAACACTTTTTAATGATAT
This sequence comes from Camellia granthamiana, assembly GCA_036172215.1. Taxonomy (NCBI): domain Eukaryota; kingdom Viridiplantae; phylum Streptophyta; class Magnoliopsida; order Ericales; family Theaceae; genus Camellia; species Camellia granthamiana. The sequence goes on from JAXFYN010000188.1 coordinate 293,920, forward strand.
TATAAATATATTTCAATTAATAATTTAGGTAATTTTATTATGGAAAAATTGGTCTAAGATCCCTCCTCTACTCTTGATAGGAGGGGAGGTCCAAAATAATATTTTTTGATAGCTAAGGTCCCTCAAGTTTATTTTAGGTTATAAAGTACCTAATTTACCCTTCTTTTACAACATAAATTTGTTTGAATATTATATGGTTGACTTCATGGTGGATATTTTGGAAATTGACATTGCGTGGAGATTTCGTCGGAGATTTCAGTGGAGTTGACGAGAAATTGGTTTGAATGTTATATTGGTGAGTTCACGGTAGAGATTTAGGAAACTGACTTCGCGGTGGTGATTTCATCGGAGATTTTAGTGGAGTTGACGAGAAAGATTGCTACGATCTTGTAGGTGTTACAGTGGAGTTGAATCAGGTATGTTTTCGATGGAGATTTCAATGGAGTTGACGAGAAAGATTGCTACGATCGCGTAGATTTTTCAGTGCAGTTGAATCAGGTATGTTTTCGATAGAGATTCCACATGGATTTTGATTTTTGTTTTGAATTTTTGTTTAGAGAGAAGCTAGCTTGATAGAGTTGATTTTTATTTTTGGAATTAATTTTTCATTCTATGTTTTTTGATAAATTTCAAAGAGTGTTGACAGTGTAGTTGATTTTGATGTTTAGAATTCATTTTTCGTGCTCTGTTTTTCATCAACATGTTGATCAATGATAAGTTTTGTTCTATATTTTTTCAAACCAGATAAATTTTGTTAAACCAGAGAAATTTCATTCTCTGCACTTTTGTTGGTATAGTCCAGAGAAAATTGTAAGTTTGTTATTATAATCCAACGAAAATCACAGAGAAAATTATAAGTTCATATGGACATATTATTAGAAGTTTCTAATGCAGATAGAATCTGAGAAAGTGAATGGAAGTTCATAAATTTATCTGGACTTTTATTTGTAGTTCAGAGAAAATTATAAGTTTGTTACTCACTTTCAGTTTGTAGTTCAAAGAAAATTATATGTTTGTAGAAAGTGAATATAAGTTTTTGTTTCTCTGAGCAAAAGTTATTTTTTGTGTTTTTTCTTTCAGTTTAGATGGATAATACAGTGTTTTTTCTTTTAGTTTGTAAATGTCTCTGGACTTTTATTTGAGTCCAGATAAAATTATAAGGTTATTATTATAATCCAGAGAAAATTATAATTTGTAGAAATTTCTCTGGACTTTTATGTTGTTCTTGTGAAGTGTTTTTATGTTGAACAAATTATTTTTCTTATTTTTTCTTTCAGTTTCGATGGACAGTGCAATGTTGTTGCTGTGCAAATATGGGAATGATACTATTGTCATTAATGTTTCATGTGAATTGAATTTTGATGAATTGGTTGGCATTTTGTGTAAAACATGAGAGAATTTGAAACCTAAGACTATGTGTATTTCATATTCTATTGTGGGCCATCCGAATTGTATGGTTCGAAATAATATTAATTTTCTAAATATGTTGAGGGTTGTTTGTGCACGTGGTGTTGATATAGTTGATGTTTCAGTTAGTATGTATAGTACTTTTGATGAAGAGGATGAAGTGGGGTCTAATTGGGTAGATGTTGTGGATGGTTAATGTGATAGGTTGGTGGATATTGAAAGGAATTCATTCTCTAAGTTTTGTTCTCACCAAGAAAATGTGTTATTGTCAGCAGGTTGGCGAAATAATATTACGAGTGTTGGACAAAAGTTTGAGGGTGGTGTGGTCGAGTTCCGTACTTTTTTATGCAAGTATGCTATTGAGGTTGGTTTTCAGTTTACGTATGTTAAAAATGACAAGCTGAGGGTTACGGCAGAATATCCATATAAGGAATCAAGGGGATGTATGTGGCATGTACATGCTTCAATTAAAAAAACAAATGGGTTCTTCTACATAAGGACTTTGAACAATAAACATACGTGTGGTGTGGCGGTTCGTACGAGTAAACATGCTAGGATGACTTCCAGCTTCGTTTCTGGGTTGATACTTGAAGAGGTATGTGCAAAACCTTTAACTCGTCCAGGGGATGTTGTCAAAGAAATGAAAGACAAGTATGGGGTCTGAATTAGTTATAACTGTGGTTGGTTGGGGGTTGAAAAAGCAAAATGTAGTACATATGGGGATTCTTGTTTGTCATTCGATCAATTACAGTGGTATTTTGGTGAGGCATTGAAGAACAATCCAGGTAGTCGTTTTGAGTTAGATTTTGAAGATAACAAGCGTTTCAAAAGAGTGTTTGTGGCTTTCATGCATGCATTGCTAGTTTCAAATATTGTCAGTCATTACTTTTTCTTGATGAAACATTTTTGAAAGGACGATACAAAGGAGTTATGTTTGCTGCAACGGGGAAAGATGGGAATGAAGGTAATTGTAAATATATCTAATTTTATCTAAGTATGTGAATTTTCTATACATGTAGGAATTGAGTGAATGTGATTTTTCTCTGACACTTTGAATTTTCTCTAGTTTTAGCCATTGTGTGGATTTTCTATGGTTGTGGCCACTGTGAGAATTTTCATTGGATTTTGGTCAGTGTGTGAATTTTCTCTGGATGTTGTCATTGTGTGAATTGTATCTGTAGTTGGTCACTAAGTGAATTTTCTCTGGATATTCTGATTGTGTGAATTTTCTCTGTAGTTGGTCACTAAGTCAATTTTCTCTGGATGTTGCCAATGTGTGAATTTTCTCTGGAGTTGGGCACTAAGTGAATTTTCTCTGGATGTTGGCAGTGTCAAATTTCTCTGGTTGTTTATTGTTCTAATTTTCTTTGCATGTGTATATCTAATATGCTTGTTCCTATTTGTTTTGTAGGTTTTTTTCCTATAGATTTTGCTGTTATTGATGCTGAGAATAAAGACAATTGGTGTTGGTTTCTTGAACATTTATATGGAGTATTGGGATCAGAAAGGGTGATAAGTTTCATATCAGATCAATATTGTGGTATTGTGGAGGGAATTGCTAGGTTTTTCCCTAGCTGCTTTCATGGATTTTGTCTTGAACATCTAAAGAGAAATTTGAGGGATAAGTTGTCATGTGGAAACACAAATTTGGTTAGGGAGACAATTGTGTCCAAGTTTTCAGAATGTGCATATGCGCCAACAAAGGCATCATTTCATTTCAAGTTAAATGAATTAAAAAGTGAGGGAGGAGACATTGTGAGTGTTTTCTTGAGAAGTTTACCATATGAAAATTGGAGTGATGCATGTTTTGCGGGGAAACGTTATGGTGAGATGTATTCAAATGTTGCTGAGTCATTCAATTCATGGATACGAGAAGCTCAGCACTTGCCAATAACAAATTTGGTAGGCATGATACGGTTGCAAATCATGAATATGAGGTCTGATAGGAGGCTGCTCTCTAGTAAATGGAATAAAGTTCTGTGTCCTCGTATGGATAGTGTATTGAAAAAGTCTTTTTTGGATGGGAAGACATGGAATGTGAGTTTATCATCTGATAATGTCTTTGAAGTGCAGTGTTTTCCTTCAGTTATGGTTGATCTTGGGTTAAGAACTTGTTCATATTGAAATGGGAAATAAATGGGTATCCATGTTAACATGCTGTTGCTACAATTTTTAGGAGTGGAAAGAATTTGAATTCATTTGTTGAACCATTTTTTCATGCTGATATGTATCATCAAGCATACTCGTTTTCGATTGGCCCAGTTCCAACTGTTGAAAAACCTATGTGTAGCATTGAAGATGCTATGATTTTACCTCCACTGAACAAGAGACCAACTAGGAGGCCGAAGAAGAACAGAATTGCTTCTATTGGAGAGTTTAAAAGGGCGATTAAGTGTAGTCGTTGTGAGAGTATTGATCGCCATAATAAGAGGACATGCAAGGAACCTTTGTTAAATAGTTGAGGATAATATATTTTATTAATTGAATAATACATTTGATGATTACTTTGTGTATTTTGTTTTGTGAAATGTATTTTTTAGACAATGTATATAATAATATCAATCAAATTCATCCAGAGAAATTTTCCAATATTAGTTAAAGTGTGCATTGTGTTTATTGATATATACTATAGGCAGTGGGTTTGTAATACCTATCAAATTCATCCAGAGAAATTTTCCTATGGCAGAAAAAATTCTCTGTGTATTATGTTTTGAAGCTTCAAATTCATCTACATAAATTTGACAATGGCAGAGAAAAGTACTGTGTGGATTTTATTTTTTGAATTTGATAATTGTTTTGTACTAAGACAGTGCATTACAGATTGCATGATCAAGTAGGCACCTTCTTTGGCACGATACGAGTTAAATTTCTCTGTGAATTTCTGATAACTTCATATCAGTCAAATTTATCCATAGAAGTTTGCCAGTAGAAGAGAAATTTACTATGGGTATTGTGTTTGTTGAAATGTGCATTGTGTTTTGTGAGGTCCAATTCATCTAGAGAAATTTGCCAATAGCATTGAAAAACAGTGTGCATTGTGTTTGTTGAAATTTCTCTAAGTTTAAACTAGAGCAATCCAGAGAATTTCTCCAGACTTCACAGAGAAATTCTTATCAGGGAAGAATTTTCTGAACTCACTTCAAGAAATGTGCACACCAGACAGAGCATACACAAAATTATTGCACTGAGTACAACCAAGAAACAAAATTAAGCTTTTTTGAAATTTCTCTGAGTTGAGAATCTCTCTGGACCAGGGAAGAATTTATCTAGAATGACTTCAACTCAGAAATTTTTCTTAAAGCTAGAGAAATTTTCCTCACCAACCCAGAGAAATTCCCCCTCTCCAAATCACTCAACCCAGAGAAATTCACAACTTAGAAATTCCATTTTCTGTTACCATTCGAATCCGTCAATTTCATCTAGAGAAATTTTCCACTATCAGAGAAAATTATCTAGGCATTGTGTTTTGAAACTTCAAATTCATCCAGTGAAATTTTCCAGTTGCAGAGAAAATTATTGTGCGCTTTGTGTTTTGTTGAGTTTGATGATTGTTTTGTACCAACACAAAGTATTACAGATTACATGATCATATAGGCATCCCCTTGGTATGATGCGAGTTAAATTTCTCTGTGAATTTCTGATAATATCATACCAGAGAAATTTCTGCAGACAATTTTCTCTGTGTGGATTATGTTGACAATCACAAAATATATATATATATTTAACCATTGATAAGTATGAAATTTACATTAGTCAAAATAATAAAAAAAATGAAATTTACATTAGTCAAAAAAGGATATATATACATATATGTCAAGCATCATCATTCCTTCAATGTATGAACAAAAAACTGAATGGTTAATACTGTGTGGATATGTACATTGTCTTCCTTTCACTAGTTTCACTATTACATTTTTGGTTATTCTTCTAGAGGTATTTCAATTGGTTCAGTCCATGATAGGCCAACTTCGGTCACAAATCTCTCTATGAGTTCTGCCCTCATTAACCTTATGTCTTGTGTGGACAATTTGGAGCTGATAGGTTCATGCTTGCTATATTGTTTCATTATATAGCAGACAAATAGGCCACAATCCAGACTGCATACAAATTATAGGTATTGTTAGTTTTAAGAAACATGCAAATCAGATTATCTTTTTTATAGATGTTGTATGAAACTTACGAATTACTGTCTTGTTGTGGAGCATTGTTGACATACTCAAAGTTGTAACTTGTGTTTTGTGAGTTTATCAATTTGAAAGAGGGTTGTGATTGAGCCTCTCTTTCAAGGCAAGCTTTCAAAAAATTCTCCACGTAATCTTACTGTAAAAAAATAATTTTTAAATAACAGAGAAATTTACAGACAAATCAATGGGATTCTATGAAAATTATCATCACATAAATATTATGATGGATCAGAGAAATTTGCACTCGTTACCAATTGTTTTGCATTTTTGACATATTTGTCTTCTGCATCATCCCTCCTTGGCCTTAGGGAGTTGTAGAACCTCCACAAATTGTCTTGTTTGTCCAGGACAAGCAAGGTCCAGTGATTTTCATCTGTTGACTTCTGATTACCCCCAGTATTTATTGGAAAATGGAGGAACCTGTAGTTCCTCCATGCTGTTTCAATATGCTTGTCAAATAATGAGACTCGGAAAGTTTGATTTTCCGTCATCTTGATGAAATTCTGTGGTCAGGAAAAATCAAAAAATGGTTATGTTATGAGAAAGTTAAAATGACAGGAATTTAAGAAATATACACACAGAAATTTTAGATGCACACAACTAGTCAGAGAAAATTAGACCAGTGACACAACTGACTTCAAGAAGTATCTTAAGAAGAGAAAGTAGTAAGTAAATTCCAGAGAAAATCAAATAAAATAGTAGTAACATACTAAACTCATGGATGTGAAAAAAAAATGAAGTTGGTTGTTATCTTTCTCTCATTTGGTTAGCAAAAAGGATCTCTCCATAGCCATGAATGACCTGAAAAATATGATTTATAATTGTAATATTGGTTTATAAAGGCTGATGAAACATTGCAGAGAAATTTTGATAAAAAGACTTACATTGTTGGAAATTTCTTTTTGCTTTATTAGGTTTCCAATGTCTTCGAAGGTAATGAGATTCAACTCACTTGTCCAAATTAAAGCCCTACAAGATGACAAAGAAGGGATTTAATTATTGTTAATGCAATATAAGTTTGTAATTTGTTGTTTGTTATCTTCTATTTTGTTTGTTGTACTTACTCAAGTCCAGACACATTTGATATGTGCTGCAAGATGTCTTTTACATGATCTTTTATCAATCTTGAAATCGGTAGAGTTTGTGGAAAGACCCAAGATTTTCTGATGCTTGTAGGTTGAGGCAAGACGTACGCATCAGCATCAAGTACTTCTTTTTCCTTCGTGGTTTGCTCAGTTTGCTTTGCAGCTTGTTTTGAACCTCTAGTTACTTTCGCAACTTTGGGATATTGAAATTTTGGATCGTGTTGCTTTTCCTTCCTTTCTGTTGCCTTTAAATTTTTTATCATTGATGTCAGATCTTTTTTGACTATAGACAGTGAAATTTCTCTGAAGTAACACATGATATTTCAATATGTAAATTTATTTAATTCAATATTTTCCAGTTACCATAGACTTTTGTCTTTTGTTTCGGTTGTTCTTTGTGTGCCATTTGTTCTTGTTAGGTTGTTGGTTGTTGTTCCACTTGCATTCCAACTATACACAGTGAAAATGAAACAAGCCCCAAAAATCGAATAAAAAAATAGACAGAGAAAATCAAATGAGCAGTAAAAATCAATAGAAATAAGCAGCAGAAACTAATGTGTTCAGAGAAATATAACTTCTAGAGAAAATTACCAATGACATAGAAAATTATAATAAATAGAAATTTCTCCAAGTTATGTTGACACAAGGACATAACTTTTTGTGGCTCAAGATTTTCATTGACCTTGTGGTTGAAGTTGTGTTGGTGTTCGGTATGGTTATGTTGCTAGTTGGACGGATAGTTCTTGAACTTGTTCATGTAATTTAGCATTTTCAGTTTCAAGCTCCGAACTGTTGAATTGTTTTTGTATCGTCTTCTTTTTGAACCTCCAATATCCTTAGTTTCATTTGGATTGTGCTGTCTCTTTCTTGAAGTTCTGAGTTAAATGATGTCAAGGTTCTTATGCAAATATCCTTTTCAGCAAGTAATTCAATCCAATTTCTCCCTTCTTCTTTTTTAGATTGAGAAAATGCCTTTAGTCTTTGACGTAGATCAACAATTTGAGTATCCTTTGATTCCTCAGATTCTTGAGGCTGATGCATTGTTGAGCCACAAATGCTATCACGTTGTTTTTCCATTGGCTCATTACGTTCTTCTTTATCACTTTCCTCCTTGTTTTCTTTTTGCTGTTCATCTTCTTCTTCATCTTCTTCTTCACTATCTCCTTCTTTCTGTTCAATTTGTTCTTTGTCTTCTGCTTCTATTTTTTCACTTTCTTCTCTGGCTTCTGCTTCTCCATTGCTTGCTTGATCTTCTTGTCCATTGCTGGCTTCCTATTCTTCTATGTTGTCTTCTGCTTCTTCATTCCCTCATTCTTCAGATGAATCTTGTAATGTCTCATTGAATTTGACAATTGTCTTTTTTGATTCTTTCTTCGTCTTTTTACCAAGACAGAACTCCTCTAATGGGTTTTTGACTAGCTCCTTGTTATCTATCTGTAACAGAAGGCTCTTTTATTAGAGAAATGTTACAAAATTCACTGAGAGAAAAAATTCAAATAAGGAAAATAAAATTCATCTAAATGATACTAATGGGAAACAAACTTCAGAGAAAATTGTATGGGCTGGAGAAAATTACAGACAAGGAGTTTTATGAGGCAGAGAAAATTATGAAACAAGCAACATAATTTAGATATCAGAGAAAATCAATCAAGGCATATAAGTTAATGTTTGACTATAATTGTGTCAGAGAAATTTGGATTCCAGAGAAAATTCATTAGAAGGGTAGAAATAAACAGTGTTTATCAAGATGCAAGGCACATAAGTTATGGGCCAGAGAAAATAATGAAACAACCAACATAATTCAGATATTAGAAAAAATCAATCAGGGCATATAAGTTAATGTGTTGCAATTGTAGTCAGAGAAATTTGGATTGTAAAAAAAATTGATTACAATGGCAGAAATAAACCAGTGGTAACCAAAGAAGAAAACATAAATTGATAGTTCAGAGAAAATTGATCTTAATCAATCAATGCACAAGTGTGGACGCGGTCGAGGAGAACTCCCGGCGCAATTGTGGGCATATAAGTTAATGTGTTGCAATTGTAGTCAGAGAAATTTGGATCTGTAGAAAAAATTGATTACAATGGCAGAAATAAACCAGTGGTAACCAAAGAAGAAAACATAAATTGATAGTTCAGAGAAAATTGATCTTAATCAATCAATGCACAAGTGTGGACGCACCCGGAGAACTCCCGAGAAGATCTCGTTTTTGTTCTCTAGCATACCACAGTTCGGACTCAAATGTCACGGTTCTGAATCTAATCTCGCAAAGTACAATGCAAGACGATAAATCACCAAAGAGTCCAAATCCGGCAAATCGTTTGGAAAACTAATTTTTATAAAGAAGTGTCAAACATGGACTGCTTTGCCAGATATAGAGTCGCCACCTAAATATTTTGTTTTTTTTGGGAAATTTAGGAAATCTTGACTCGTTGCCTAAGGCCACGTGTTCGTTATCACCAAAGTTGCCTCGACTCAGAACTTGGATACGAGAGGGGAAGGTCATGCAATGAGCACCCCCGCTCGCCCGATCAAAAATCGGCCTGTACTAAGCATGATATCTTGTTTTTGAAAACACATGCGTTCTTATTCCAGTTAATTAGCTAGAATTACTATGTGATGCGCACAACACACAAGTATAGACTAGATCGCCTAATTGGGAACAAAGCATCGCATATCCGTTTGTTTGGAAATAGTTTGAAGTTTGCTACTCGCAAGTAGGCTAAAACACGGATTTCAATGAATCGTTCCAATTCAAGTAATCCAACCTTCACCCACAGGCATTCAGGCAGTTATATCACATAAGCAATTAGCCTCATGGCAAGCATGCTGTCATGTTAACACTCACACGCATGCAAGATGCTAAAGCATAAACACTCACAGTGTACTCCGTGCTAAAATAAAGAACTAGTTAGTAATCAATGCATGATCCTAATTCATGTCAAGATGGGTAATGCAACACATGCAAATGTAACTAGAAATAGGCTCGGCTATTCTAAGATGTCATGTGAAATGAAACAATTCGATACATGTATTCAAGTAGGAATTGAAATATAATGCAATTAGTATGATACGCCGAGCCCGGTGCATGCAATACAGATGAATGGATGCAAACATGCATAGCATAAGGATGCTAAATGAAATATGCCCTAAAACTAACCATCGAAAGTAGTTAAGTAAAATGGAGAAAGAAGTGGGGTTGGAAGACATTCACACACTCACGCACACTTATTACAAAATTGGCCCTCTCAGAGGAGGGTCCGAAAGAATAATACAAATCAACTAATTTACTAACTAACAAGCTAATTAATTATTACACAATCAAATGAATAACTAGCTACAACTAATTATTACAATACTTAAATAATTAACAAATTAATTAAGCTACGAAAAACAGTAAAGAGGCCTCGAGAAGAGGGACAAATGCATGCTCGGTCGGCTTCGCTCGGAAATCCGTTGCCATGCCTCATGTTGCCTCTATTTGCACTGTTTTTCACCTCTGAAAACTGCACAATTCTCTGTGATGATTCAAAACCACTTCATGGTCATGCTGAGAGGCCATCGGCCAAATGGAAAGGCCATCGGCCAAGAGATGAAGGTCATTGACCAAAAATAAGGCTCTCGGCCAGACATTTGTAGCCGATCGGCACTGAAGATAGCCAATCGGCCATCTATTCCTGCTGACTGCTCCTTTTGCTGCAACAGAGGACAAACAGAGCATGGCAATGCATTTGCAAGAAAATGTTTGCAACCATGCCCCTTATCATGTTTAAGACTCAAAGGTGTGTGGCTCTCGACTCTCGGGCCACCAATCACGCATTCCAATGCATGATGGCCAAAGGAGCCAAGTGTGCAATTCAATATCAAATGAAATGCACAAAACACATAAGGGACCTTAACCTCTATCATGTTTGATCAAGAGGCAAAGCAATGCACACATAATGTAATGCAAACATGCAAGCATGATGCGAACAACTCAAGCATACAACAAGTATGCAACAAGATCATAAAATGCATCTAATATGCAATAGGCATACAACCTAAACATGTAAACATGCATGGCATGCAACAACATGCAAAATGAAGCAAGCATGCAACAACATGCAAGACAAGCATGCAACAACATGCAAAGATGGACTTAAACTAAAGTGGACAACTCTTAAACATGCCCAAATCAGTGGCCAAAGTTATGAATTTGAAGCATGAAAATGCAAAACAAACATACACATGTAAATGGTCCAACACCTAGGCATATAGGAGGGCAACTTTAAAGAGCACTTGAAAGGGGACAAATATGGACATGTGACAAACATTGTAAGCTCTGAAATCATGCATGGAAATGTGTCAAACCAAGCAAACAAAGCAAGCAAATCATGCAAGAAGGCTTAAAACTTAAAACTAGCCAATGGACTCAAACCATGGCCATGCAAAGCAAGCCCCAAAGGGCCAAGGGCTATTAAAACAGTCCCAAGACAGGCCAATACAAGACCAAAAACATGCTCGAAACTAGCCAACACAAGCTAGAATACAACAAAAAAAGGCATGAGACATGTAATGCTACAAAGGGGTGTTACACTACACCTATCAAAACCACACATGGCATGACTTAAACCAATAAAATCAGAGTTATGGAATGGTAAAACAAGACCAAAAACCCACTTAGATGGCATCCCAAAGACCTAAGCATGGAGGCATACACAATGGTCCATTCATGAGGCATAAGACATCAACGCTTTAAAGCATTAAAGGAGTGATAAGTGCAAGTATATGAGCATGAAACATGGATTGAAATAACATTTCAAATGATGCCAAATCATGATAATAGTCCAAATAAAGCATGCTAGAGGACTCGATACTCAAAGCTAACAAGCTAGATTGAACCATGGCTATACAAAGCAAGTCATGCATGACCAAGACAACACAAATCAGACCTTAAACATGCTAAAACATGAACAAGGTCTTCTCAGAGCTAAGCCAAAAGCATGCTAAAATGACATGTTACAACATGATGCATGTTAGGTTATGTACGGGGAGCAAATATTCAGGCGAGCCCGTACTCCTTTTTTCCAAGCTCCTGTCTGTCCGATCGACCTGCGAGCACAATGGCGGTGAGTTACCCGGCGGTGTGTGGTTGGAAAACCCCTCCGACGATCAAGTCAGAACACACGCATGGATAGAGAGAGAGAGAGAGAGAGAAGGGAGTTGAGTGTAAGTATTTCTTACAAAAATCTTCGTCCTCCTTCGGCATGGGGGGCGCAGACTCGCTTATATACCTTCTGCGCCCCAAATCTACTCCCATTAGTCTCTCAACACGTAGTGCTGCTATCCCATCTGTCAGCACAAATCCAGCAATCACCACCTAACCAAACTGTTAGGATACCTCGGCGGAGCTCGGCAAACCGGTGGAACCTCCTCGGTTTCTCCTGACCGCGCTACGCGGCATACCTTAATGAACCATTCGCCGAGCTCTTGTACAACCGAACTCGGCTGCATTCCGGCAAGCCGAGCTCGAGGTAGGTCGAGCCGGTTAGCCGTCGGTCTTCCTGCCGAGATAACGCATGAACCGTAGAACCTATGGAGACAGGCAGACATCTCGGCCGAACTCCCAGTAGACCGGCTTCCGCACCAACAAGCCAAGTAGCTCGGTCCCACATGTCCTGTGCCTTAACCAAGCAAAACCCTTCCGGACAGGCCCAAGCTACCACGGCCCAATTGTGTTCGGCCCACAATTTGCCCGGCCATTACCACGGCCCAATTCAGCTCATAAAATCTCCCTCTCAATTGCCCCTCAATTCCGTCTGCGCAAGCGTGACTGGGATTACATGATCTGACCGGGGTAGACTCTTCCTCGGTCCTCAGTTTGCAAGACATCAACCGCGCTATTCCTCTTGCTCGGTTTCTTGGCTTGCTTGGCTGAAGCCTCAACTTGCCTTTCTAGCGGGTAAAATCAGCTCGGCGAGGAACTTCAAAGAAGGCGAGCAAGGTCCGCTCCGCGACTTCCTTTTTGGCGAGCAACATCAGCTCGGCAAGGAACACCAAGGTCCACGAGTAAGGTCCGCTCCGCGACTTCCTTCTTGGCGAACAACATCAGCTCGGTAAGGAATTCCAAAGAAAGCGAGCAAGGTCCGCTCCGTGACTTGCTTCTTGGCGAGCAACATCAGCTCAGCAAGGAACTCCATGGTCGGCAAGCAAGGTCCGCTCCGCGACTTGCTTCTTGGCGAGCAACATCAGCTCGGCAAGGAACACCAAGGTCGGCGAGCAAGGTCCGCTCCGCGACTCGCTTCTTGGCGAGCAACATTAGCTCGGCAAGGAACTACAAAGAAGGCGACCAAGGTCCACTCTGCGACTTCCTTCTTGGCGAGCAAGATCAGCTCGGTCAAGGAACTCCATGGTCGGCGAGCAAGGTCAGCTCGGCGACTTACTTCTTGGCAAGCAACATCAGCTCGGCAAGGAACTCTAAAGAAGGTGAGCAAGGTCCGCTCCGCGACTTCCTTCTTGGCAAGCAATATCAGCTCGGCAAGGAACTACAAAGAAGGCGAGCAAGGTCCGCTCCGCGACTTCCTTCTTAGCGAGCAAGATCAGCTCGGTCAAGGAACTCCATGGTCGGTGAGCAAGGTCAGCTCGGCGACTTTCTTCTTGGCAAGCAACATCAGCTCGGCAAGGAACTCTAAAGAAAGCGAGCAAGGTCCGCTCCGCGACTTCCTTCTTGGCGAGCAACATCAGCTCGGCAAGGAACTACAAAGAAGGCGAGCAAGGTCCGCTCCGCGACTTCTTTCTTGGCGAGCAAGATCAGCTCGGTCAAGGAACTCCATGGTTGGCGAGCAAGGTCAGCTCGGTGACTTGCTTCTTGGCGAGCAAGATCAGCTCGGCAAGGAACTCTGATCTTCCCATCAAAATGATTGTCAATTGCCCCTTTTCCTCGGCCTTCTGACAGACGTCTTCCAAAACCAAACTCTTTAGATCTCTTACATGGTTGTTCGCACCGCCATCCTCTAAGCTTCCCGCCGGGATAAAGCATCTCGGCTAGAGCCTTGAGTTGAGCAAAACATCAACTCCTTTTGCCAGAGTAAACCATCTCGGCTGAAACTTCAGAGTTGAGCAAATCATCAACTCATTTAGCCGGAGTACATCATCTCGGCTGAAATTTCAGAGTTGAGCAAATCATCAACTCATGTGGCCGGAGTAAATCATCTCAGCTGAAACCTCAGAGTTGAGCAAATCATCAACTCATATGGCCGGAGTAAATCATCTCAGCGGAAACTTCAGAGTTGAGCAAATCATCAACTCATGTGGCCGGAGTAAATCATTTCGGCTGAAACCTCAGAGTTGAGCAAATCATCAACTCATATGGCTGGAGTAAATCATCTCGGCGGAAACTTCAGAGTTGAGCAAATCATCAACTCATGTGGCCGGACTAAATCATCTCGGCGGAAACTTCAGAGTTGAGCAAATCATTAACTCATCTGGCCGGAGTAAATCATCTCGGCTGAAATAGAAAAGTTCTTCAGCAAAAGTAATTCACTTCCGCCAGACCGTTTATCTTGTAAGGCCCTTTTGTCTGTTGCCACCGGGGTTGTCTTCGCGGTGGACGCCGCTGCATCATTCTCTACTCGGATGTGCTCACTGATGCGCTGCATTAGTTGCCCCCCGGATGTCGGCTAGTTCATTGTAAGCGAGTCCCGCAGTCTATGTCCGACCGGGAGACCACGCTTGTATTGTGTGATTGCAAGGTTGACCGGGCAATCCAAGATCTCGTTGAAGGTCTCCCAATATTTGGCGTTGTATGCCTTCAATGTGTCGCTCGGTTCCATCTTGACACTCAATAGGTGGTCAACTTCCTTTGGTGTTTTGGTGTTGGTCTTGAAGCGCGTCACAAAGGCTTCGACCAACCGATGCCACCTCTTGATACTCCCCTCCAGCAACCTTTCAAACCATTTCAAGCCCAGTTCGCCTAAACTTGACGGGAAGATAAGGCACATAAGTGCGTCATTCCGCCTATGTCCGGCCATGACCTGTCAGAAGTGGCTTATATGCATGTAGGGATCGGTTTTTCCATCGTAGAGCGTGAATTTAGGCTGGTGAAAGCCTGCCAGAAGCGGTGTTGTTTCTATCTCCAGGGAGAAAGGGGTGGCGCTCAGCCTTGCCAAGTCTGTGTCTAGAAGGAGTGGCGCTGCTAGGCGGGGTGGAGGCATTCCGACATCTTCACTGGTGTGTCCCCCATAGGACAGCCGCTGGAATGCCGGCACTCTCTGAGCTTCCCGCCGGCGAGCCCGTTCCTTCAAGACTGCCCGCAAGTCCTCTGAGCAAGCGGAATAGGAATACCTTGACGTCGTCGCCGGACGTGAGGGTTGATAGGTGCTGTCTTGTGCGCTAGACCTCTGTACGTGCGCGTCGGAATCTCCAACCTTGTAACTTCTGGTAATAGAAATGGATGGAGTGTGCCGCTGGCTCTGACTGCCTGAACGGCGGGGTTGGGTGCGCTCACTGTGGTCTCCCACTCCAGCTACACCCTTCCCTTTGACATGCCTCTTAAGATCCTCCATCTCTGCCGCCATTCTCCGGATGACGGCGTCTTGGTCCCTCAGTTTGTGCTCCAGACGTCTGGCGTGCGATTCTCTCCGCCGCCGGTGACCGTCTGGACTCCATGAATGACCAAAGCTTCTAGCGTCCTTATCTCACGCATCTCTTGAATGTCCTCCTGGGGAAGTCTCCAGGTCCGCCATTGGAGGAATGGCGGGATGCCCTTCTCTCCGTCTGCCTGACTTCGGGGTAACTCCGTCGATGGTAGACAACGGAATCTCGTCGTTGTTCGCCATGGACGGCGATCAGATGAGTCTGGAAGACAAGGTTTTGTCTGTCAAGATTCCCACAGACGGCGCCAATTGTACGGGGAGCAAATATTCAGGCGAGTCCGTACTCCTTTCTTCCAAGCTCCTGTCTGTCCGATCGACCTGCAAGCACAACGGCAGTGAGCTACCCGGCGGTGTGTGGCCGGAAAACCCCTCTGACAATCAAGTCAGAACACACACAGGGATAGAGAGAGAGAGAAGGGAGTTGAGTGTAAGTATTTCTTACAAAAATCTTCATCCTCCTTCGGCATGGGGGGCGCAGACTCGCTTATATACCTTCTGCGCCCCAAATCTACTCCCATTAGTCTCTCAACACGTAGTGCTGCTATCCCATCTGTCAGCACAAATCCAGCAATCACCACCTAACCAAACTGTTAGGATACCTCGGCGGAGCTCGGCAAACCGGCGGAACCTCCTCGGTTTCTCCTGACCGCGCTACGCGGCATACCTTAATGAACCATTCGCCGAGCTCTTGTACAACCGAACTCGGCTGCATTCCGGCAAGCCGAGCTCGAGGTAGGTCGAGCCGGTTAGCCGTCGGTCTTCCTGCCGAGATAACGCATGAACCGTAGAACCTATGGAGACAGGCAGACATCTCGGCCGAACTCCCAGTAGACCGGCTTCCGCACCAACAAGCCAAGTAGCTCGGTCCCACATGTCCTGTGCCTTAACCAAGCAAAACCCTTCCGGACAGGCCCAAGCTACCAAGGCCCAATTGTGTTCGGCCCACAATTTGCCCGGCCATTACCACGGCCCAATTCAGCTCATAAAATATCCCTCTCAGGCTATTTCATGGAACTACACTACAAGTGTAAGGAGCATGCAAAGGCCAACCAAACCAAACCAAAACAGAGTCATGACATGGTAAAACATCACCAAAAACATGCTGAAATGGAAAGAAAACAAGCTATAATGACATGCTATTTCATGAAGCACATAAAGCTAGTTTGTGCAACTTACACTACAAGTGTATTAGGCATGCATAGAGCTATTAAACCAAGCAAAAACAGTGTTTGTATCATGGCAAAACAAAGCCTAATACATACTAAAATGAAGCTAAAACAAGCTAAACAAACATGCTACCAATATAAGCCATTTATACTAGCATACAAGACAACCCCTCTCCTATTTAAGACCTCAAAACTACACTTTCACCACTGAAAATTTTCTGGATTTCAATGGTAGAAAGGTCATGCAAAGTTAAGAACAAGGGCCAAAAGGGATGGCCTAAAACAAGGCCTAATAAGGCCTAAGAGGGGGTAGATGATCCCCAACCAAAAAAGGACCTTAAACAAAGATCTAAAGCATCAAAAATCAGAACTTATTGTAGTTTAGAGTCAAGCTCAAAACAATAAGCAAAAGGGTCTAAAAGCTTAAGCAAGAATGGAGGTTTAAAAGCAAGGAACTCACCCTTGAAGACCACTTTCAAGAACACAACTCCAGCAACTTTTCCAAGCTTGAACCAGCCCAAGAACTCTGAAATCAACCTCAAGGGACCTCAGCTCCAAGAGGATGGTCACTACTACAAAAACAGATAAAGATCACACTTTGACAAAAAAAAATATCTCACTTTTATTGAAAGTGTGATAAAAAAAATTAGATTGATATTTTAATCACACTTAATTTGATTGAGTGTGATAATATTTATATTTTATGTCACTTTTTAATTAAGTGTGATTATATATACATTTTTTTAATCACACCTTCTTATTAAAGTGTGATTACATATACATTATTACTTTTTAATCACACTTTTTAAATAAGTGTGATTATATATATATTTTTTAATCACACATTCTAATTAAAGTGTGATTATTTATATATTTTTTAATCACACATTCTTATTAAAGTGTGATTATATATACACTACTACTTTTTAATCACACTTTTTAAATGAGTGTGATTATATATATATTTTTTAATTACACATTCTAATTAAAGTGTGATTATTTATATATATTTTTAATCACACATTCTAATTAAAGTGTGATTATATATACACTATTACTTTTTAATCACACTTTTTAAATAAGTGTGATTATTTATATATTTTTTAATCACACATTCTAATTAAAGTGTGATTATTTATGTATTTTTTAATCACACCTTCTAATTGAAGTGTGATTATATATACACTACTACTTTTTAATCACACTTTTTAAAGGAGTGTGGTTATATATATATTTTTTAATCACACATACTAATTAAAGTGTGATTATTTATATATATTTTTTAATCACACATTCTAATTAAAGTGTAATTATATATACTATTACTTTTTAATCACACTTTTTAAATAAGTGTGATTATTTATATATATTTTAATCACACATTCTAATTAAAGTGTGATTATTTATATATTTTTTAATCACACAATGTAATTAAAATGTGATTATATCTATATTATTACTTTTTGGAAAATGATTTGGAGCCTTAAAACTGTCCCCCCCAATCCCCCTAATTTCCATTTTAGGCAACTGTTTCCTTGTTTTTTTTTTTTTTTTTTTACTTGATATGGAAATTAGGGGGATTAGGGGGGGGTTTTTTTAGGGGGATGTAGCAAGACCCTTACTTTTTAATCACACTTCCTAAATAGGTGTGATTGTATAAAATATTTCAAATTGATTTTTATATAAAATATACAATTCCCAAATTTTTAATCACACTTAATCTGATTGAGTGTGATAATATTTATTTTTTATGTCACTTTCTAATTAAGTGTGATTATATATATATATAGGGTAAATTACACTGACACCTCCTGAGGTTTATGTTTATTACAGTTCTCCCCTCACGTTTTGGAAATTACATCTCCCTCCCTAAGGTTTAAAGTTTCATTACAGATTCCCCCCTCAACAATTTAATTTTTTTAAAATACTAATTTTGCCCTCATTGGGCAAATTACATTGACACCCCTTACATTTTAGAAATTGCATTCCCTCCCTAAGGTTTAAAGTAGCATTACCAATTGCCCCCTCGGGTAGTATTAGTTGGAAAAAAAATTCATTGAAAAAAAAATAATTGGGAAAAAAATTATTTGAAAAAAAATAAATTGAAAAAAAAAATTGTTAGTAAAATTTGTAAATTTCTGTTTAAAAACCAACATAAACTTATTTTTTGAATTTACGTTTTTTCCTCAAATTTACAAATCGAGACAACCATTTATTAATCAAAAAAATTATCAAATAAGTTTTTATAACAGTTTTTTAAATTTTTATAAATATAAATTGAAAACTGAAAATGAAATGGTTACCAAACAGGTTTCAGATGGTAAAAATATCGTAAAATTAACAAATAATTAATAAGTTACCAACATAAGAAATGACTTAGCAAAAGATTCTTAGGCTATGTATGGTTTGATTTTTAGAAAAAAAATTTGAAAATTAAAAATTAATTTGGTCAAGAAATAAAAAATAAAAAATAATTATCATTTTTATATAATTTTTATTTTTTGAGTGGTTAGAAATAATTTTTTACACATTAAATTGAAACAGCCATACGCATGTATATAACCTGCCCAAAAGTTAAAATGATAATTATTTTTTACCCTTAAATGATAATTATTATTTTTTTTTATTTCTTAACCAAATTAATTTTTAATTTTTAAAAAAAATTTCGAAAAATCAAACCATATATGGTCTAAGAATCTTTTGATAAGTCATTTCTTACGTTGGTAACTTATTTAATTATTTGTTAATTTTACAACATTTTTATCATCTAAAGCCTGTTTGCTAACCATTTCATTTTCAGTTTTCAATTTATATTTACAAAAATTTTAAAAACTGTCATAAAAATTTGTTTGATAATTTTTTTGGTTTATAAATGGTTGTCTCAGTTTGTAAATTTGAGGAAAAAACGTAAATTCAAAAAATAAGTTTATGTTGGTTTTTAAACAGAAATTTAAAAATTTTAGTACCAAAATTTTTTTTCAATTAATTTTTTTTCAAATAATTTTTTTTCCAATTAATTTTTTTAGGTAAATTACACTAACACCCCCTGAGGTTTATGTTTATTACAGTTCCCCCCTCACCTTTTGGAAATTACATCTCCCCCTGAGGTTGAAAGTTTCATTAGAGATTTCCCCTTTTAGCAATTTAATTTTTTTAAATATTAATTTTTCCCTCACTGGGTAAATTACATTGACACCCCTCACATTTTAGAAATTACAATCCACTTCCTAAGGTTTAAAGTAGCATTACCAATTGCCCCCTTGGTTAATATTAGTTGGAAAAAAATTCATTGAAAAAAAATTAATTGAAAAAAAATTAATTAAAAAAAATTAATTGAAAAAAAAAATTGTTAGTAAAATTTTTAAATTTCTGTTTAAAAATCAACATAAACTCATTTTTTGAATTTACGTTTTTTCCTCAAATTTACAAGCTGAGATAACCATTTATAAATCAAAAAAATTATCAAACAAGTTTTTATGATAGTTTTTAAATTTTTGTAAATATAAATTGAAAACTAAAAACGATGGTAAAAATGTCGTAAAATTAACAAATAATTAAATAAGTTACCAACATAAGAAATGACTTATCAAAAGATTCTTAGGCTATGTATGGTTTGATTTTTAGAAAAAAAATTTAAAAATTAAAAATTAATTTGGTTAAGAAATAAAAAATAAAAAATAAAAAGTAATTATCATTTTTATATAATTTTTATCTTTCGAGTGGTTAGAAATAATTTTTTACAAATTAAATTAAAACAACTATACGTATGTATATAACCTGCCCAAAAGTTAAAATGATAATTATTTTTTACCCTTAAATAATAATTATTTTTTATTTTTTATTTCTTAACCAAATTAATTTTTAATTTTTAAAAAAAATTTCTAAAAATCAAACCATATATGGCCTAAGAATATTTTGATAAGTCATTTCTTACGTTGGTAACTTATTTAATTATTTGTTAATTTTATAACATTTTTACCATCTAAAGCCTGTTTGCTAATCATTTCATTTTCAATTTTCAATTTATATTTAGAAAAATTTTAAAAACTGTCATAAAAACTTGTTTGATAATTTTTTTGGTTTATAAATGGTTGTCTCAGTTTGTAAATTTGAGAAAAAAACGTAAATTCAAAAAATAAGTTTACGTTGGTTTTTAAACAGAAATTTAAAAATTTTAATAGTAAAATTTTTTTTCAATTAATTTTTTTTCAAATAATTTTTTTCCAATTAATTTTTTTTTGGTAAATTACATTGACACCCCCCTGAGGTTTATGTTTATTACAGTTCACCCTCTCACCTTTTGAAAATTACATCTCCCTCCCTGAGGTTTAAAGTTTCATTACAGATTCTCCCCTTTAGCAATTTAATTTTTTTAAATACCAATTTTGCCCTCATTGGGTAAATTACATTAACACCCCTCACATTTTAGAAATTACAATCCCCTCTTTAAGGTTTAAAGTAGCATTACCAATTGCCCTCTTGGTTAGTATTAGTTGGAAAAAAAATTTATTAAAAAAAAAATTAATTGGAAAAAAATTATTTAAAAAAAAGATTAATTGAAAAAAAAAATTTGTTAGTAAAGGTTTTAAATTTCTGTTTAAAAACCAACGTAAGCTCATTTTTTGAATTTACGTTTTTTCCTCAAATTTACAAACCGAGACAACCATTTATGAAGTAAAAAAATTATCAAACAAGTTTTATTACAGTTTTTAAAGTTTTTGTAAATATAAATTGAAAACTGAAAACGAAATGGTTACAAAACAGGCTTGATGGTAAAAATGTCGTAAAATTAACAAATAATTAAATAAGTTACCAACGTAAGAAATAACTTATCAAAAGATTCTTAGGCTATGTATAGTTTGATTTTTAGAATTTTTTTTTTAAAATTAAAAATTAATTTGGTTAAGAAATAAAAAATAAAAAATAATTATCATTTTAATATAATTTTTATCTTTCGAGTGGTTAGAAATAATTTTTTACAAATTTAATTGAAATAGCCATACGTATGTATATAACTTGCCCAAAAATTAAAATGATAATTATTTTTTACTCTTAAATGATAATTATTTTTTATTTTTTATTTCTTATTACACTTTTTCACACTTTATTTCTAAATGTGAATATATATATATATATATATTTAATCACACTCCTAAAGAGTATGGTTGTATAAAACTTTTCAATTTGATTTTTATATAAAATATACTGTACAATTCGCGCCTTTATTCTACCCATACCCATACCCATGAATGAGAGACGACTCTTCCATTCCCCATTGAATTTCACAAGCACGCATGTCCCTTCTCCTTCTCCTTCTTCTTGCCTTCTGTTTCTGAAACGAAGCCCTGTTCATCAGCTCCGAACCACCATTGAAGCTACTCCTTTATTCTACCCATACCCATACCCATGAATGAGAGACGACTCTTCCATTCCCCATTGAATTTCACAAGCACGCATGTCCCTTCTCCTTCTCCTTCTTCTTGCCTTCTGTTTCTGAAACGAAGCCCTGTTCATCAGCTCCGAACCACCATTGAAGCTACTCACAGCTCTGAACCACCATTGAAGTTACTCAAATTTGTCTTTTGAAATCAAAAACCTTGAAATTTCTGGTGAGTTCTCTATTTCTTATGTCCCTTCTGTGTGTATATATTTATGATTATGGTTATTATTAGTGGAATTTTATAGATATAGGTTATCATTAGTGGAATCTGTAGGTAGGTTTTCAATACCCCCTTTCCACGTTCAAGCTGAGTTCCTATGCCTTCATTAGACTCAAAGAACTGATGCTTCGTATAAGCTAAATAGATGCAAGGCAAAATTCTAGATCTAAGTTGGAATGTAAGCTCTTCC
Source organism: Camellia granthamiana (assembly GCA_036172215.1). NCBI lineage: Eukaryota > Viridiplantae > Streptophyta > Magnoliopsida > Ericales > Theaceae > Camellia > Camellia granthamiana. Next base: position 316,246 of record JAXFYN010000188.1, read on the forward strand.
TTTCCGGGAAATCTTTATAGTGAATCATCGTCAATTACTACACATTTCAGGGTGTACTCAGAGAAACAATAAAGCATGCTAAAAGTTGTCATGTGTGAACATTTTAGAATATGGGTGTTGAGGAAAACAATTAATTACTCCGAGAAAGGACTTGCATAATAAGACAAGGAGTTGGACTAATTAATTTTCTTCTCTGTATGTGTATTTATCCTCTTGTGGTATTGGATATGGATATGTATTTGATTGGTCTTTTAACTTGTTGGGTGTATTGTATTTGTATGTATGCTAAGGATGTGTATTTGGTTGGCCTTCTATATATTTTGGAATTTGCTTTTCTGTTCTTCCGTCGGTTCTTAATTATAGAAACTTGCTATGCTTGGATCATTTGAAGGTTGCTATCCTTCCTACTCAAACCATACGAATGATGATTGTCACTCTTTGCAACCAGTGGTTGAGTGCCGAAATAGCGAAACTCACTACTCTATTGGCCTCTGTTAAGTGTCATTATATATATTTATTTTATAAATTTTCCTTTTCACCAAAGTAAAATTAAAATAAAAAAGGTTTGTTGTATCAACTTATCCATGTCATTTGTATCGATGGGTGTCCTGTGTCCAAGCACATGCAGCATTGCATTTAACATTGAAGTTCCAGATTAGCTGGTTAGACTAGTGAACCAGAAATTCCCATTCAAATTGGATGTGTTTTACATGGCTAGAAAGGGTAGACAGAGTCATGTTTTTCTTTCTCTATTTTTTTATGGTTTGGAAGGTAATAAGTTATGAACGTTAATTTTTCTTTGTTTTTGTTAAAGGTGACTTGTTTGCTCTGCAACACTTTTGAAGTACTGATTCTATAACTCTATTAATTTAGAATATTTAGCAAAAAGGCTGGAGTTGATGAAGCTTCATTTAGTATTGGTTGGTACTTTGTAGTTCTTAACTCTGACTTAGATAGTTTATGTTGAGTTTTCAAAATTTGTTTCTAAATTTTTTTCAAAAACAAGTTCAGTTGAAAAAAATTAAAAAATAATCATTATTTTCATATGTTTTTCTCGTTATGGGGCATAAATAATCTTTGAAAATTTTAATTTTTTTTAACGGTGTATTTAAAAAAAAAAAAAAAAAAAAAAAAAAAAAAAAAAAAACTAGTTTCTAGTTTTTCAAAAAGATTTCAAAAAACAAGTTTTGGAAACTCAATAGAATATGTAAGGAAAAAGTTTTGCATGTCAAAGGTGAGGCATGAGCTGTTGTGCTTGGGTGCTTAATGATTTGGTCCCATGATGAGATGGATGTAAGCAAAAATTCATTTATCTTTAACTTGGAGATTGGTATATAGAGAGAACAAAAATTGTCTGACCTCCCCAAAAAAATTCATTTATGAAAGGCTTGCTTTCTTAAAAAAAGAATTATTTTGTTTGGGTGAACCACATAAATCTCTTATGTTTCTTGTTTGAGTGTTTGATCTTCTTGTCCATTTTTAGATTAATTCTGTGTGTGATTGTTTACCCAAGTCATGGAGATTGGTATTATTTATTAATTCCATAACAGAATCTTCACACACTCATTCATGGGATCTATGTTCAACACCTTTTTTTTTTTTTTTTTTTTTTTTTCAGTTTTGCTTGATCATGCTTGGTTGTTTATAGTCCTTGGTTGTTGAGGTAAATGAGGGCAAAAATATAAAATAATTAAAAATATAATACCTAATAATTTTAAGATGTAAAATTGTATAGCATAGGTGCTGTTGAGTGCTATCATGCCTACCCATTTTGAAAGTTACACTCTTGTGCTATTGCTCCTGCTCCTCAAATTGGTATAGCAACTATTCTTCAATTTCCTAAAAAATTGGAAACTTTTCTTTTATCTGTAGAGATGAATGGAGGGAACCACAGTCTCTGTGGATATTCTCTGCATATCCTTTTGTTTACCGATCCCTTCATCTTTGCCTTTGTTACTACTATCAGATGCTAGACAAAGCCATCTGTTGACTCTTTAATCCATCTAGGGGTAATCTTTAACATTAAACTTTAGTGCTTTTTTTTATCAACTCTTTATGTGATAATTTGATAGGTCAATGTGAATGGACCTGCGGGTCTGTATACTTTACTATTTTTATCAACTCTTTATGTAACCAAAATTGCTACATGTACAACAACCTAGCCAAAACTATAAAATGCCGTAACTACATAGCAAAAAACCTTCAGCAAGTAGCAAAGAAAGCAGCATGAGCAAGACATCAAATGAATATATATATACTCTCCAAATTTGTTTACTCTCTCTCTCTCTTTGCTCTCTTATTTACTCTCCAGATTTGTTTCTCTTTGCTCTTTTATTTACTAATATATATATATGCATTTTATTTTGGTTGACATGGATATGGATTTGGATTTATAGATGTGTCTTGAATTTTGGATTTGCTGTTAAGGTGTTGCTTATTTGGTAGGTTATGCCTTATTTTGAAAGTTCTTGGGAATTAGTTGTTTAAAGTCTCCCTCTAGTAACATGCTATAATTATTCAGTTTTAAAAGCCCTCTCTCATGTCACTTACACTTAGATGTACACTTCAAACAACAATTTTAACATCTACACTAAAAAATTTCTCATAATAAATTTTTAATACATTAAGGACAAGCACAAAAAGTTTTTTTAATAAGTCTAACAAATATCACTATTATCAGAATATTAAATTTTAAAATAATATAACTTTTGATGTAAATGTTGATTTTTAATAAAATTAATATTTTTAGAATTCTCTTATTAAGATTTATCAAATAAGATCTATGTAATTATTACTGTTAAAATTAATGTAAACAATGTTACTTTGTTTGATAGAAATATGTTACTTTAATTGATAATTACTCTATTTGAGAATAACATGTTACTTTGGTTCACAGTAACATGTTTCTCTGGCAATATTGTCCAAGAAAGGGAAAAATAGAAAAGAAAAAAAAAAGATATTTTATTTTGTCCTTATTCAATTATGTTTTCTCCTTAGAGGATTATGAAAAAAAAAATTTGGGTTATTCTTTTCACCAAACAATGATCCAATGAAAGGATTTTGACTAAATTACTCTTAAATCTATCCATTAATTCAGATTCAGGTATGGGTCAGATAGCATTTTTGGATAAAATATGTAAACCACCACCCATGTTTAATGGATGAAAAAAAATCCTTTTGCACTCCACATTATGAGCATTTTTCTCTCCTTCATCTTAAGCTTCACCCAATCCCACCATTGTTTAGACTTTATGGAATTGTTTAGACTTTATGGAATTATTATTTTTTTCTTTTTTTGACTTTGCAATTATTCATAGATCAGATAAATTATTTGTTATAAGATCTTGTATTTTATTTATTTATTTATTTGTTGTAAGTTTGCTTGAGGCATTTATGTTCTATCAAAGAAATTGTGCCTTATCAATGACATTCCTTTGAGATTATCAACTGTGTAGCCTCTAGTTTATTATTTTATATTCTAATTTCTTTGTTGGTATAGGTATTCAAAAATACATTTAAAATGGACAAATCTTGGATGTTCAAGGATAGAAGATCAAAAGACTATGAGAATGGAGTTGAACAATTTCTTAATTTTGCTATGATCCGTGCAAGTGATCTTCAATCCATACGTTGTCCTTGTAGAGTCTGTGGAAACTTGAGAAGCCAACCTATTCGAGAGATTAGAAATCATCTCTTTTTCAATGGTGTTAACCAAAGTTATACCACATGGATATGGCATGGAGAAGCAGTCACTAGTGGGACATCACCATGTTTAAATGAACAAGATTTTTCCCAACAACAATTTGACCCATCTCCCACAAACAATGTAGCTGAAACAATAGAAATGGTTCAAGATGCATACGATCATTGCACGGCTGATCCTGAAGTGTTCAAGAAATTACTTGAAGATGCCGAAAAACCATTGTATCCAGGTTGCACAAAGTTTACCAAGTTATCTGCATTGGTTAAACTGTATAACTTCAAAACTACGAATAGCCTATCTCACACTGGGTTTTCAGACCTACTGACGTTGTTGGGTGATATGATGCCATTGAACAATGAAATACCATCATCCATGTATAAGGCTGGGAAGACATTTGCTGCATTGGGAATGGGATATGAGAAAATACATGCATGTCCATATGATTGCATACTCTATAGAAAGGAGTACAAAGATGCAACTTCATGTCCTACATGTGGTACATCCAGATGGAAGTTGAAGAAGAATTCCACTGAAATAAGAAAGGATGTGCCTGCAAAAGTTTTATGGTATTTTCCACCTATCCCAAGGTTTCGAAGGATGTTTCAATCAGCAAAAATAGCGAAGGATTTGACATGGCATGCTCACGAAAGAGATTATGATGGCACAATGTGTCACCCAGCGGATTCTCCATCATGGAAGTTAGTAGACCACAAGTGGCCAGATTTCGCTGCAGAGCCAAGAAACCTTCGATTAGCTATTTCTGCAGATGGAATAAATCCACACAGTTCCCTTAGCAGTAGGTATAGTTGTTGGCCAGTTATAATGATTACCTACAATTTTCCACCGTGGTTATGTATGAAGAGGAAATTTATGATGTTATCATTGTTAATATCAGGTCCACAACAACCTGGTAATGACATTGATGTTTACTTGGCACCACTAATTGATGATTTGAAAATGTTGTGGGAGGTAGGTGTTGAAGCTTATGACGCTTATAAAGAAGAACACTTCAGGCTGAAGGCTATATTGTTGTGGACAATTAACGACTTTCCAACATTAGGTAATTTGAGCGGTTGTACTGTAAAAGGATATTATGCATGTCCAATTTGCAGTGAAGGAACATGTTCTCACAGATTAAAATATGGTAAGAAGAACACATATGTTGGCCACAGAAAATTTCTTCCACGCTATCATCCATATCGGAGGCAAAAAAAGGCTTTTAATGGTGAGCAAGAGTTTGGATTAGCCCCAATACCATTAACTGGGGAGGAGATATTAAATAAGGTTGAAGGGCTTGTAACCATATGGGGAAAGAAAAATAAAAAAGTATTACATGTTGGTGGTACAAAATGTTGGAAGAAGAAATCATTATTCTTTGATCTTGAATATTGGAAGTACTTGCATGTTCGACATAATTTGGATGTTATGCATATTGAGAAGAATGTATATGAGAGCCTCATTGGTACGTTACTTAATATTCCAGGAAAAACAAAGGATGGAATTAATTCTCGCCTTGATCTTGTAGAAATGGGTTTGCGTGAAGAATTGGCACCACAAATTGGGGAGAAGCGAACATACTTGCCTCCAGCATGTTACACATTGTCTAAGGAGGAGAAAAGAAGAGTATGTACAACATTATTGGAATTGAAGGTTCCAGAAGGATACTCTTCAAATTTGGGAAGTCGTGTATCAATGCAAGATTTGAAACTTTATGATCTAAAATCACATGATTGTCATGTATTGATGCAACAGTTACTACCTGTGGCAATACGATCTGTGTTACGTAAGCATGTGAGACATGCCATTATCAGGTTATGTTTCTTTTTCAATGCTATTTGTAGCAAAGTGGTGGATGTGGGAAAATTAGATGAGATTCAAAAAGAGCTTGTGGTCACATTGTGTTTGCTTGAAAAGTACTTGCCACCTTCGTGTGCATTTGACAGTGCATCTTGTTAGAGAAGTTCGACTTTGTGGACCAGTTCACTTTAGATGGATGTACCAATTTGAGAGGTTCATGAAGATCTTAAAGGGTTATGTTCGTAATCGTAATTGTCCTGAAGGTTGCATTGCTGAAAGTTACATTGTAGAAGAAGCTGTTGAGTTTTGTGCAGAGTACTTATCTGGAGTGGATGCAATCGGGATTCCTTCTAATAGGAACATGACAGTTGATAATGATATAGAAATTGGAAGGCCTTTATCAAGTGGTTATGTTGTTACTGTTGATCGTAATGAATGGGAGCAAGCACATCGTTATGTGTTAGAAAATACAAGTGACATTCAACCATACATTGAGTAAGAATATTTCATGTACATTTTTGTATAATTGTATTCTCACAAGTTAGAGATTTATCTCATAATATATTGCTTTATTGATGATTTGATAGGGAGCATATGGCTTGGTTGAAGCTAAAATATCATCGTCAATCACAAAGTCAAAAATGGCTACAAATTGAGCATAATAAAACATTTATGTATTGGCTTCGTGAAAAGGTATTGGGGTAATTCAACATTTATCTTTTTCTAATAGCAAATATTATTAAGAAAAAGTTACCTAACTATTCAACCATATACAGGTCTCAAAGGAATTAAGTGACCAAAATAATATCTCAAATAACCTGGAGTGGATAGCACAAGGACCTCGATTGGATGTTATAAAATTCCCTGGCTATATCATCAATGGTTGCCGTTATCACACAAAAGATCGGGATAACTCACGAGTTAGCCAAAACAGTGGAGTTAGTTTAGTGGCAACAACAATGCATGTGACAGGTTACAAGGATAAGAACCCAGTGTTTACTGATATGAGTTACTGTGGAGTTATTATTGAGATATGGCAACTTGACTACAATATGTTCAAGAATTCCGGTATTTAGGTGTAATTGGGTTGACAACACAAAGGGATTAGAGTGGATGAGTTGGGTTTCACATTAGTTGAGTTAGGGAGGATAGGCCATAAAGACGATCCCTTCATTTTGGCTTCCCAAGCTAAGCAAGTTTTTTATGTACAAGATCAACTTGATCCGAGATCGTCAGTTGTGCTAGAACCTCCTCAAAAACAATATTCTTGTGAAAAGGATGATGAGTTCAATGATTTTTGTATAGAGCATCATGGCTTTACAAAAGTTTTGCCAGAAGTTGAATCATTAGATGTGGTTGATGATTCTATGTCATCTTACATGCGAGGAGATTGTGAGGGAACTTGGCTCGATAATCCATGATGACAAAAAAAAAATGTCTTTGTAAGAATGTATGTCTAAGTATTGTATTTTCATGTTAAAATGTTTGACTTATATTCATTTTCTTCATGTCTTTATATTTAGTTGTCTAACTATTTGACATTTTTTTCTTAAATTTTTATTTTATTTTATTCACAGGATGGATACTTCTCATGTCCTGCCTACTGATGGAGAGGATGCATGGTTACTAGCAACAGAACCAACATCTAATAAAAGAAAAGGCAGAGGTTCGACAACATTACCGGATGTCATAAAGGATAGGAGTTCTGGTGTACGAAAAGCCATTGACTATAACGAGAATGGTCAATTGATTGGAAACAATTCAATCAAATGTTCAAGCTATCATGGGGTGTTGGCTCGCACAATGATTCCGATATGCTATAAAGACTAGTTTGAGGTGCCAGCTGAACTGAAAGAAAAATTATGGAGTTGTGTGGAGGTAAGTAAGACACTTAAACATGTATTTAAGTGCAATCAAAATTAGAATTTTATAACGTTATATTTTTTGACTACTCAGCTAACATACAAAGTGGATGAAAGAAGTAAGAAAAATGTGTTATCTTCAATTTGTTCAAAATGGAGGACATTCAAGAAAGAACTTACCAAGTACATACGTGAAAACAAGTCCAATCCTGAGAGCATATCAAACCCACCAGCAATTTATGGATTCATTGAACAAAGACATTGGGACTCATTTCTTGTAAGGCGACTATCAGAAGAGTTTGAGGTAAAAATAATCAAACTTTAGTTATTCAAAATGTCAGTATTAAATGCTAGACCCATCAAACTTCGTATAGTTCTGTAATAACAGTTGCATGCCCTTGTAATCTTGTAAATTTTATGTTTTATTTTATGACTTATTCACCTAAAAAAAATATTAAATGCTATACATTTGGATTAATTTTGTGTGTTACATTTTCAAAGATTTTGAGCCAGGTTCAGAAATGGAGACGAAGTCAAAATAAGTATAACCATAGAATTAGTCGAAAGGGCTATGCTCGCTTTCAAGAAGACTATGTAAGTGGTTATAAATTTTATTATTTAATAACAATTTTGATATCATTATTTTGAAAAATTGATGTATGTTTAATTGACAGAAACGTATGACCGAAGCTACTGAAGATTTGGACAGAAGTGTTCTATGGAAAAAGGCTCGTCAAAATAAAAATGGAGAATATGATGACAAGACAATTATGGAACAAGCTGCGAGAATTGTAAGATATTTGTGTATACTGATTGCATTTATTTTATATTATCTTAACTGTTCATCTTTCTTATATAGTAATGTAATATTGTAGGATGAGTTGACCAAACAAAAAAGTGATGGGAGTTTAAAGATTGAAGGATGCAATGACATTCTGATTATGGCATTGGGTACTCCTGAATCTTCTAGTCGAGTAAGGGGTGTAGGAAATTCTGTCACACCTAGCACCTACTTTCACTTGCCTAGACGTGGGAATCAGTCACATTGGGAGAAAAAGTGTAATGATCTTGAGGCAGTGGTGGTACAATTGCAAGCTAGGCTTAGTGCAGTGGAACAACAAATACCATATACACCAGAATCTGAACATGTTAGTTCAAACATCTTGAAAAGTGGTTATGAAGGAAATTTTCAGCCTGATTTTCTCTTAACAGAAAACAGAGTGAGAACTAAGGATGACATTCCACCCCAAGCTCTTACCCAAAAGATTATAAAGGTGTGTAGCATTTAGAACACCTAAAGTTGTTATATTTTCTAATACTGTTAGTAATTTTATTAGTGCTTTTGTTGTTATCTGTGTGTTTGTTATAGAGCAAATGTTCAGACACATTGAAAAGTGGTGGTAGAGGCAATTTTCAGCATGATTCTTTATTAGCAGAAAATATGGTGAGAACTAAGGATGACATTCCACCTCAAGATCCTAAACAAAATAAGAGAAAGGTGTGTAGTTTTTATCTATTGATGTTATAATTTCTAATATCGTTAGTGATATTATTAGAAGTTACATTTTTAACTTTGTGTTATAGGGCAAACCATGTAAACTCGCAATAGGTTCCATTGAAAATATTGTTGCTCATGGTATGGTATATGAGAGAATTGAACACAATGAAGCCATTCATACCGTGCCATTAGGAGAATCCAATGTACGTGTGTCTGTTGAAGTTGTTATTCAAAAAGATGCGCCTCTTCCTATACCTATCCCAGATGAGATGCTTATTGTTGGAGAAGCAGTGGGATTTTTTGTTGCTTGGCCCAAAAATCTTGTAGTGGTCGGTGATGAGGTAAAATATTCAAACTTAGAAACTTTATTACAATTTCTTAAAGTTAAAGTTGACTTATATTTGTTTATTTTGAAAATTTTAAACTTAGGGAGCTTCAATTAATGTTGAATGTGGAAAATATCAAGAATCCATTCAATCTTTTGTTTCATTAGTTGAGCATATCAAGTATGATGAAGCCATAGACATTCCACTAGAGAAAGACATATTTGGGGAGGAGATCAATATCCAACTTCAAAGAGTAGACATGGAGTACATATGTCATGTAAAAGAATTATCTGTTACATGTATCATGTTGTACATAAGGTAAGGAAAATTTTCTACATCAATAGTTATTTCTGCAGATTTTATGAATTACGAATTTAATTAAAATTTGTTTATTTTATTAGTCATCTCCATCAAGTGTTGAAGGCTTCCAATTGGAGGAAACAATTTGTATTTGTTAACCCTTGTGTCGTTAGTGGAAAAACTATGGCTGGGGAGAAATCAAAACCAGTGTTGCTTGCAAGAAGATTAGAGGAGGCTATGCTAGAACAGTTGGTTTTAATTCCTTATAATATTGGGTAATTATCTAAAACTATTTATTTCATGTGTTCAAATGATAATAAACTTATTAAGCTTATACTTGTGACTTGTTCAATTGTAGGTATCATTGGATATTGTTAGTCATTGATCTCACATTGATGATTGTGTACTTACTTGATCCGATTAATTTTAAAATAAACACAAGCTCTGAAATTATAATAAACATGTAAGTTTGGCTAGTTCGTACATTTTTAAGCAATTTGAGTTACTCTAAAAATATTTTGACATTTGGAATTTCTTTTGTAAAGTGCTTTGAAAATTTATGAAACTACCCAAAGGAGGAGGAGGACCAATCCAGTTTGGAAAGTAGTTCAGGTAATCAATATCATTTTCTCTAATTTTGTCATACTTATATTATGCTAATGATTGTTCAGCTTGATCATAACACTTTATATATAGTTTCTAATAATATTGAAAATGCTTTTATGTAGTCCCCACAACAACCTACAAACGTGGAATGTGGGTTTTATGTAATGCGGTATATGAAAGACCTCATTAGAGATCAAAGCATCCTAAGAAAACAAAATGTGAGATAAATTCTAAACTTTTATTACTATTATATTCATGATACTTGTACATCTTCTTCATTATCTAATTGTTTGTAAATAACCGCTTGTAGTTCAATGGAAAAAAGACTTACACGGAAACCGAACTTGATGAAGTGCGAGTTGAATGGATTAATTTCGTACTAAAGAATATGAGTTAAAATCCAATGTAAATATGATATAACTTCCGTTCTTTAAATTACTAATCAACAATTTCTTTAGTTGGTAAAGAATATATAATCACTTCAAGATTTCATTTTAGATTTGTTGATTCTATGTATATTTGGTTTTATGACTTTAAAATATCTACTCATACATTGAAGATTTTCATTTTGGATATATTGATTCTATGTATATGTCATATTTATATATGGTAATCCAAACATTTTATATTAGTAACAATTAAAGTTGTTATTCATTTTCTATTGATGCAGGAGATGAAGAGTCAGTGTGATGAGAAAATATTCAATTTTGTCTTTTGTAAGTCTCTACAAAAATATTAAGTTTATTCATATGCTTCTAGCGGTTTCTGAATTAATTTGTGTTTTAATTTTTCAGGTCAGAAATTTCTTGGAGAAATGCAAAATATGGTCAAAGAATTCAACAACTTAGTTTTTTCAAGTTTTTTTTATTTTTTAATATATGTAAGCACAGTTAAAAACTTTTTACTAATTCCTTTGTATATACTTTTTGAACATTTAACTTTCATTTATGAAATATATGACGTTATTCTATTCAATATATGGTTGTGATTCAAAATATAGTATATAGTGTGTATTACATTCTTCAAATGCATATAACATGTGACCTTATCTGATTATTAATCACGTGTTTTATTAGATATTAATCACATTTAAAATCTGTGATCTAAACGTTTATTATCACAGGTTTTATTAGTTATCAATCACACTTAAAAGATGTGATCTAAATGTTATTAATCACACTTAAAAGATGTGATCTAAATATTTTTAATCACACTTAAAAGGTGTGATCTAAATGTTATTAATCACACTTAAAATGTGTGATCTAAATATTTTTAATCACACTTAAAAGGTGTGATCTAAATATTATCAATCACACTTAAAATGTGTGATCTAAATGTTTTTTATCACACTTAAAAGGTGTGATCTAAATCTTATCAATCACACTTAAAAGGTGTGATCTAAATGTTTTTAATCACACTTAAAAGGTGTGATCTAAATCTTATCAATCACACTTAAAAGGTGTGATCTAAATGTTTTTAATCACACTTAAAAGGTGTGATTAAAAATGACCCCTTTTAATCACACTCTCAAAGATCACACTTTAATAAAATTAAAAAGGTGTGATTAAATAACAAACATCACACAAAAAAAGTGTGATCTTTATATGTTTTTGTAGTAGTGGCTATACCTTTACCTTTCCAATTTTCGTTTTTAGAAAATAACTTTTTCCTTCTTTTTTGTTTTTGTTTTTGTTTTGTTTTCCTTTTCTTTTCCTTCTTAAATTCATCATCAAATCTACAATCCAAAAACAATCTTAGTACTTTCACAGGTGCACTTTTATGGTAATTTATTATGTAAAATTCAAATTTCTTTTTGATTTTGCGATAACAGTTTTGAGAGAATTTTGAAACCTTTATAAGGACAATGAAATGTAAAGAAATTAATAGTGTAATATTCAATAAATAGAATTTATACATTCAAACTAAAAACCATGCTAAAAAGAAAAGAAAATTGAAAACTAAACTTGTAAAACATACCCACAGATTGCAGCTTGCACCAGTTGTCAACAAACACGTTTGATGCACTTGAGGCCCCGTTTGTTTTCAAAAGTAGAATAGAGGGGATTGATAGTGAAAGGATTAATAGTGAGGGGACTGTTAGTGAGGGGACTACTAGTGAGGGGATTAAGAAAAATGTGTTTGTTTGATAATCAATGGACTAGTAATAGTTCATATTTATTTTGAAAAATGTGTTCATGTTTTTTTATTTTTAATTATTATTAAATTTATGCTTATACCAATTAATAAATGCATTACCCAATTAAATTATTCAAAAATTAAAATTAAAATCATATAATTAAAAATAAAAAAAATTAACTATTAATCTATTTATTATTATTATTATTATTATTATTAAAGAAACCCACTTTTGCCATTCCTATCACTACTAATAAAATTCAACTATTAATAGATAATATATATACCTATTATTATTAAAGAAACCCACTTTTGCCTTCCACTGAGTTCACCGACATAGATTGATAGATAGATAGATAGATAGATAGATAGATAGAGAGAGAGAGAGAGAGAGAGAGAGAGAGAGAGAGAGAGAGAGAGAGAGAGAGAGAGAGAGAGAGAGGAAGAGAGAGTCAATGGCAAAGAAGAAGAAACGTGAATGGAGAGAGCTTGTGAAGAAGAAAATTATCTCCGTAATCAATCCCTCAACTGAGGAGATCAAAGGTATATATTATCTGCACACACACACACACACATATATATATGTATGTATGTATGTATGTATATGTATATCATATACTATGTCTTTTGATTTGTATCTGTTTTGTTTGATTTAATCGAAGATCGGAGCATCACTCTTCAATTTTACTATTCTAATTTGCAATTTGTCTACATTTCTGTTTGGTTGGTGAGACATCGAATGAAATATACATATATATATATATATATGATAAGAGAACAAAGACAGACTGAGAGAGAAGGAGAAGAGAAGAGGGTAAACAAGTAAATTATTCTCCTAATACCAACGGACTTATATTCAATACCAAGTGTTGGGACAGACTAACAATCCCAACATCCAAGGCCCATCTGAAGCCCTCCGGCCTATGAATCTATTCCCCAAATCTGTAAACAAACAAAAGGTATGGTCACTGTTCATCATTCACAGTCCACTCCGAATTGTGAAAGAGGAAAACGAACAGGGCCTGAGAGATATCACTGTTGGAAATCAGATTTTTAGTGGCGTTTAAAAAACGCCGCTATATCTATCAAAAACGCCGCTAATTCCTTTTGCGACGCTTAATACCAAATGTTGAAGATGCGGTCGTCGCTATAACTCTATGGCGCTTTAAAAACGTCGCTATATGACAATAGGCGGCGTTTTCTAAAAATGCTGCTAAAAATTCTACTAACGGTAACATGATGTCACCATGCTATTTAACGATGTTTTTAAAACGCCGTCATATCTTTGATGTTATTTAACGCCGTTTTTAAAAATGCTGTGATAGCCCCTTTTTTTAAAAAAAAAAAAGTGCTAATTTTATGTCATTAAACTAAAAAAATACCTACAATAAAACTGAAAAATAACACTAATATGAAATAATAACTCCCATTCACATAATAAAATCTTATCAAATAATAGTTCACAATCGTTGTGCAAAAAAAAAACTATCACACACAAATCATTTGAATGACATTAAGGAGTCACCAAAATTGGATGCCCCTCTATTTGAGCCAAAATAGGAATCTGAGTTCACCAAAATACGAATACTTGTGAAATACAAGCAAAAAACACAATTAAACACCTGTTTTAACAAGATTTTAGCTTCCAAAAAGTAAATTTTATTTCTTCTCTCCCACACACCTGCAGAGGGGTTTTGGGGAAGGAAGAAAGAGAAGAAAAGAAAAGGACAGTAGAATAATTACGTAGATAGATAGAATACAAACACTAGAATAATTTCTTATTTAAGCATCTACCTGTGAGTTGAGATAACATCTCGTGTAATGTATCTGTGTAGCCAGTCAACATTCCCACACATATAATCAAAGATGATCCTTGACCTGAAGCACACACTACTAGTTAGAAACATGAAAAATGATGCACCTTATATGACTAACATAATGAATGTACAAATTCTTTTGGCTAACTTGTATGCTTTGAGAAAGTTAGGCATATCAATCACAATTTAATTGAATCTTGCATTTGACTCGTTACATTCTAATTTTTCCTAGAATCACTTGATCCTAATACTGCATAGAAATCATAGAGCGACTAGATTGTAGCATGATCTGAAGGTCGTGCTCTGGACACCTAGCATTCATATTGCTTTTCTAGGTTGTGCACGAGACTTCAAGCAGTTATATTGTTTTTGAAAACTATTCTCTAATTTAGGAAAATACAGATAACATGAAAAAGCATTGGTGATATGGTCCAAAGCTTCTTTTAGAGAGAAAAAGTGGTAAGGGTATTTTTAGAGTTTTGATGAATTATATTCACATTTTAGGAACTTGAGCTGATAGTCTGGAAGCAACCCAAATAGAAAAGTGCTGAAGGTTTTTGCTTTTTCATTTTCAGCTTATGAGGTGGAATGTGGTACTCTCACAGAGCGATGTGGGATGCACTCACAAAAACAATAAACCAATTGAAGGAATTTCTAACACATGTATTCAATTAGTTCATAAAGATAAAATTCCAACGGTGTCACACAAGAAAAACTGACAAAACCAGACATACCAACTCAATTGGTCGCCAAACAAAACATATACTATGATCAGAAAGGCACAAAAAACTGTCAAAAATAAATAAACCACAGAAAATAAGAAATCAAGCCAAAAAAGTTGTATCCAAATGCTAAGAATACTACCAAATCCAGATTATGATATTTTGTGACATATCCATGTTATAGTCTCTACAGTCTTATTTTCTCCCCCTGTCATATAGGTTTCGTGATAGCTATAAAAAAAGAAGAAGAATAAAGGTCAATCCATTTCCCAAAACCCTTTTAACTATTATTCAAATTTTCATGTGGGCTCATTATTAATGTTTATGAAAGGATGACCAGGAATCCAATGAACCGTTGTTTTGTGCTGATTTTCTAGACTTTGGCATCTCCAATTGACAAAGAGTTGATCTGATGTTTTGATTCTCTCCTAGTGACTAAATAACACTAAATTGGAGTATGATTGTAATTATTCTAATGTTCTCTCTCCTCTAGCTGTTGTTTTTAAGGTATATTTAGCAGCTACATTTTTAGGAATTATAATGGAGTTATATTTTTTTTCTTTCTGATTTTAGGGATGTCCAAAAGTATGCAATATCAATTCTACTCAGAGCAGTTAGGAAGTTGCACAGTTATGTCCAAAAGTTTACAGCACATAGAAATGATGGACTAGAAATAAAACTAAAGTAGTCAGGATAGAACTAATAGAGTACCGAAAAAATGGATTGCTGAAAAAATAAAGACAAAAAATGCATGAAAATAATTGATATAAATAAAACTAAAGCAAGGATGGAACTCTTAACATAATGCTGGAAACAAACTTACATAGAATTCTTGCTGAATGCAGCATGTATAAAAGCCCAAATTGGATGTGATACTGCATCTTTGAGATGAGTGAGATTGATTGATAAAGATAGGTTTTAGTAACTTTCTTTGATAAAAGCATACTCCTTCTAGGCAACTGAATACCTAATAAGCGGGAAGAATAACAGATAATAAGTCAAATTTGAACAGGAATCCCCAGAAGGTACCTGAACAACTATAGAAACAAGAGAAAGAAAAGGAAAATGGAAAAATAAAAAAGGGCTGCAAACTTCTAAATCCAAGTGTTATCTTCTTTGGGAGATTTTGATACAATATGTATATCAAGCATTTTCTCCACCTATCAGCTTTCTATTACAAATGTGTGTCATAGAGGTGCAATCTGCAATCTTACCAGCTCAAACTTCATTTATATATTTAACATATTGATTCCATAAGGAACAGGTGATTTGATAACATTATTTTGATATAATAAGAAGAGCAACATAGACTAAAATGAATCCAGTTTACATGCTAAAGAAAAAAAATTTGTGGGATAAAAAGAAATCTTTGACACCAAATGAAAATCAATTAAGAAAAGAATCAAACAAAATTTCTTCACAAGAACTTCCACTTCAACTCTGAAGAAGCATGGCATGAAATAATCATTCATTAAACTGTACTCTTATTTTTGTCCCCAACACCTTACTCTATTTCCAGAGTCAAGCTTATATGCCCTTACATTACCATACACTCCTCGCCTTTTCACCCATAATTTAACACATCGCAGCAGTGATTTGAATACCTGGAATAGAACAATCCGAGAATATATGAGATCTACAAGAACTTTGAAAGCACCACCTAGCACACAAAAAATGAGAGCTGAAAGAGA
The DNA here is from genome assembly GCA_036172215.1 of Camellia granthamiana. Classification (NCBI taxonomy): domain Eukaryota; kingdom Viridiplantae; phylum Streptophyta; class Magnoliopsida; order Ericales; family Theaceae; genus Camellia; species Camellia granthamiana. The sequence goes on from JAXFYN010000188.1 coordinate 332,704, forward strand.
ATGATTATCATGTATATATTAATATCAAGGTGGCAGCAGTTTTGAAAACAAAACCCCACAGGTATTCATGGTTTGATGCCATAGAGAGCATGCTAATAAGAATTAGCTAAATTATTTCCTAATGCAGGTGCAAAATTCAAGAAATAGAGACAAATTCTGCTCTGGCATTCAACCTTGAAAACCAGCAGAACTACTTTGCACCTAGAACAAAAATAATTACCATAGGAACCGATAGATAGCATGCTTGATACCTCCATGTTCGGGAGAAGCCGAAGAATGCATTTGTTAGCATGAACTCCAGACAAACTTCTCCAGCTGGTTTCATCAATGTTGCTTAGAAAGAAAGGGTTGAGTATGTCCACATTCTGCAGATCAATAATCAACCTAGAAATTCCATCAACTCACAATCTACTGAATTAAAATAGCAACAATTAAGTTTTACATATTTCCAAACTAATATTTATCGCAGTGTTAGTTATTTGTTGGTGTCACAATTCCAGTTGTGGATCGGTCAACCAGTAAGTCATCAGATTAGACAATGCATCAAACAGTGAACTCAAATGCTACGACAGATATTTGACCTCCCTGATTTTCTTTCAATGAGCTGATTTCCAAAAGCCAAATCCAATGGTGAGCAGAACAGTAATAGCATATTAGAAAGTTTCAATGGTGAGCAGAATCACAATATACTATTAACTAGATCATCTATTATGAATGAACAGAATAAAAAAAATCACCAAAGAGATGGAGGTATTGCTTAGCATTTAGCAACCAATATGAAGAATATATTTGAGTCAAAGGTTAGTAGTATTAACCAAATTAATGAATTATGTGAAAGTTAATAAGCAAGCAACATGATTGATCTCTTGTTCTAATTGTTGCAACCTCTGAAATCATTGTACTTTTGATTGTGATTTTGGAGTGATATTGTCTATCAAGTTAACAGAATAATTTGCATAGCCAAAACCATGAAATCATTAAGGTATTAATGATGAAAGGAAAGCAAATACATGCCAAATTAGCCTGAAAACATGCTTCACAAGATGAATACAAGGTTCAGGAAAGCAGCCATCATCATATCTACCTTCATTTTGGAAACATAGTTTCACATTCAACACAACTACCATACATTTCCAAATTCCATATCTATATATGCATAACATTATGTGAACATAGGAGTATATATTTGTCACGACCCCAAACCGCCCCTAGTAGAATGGTGCCGTGATGGCCAGTAATCCGAGATTACCGAAGGCCAACTTACAAGGATCACACACAATCAGAGTATAATATATGGGGCTAACATATGCAGAAGCAATATATTGAATCTAATTAGTCCATAAGAGCTGTGCATAAATCAAATGAAATGGCATACATCTTTACATGGTCTTACAACTTGAATATAAGTAAAATAAAATACATATTACATCTTGATCAAAAGGCTTCTCAAGCCGACATTTACAAAGAATTTAACTACAAGTCAGGAAGCATGATCTTCAAGATGTTTGCAAGACACGAATCCAAAACACATCGGCAAAACACATCTAGGCGTCGCCGCCGTCTTGCTCATCACCTACATATATATAGAGAGGGTGAGCTTGGATACTCAATGAATGGTACAAGTAATAAAGGGTTTGCATGAATAATATCCGAGATCTTTAACAAAACGATACATAATCACAGTTTGAAACCAAACACGGGACAAATCAAGTTCATTCAACAAATCTTACAAGTTTCATCAATCAAAGTCTTTCAAGGCTTTCAAGTTTCAAGGGATGACATTTAACAAGGTTGTGCTACAAATGCTTATAGTCCCCTAGCACGTACGGACTTTCAAAGGTTTGTGCTACAAATGTTTATAGTCCCCTAGTACGTACGAACTTTCAAAGGTTTGTGCTACAAATGCTTATAGTCCCCTAGCACGTACGGACTTTCAAAGGTTTGTGCTACAAATGCTTATAGTCCCCTAGCACGTACGGACTTTCAAAGGTTGTCATCAAAACGAGATAATACTTGACATACAAAATAGGGATAATCATTCATGCTTGATCAAATACTTTTCAAAACAAAGCAAAGCGCAGCTTTAACAAAACATTATAACATAGCTTTATTAAAAATACCACTCACCTAGTTCTTCAAATGTCGGGTCAAGGCAGAGTCCAAGTCCTACAAACACATGGCAAGGTCTATTGGATGCACTTTCAAACAAGTTTTACATGAGTGCAATTGATCTCGGCATTCTTTCAAAGTCAAGGCAAACCAAAACAAAACACTGTTTCTCATCTCGGGAAAAACATGCTAGGCACCAACCAGGTCTTGGCCGAGGTCCCACACCTCCTTCCCGAGGTGTGGTCCTGAGGGCCACATTCAAGGAAATGAAGTCGGGAAAATCTGGGTTTCCCTTTCTTGAAGAACATGACGAACATGAAGAACATAAACATGAAGAAGATGAATATAAAGATCATAACTTGCTATTACAAAATCTGAGACTTCGTGCTATGCATTCAAAACATGGACCTGGGTACCCATACTCGAAGGTCTTAAGAAAACAAACACAAAAACATGAATCTTAATGCAAACTTTCGGATCAAACAAGGTTTTTCCTCAAGAACACATGAATATCATATTCTCTTTTTAAAACCAACTTTAAATCAATGCATGGCATGCGTAATAGATTCGATCATGCAATACAGCTAGATGACCAATAAGAACAACATGAGCAGATCAAGATTCTAACCTCAAACCATGAATCTAACGGCTCGGTCTCTAAGGATCAAGCTTGAAAATCCACTCTCTCACTCTACAACTTCTTCTTCTTCCTAGAGCTTCTCTCTCCTCAAGAACAAAGATATGATACAAAAATGACATGTTCTCTTGGCTGGTTTCAGACTTAACCCTCAGCTGGGACGTGTGGCAACGGCTGATTGGGTTTTCCTCAAAAGGTGGATGACAGACAAGACAAGAACATGACAAAGGGTGTTCTACAAGTAAGGCGGTATGGGCTCTCTGGCAAGGCAATGACATCAGGTGAAATCATCGGCTCCGGCAAGTAAGGGAACAATGACATCGGCTAGGAAGGACAACTCTTGACTAAGCTGTGCCACACCTTGGCCTAGATGTGCCACACCTCGGTCTAGGTCATACCAATCCAGGAACAAAATCACTTAGTGCAAGGGTAAACATCTCGGCCTAGATGATACACATCTCGGCCATGGTGATGAACACCTCGGCCTAGATAATGACATCTTGGCCAATATGCCAGGGTGGAGATGGAGGTCAAACAAAGTGGTTCCAAGTTAGTTCTAGGCGCAAAGGCTCAAAGGTGAACTAGGCTAAGATGACCTCGTCTACACACCAAACAAGAGCAAGTTTACAAGCAACACTTAAGCAAAACAAGACAAGACAAAATTTGCAACATAACCCATCAAATTCATGTGGATGCTCATGCACAAGGCTAAGGCGGGGATGAGGGTCACTACAATATTCATGTATATACCCAAGAGTATGGGTAGGGATTTACCTCCCAATCTTCATTTGTCCAAAATGCACTTCTTAAACCTTAAAACCCCATCCTTGTTACATGGTCTATGCACTTCACTTCTTGTAACTGAAGCTGCCTCTGACCTTGAAAAATAGTTTTCCTCAACAGCTAAATCCTCACTAATGGATGAAGAGTTAGAATTTCAATCAACATCGTTCAGTATATCCCCTTCAAGAATAGTTTTCTTGGAAGCTTTTAAAGCCCTCGAAACTTCATTATCTTTTACTTCAACAGCTGTCTTCAGTTCTTGGATCCTTGCCTGATAATGGTCACATGTTAGAATATCCTGAATCAAATTAACCATGGTCGATTCACTTATTCAGTCGTGATAAATGTACCTTTAGTTTCTTTATCTTCGCTTTTGCCTTCCCGAGTTTGCGAACAGCATGGGCTTCTCCTCTTCCTAGAACATTGCATTTGGCTATCAATTATTTGCAACTCCTGTGGAAAGAAGCTATGCATTATGTGCCAACTGACAACTAAAACAAAAGAAATGAAACTTGTAAAATGACAAAACATAAGTTAATAGCTGTTCCAACATGCCACATAAATCACAATTATGCCAAAAGTGTTCTTTTTCCCTCTTCTATGAGAGAGAGAGAGAGAGAGAGAGAGAGAGAGAGAGAGAGAGAGGGGAGAAGAATCCTGTTGCAAACAAATTTGTTTGTAGTCAGCTAACTGTGTTGCCTGTATGTTTGAACTCTACACAACTGGCTAATCATGATTGTTAGAATTGCATTTTCAGTAAGTATTTCTCAGTGTTATACCAATTAACCTTATTTCTATGCTCCTGTTGAGGGCAAATGATTCATTTATCCGTTATTTTGAAGTATTGGAAATGTATACTAAGTTGCCTGAATTGAATAGTAAATGTTCCTGCCCATAATTTCTTTCTAATATGGCATAACAGTACCAAACTGCAATGTGATTAAAGGGATAACACAGAAGGATATTTGCTAAACATGTGCACAGATTTGACATGGTGTTGAAACAAATTCAGCATTTATACTGTTTCAACTTTGTCCTCGAACCAATCAAGCCTAACCAGAAACCCAAACCAGATTGTTCGTTGCCTCCGTCCAGAGTTTGAAATTAATATATCTATAATTTATTAGAAAAAAGGAAATACCCAAAAAAAAAAACAGAAAGGGAATGATAGAGAAACTTACTTGTTGCGAATGACCAAAGGTTTTTTTAAAATGTCTATAGTCTCTTTTTTGTTGGCCTTGTTACCTAGAGAAGCAAGTTTCATAACCTCCTCTTCCTCCAGGTTCAAATCAAAGGAAAAAATTGTAAATCAGATAGCCATAATAATCAACAAAGTTCATTTGGAGACTCAAAACATAAATGGTTCTGTCACTATGAAGGCACTTACAGTTTCAATGCTGCAAGCTCTTTGGCCAATGCCATATTCCTTTCCTGCAGCCTCACGCACTCCAAAGTTGATCTATCAAGTTCCTATTATACAAGGAAGGAGCTAAATGAGAAGGTTTCAATCAAGTTCCTAAAACCTCCCTTTCCAATTTCTCAATTTCCCTACGCAACTCCCCTGGATTATCTTCGCAATTGATCAATTTCTGATAGAGATTGCCTACTGATTGGAAATAAAGCCGACTAACATTGGCCTCCGAAAAGGCCTGCTTGCATACAGGACATCGTTTCTTCTTCGCATTTGAACAGTACTCGATACATTGTTGAAGGCTAGGTTTGTCAAAAAAACACATCAAATTGAAGATCGTTCTCGAATAATAATCGATTGAAGTGAACAATTGTGAAGATATAACTATAATATGTGAGTATAGAAGTGACTGACCAGAGCTCGTGGAAGATATGGCTGCAAATGGAGATTGATTGAAGGTCTTCGATGATTGGATTGAGATCTTCATAGCAGATTGAACATGTAGGCTTGGCAATTATGCTACCGCCATTGGAGCTTGAAATGCGGGTAATCGAGGGGTCAGAGTTCAGATCTGAGCTTTTAGAATACGAGAAAAGAGAGTTTTAGCAAGAAAAAGTGTAGGTAGAGAGAGAGAGAGAGAGAGAGAGACGGTGGAGCTCACCTTAGTGAAATCGAAATCGCCAATCGCTTTGAAATCACTGAACCTCTGAATCTCTGCAAACAAGGATCAAGTTAGAATAAAATAGTGAAGCTCTGAATCTCTGAATCTCTCACTAAAGAGAGAGAGAGAACTAGAGAGAGAGAAAGAGACGGTGGAGCTCGCTACCTCGCCGTTGTAGATGGTGCTGGCGAGCTTCGAAATCACTTTGAATCTTCGAAATCGCTGGTGCAGATGGAGCTTTGATGGAGCTTAGAGAGGGTTGAGAGAGAGAGAGAGAGAGAGAGAGACGTGTGCGTATAAGGGTTGTGAGAGAGAAAGGGCTGAGATTCAATTATAAAACGATGCCGTTTTGGTTGATAAATATGAGGCAGTTATAAAACGCCGCTAAGAATTAAGAAAAGTGGCATTTAAAAAAATGCCATTAAAAAAACGTCGTTAAAACCTACTTTTCTTGTAGTGTCTCTACCACAGTAGGTGACTTTTGACATCGTGAAGTATCGCCGCCAAAACCCAATATGTAGGAACTTGACTTGTAAATTGTGAACTACTTATGGTTCAAAATCTAGGTTAGATCACACCCTCTCTTCCTATATATGAACTAGTTAAAATTGACAGACAATGAAACCTTAGTCACAAACAAAGAACAAAGTATAGATTGCGCATAATCGCAGTGTTGCTCTTCTCAATTTATAAGCGGTTGAGAGCACTAAAAGAGCACCACTACTTATATGGCAGTCGGCCCCGCCCACTGCCTATGCCTTGTTTTTTTTCTTTCAATAATGCTTGAGACCACTAAAAGTGGTGCTCTAAAAGCACCACTAGTGATGTGGCAATGGACAGGGCCCACTGTTTGTGTCTCTTTTTTATTTTTATTTTTAAATGCTTGCCAACTCATTAATGGTGCTTTAGAGCACCACTTTTAGTGGGATGTATCATTACCCATGGCCCCACCATACCTTGTGTTTGGATTAAAATTTGTGAAGAAAAAATAAAAGGGAAGAGAAATATAGGGGGGAAAAAAATTATACTTCATTCACATTTTCTTTAAATTTTCATATATTATGTATGTATATAGTGTAATTAGAAAGAAATGGAGAAAAAAAAATTAAAAATCATTATTATAACTCACTTTTTGATATTTCCTTTAAGTTGGGAAATTTGGATGGACCACAAAAAAACAGATTTTGAAGAATACAATTAACCTTCCCCCTGCCCCCAAATTTGGTGAGCATGATAAATGTGAATTAATATGATTCATCTTTAGTTGCGGCAGCGGAAGTTGATAAGAGTTATTACGGTAAAATTAAGATCATAATATATTTATCTATTTATCTATATATTATATAAGAAAAATAAGATTTCTAACTCACAAGTTTTGTTGGAGCTCCAACATGTCAATCTTAATTTTCTAATTTTTTGATTAAAAAAAAAAAACTCAGCATTTATTGACTTCTCCCTATCCACAAGCCTTTTTGACTTATCTCATAGTTACTGCAACACCCTTTTCAACTTCTCCCATACACTATGGTAACTGATGAGATTGTTAAATTATTTTTATAAAAAAAATCTAAAAAAAAGTAATTAATCCATTTAAAAGGAAAGTTAATTAATCTATTTAAATATTTAAATAGCTTTTATGCCTTGATTTACATATTTCAAAAGGAAAGTTAATTAATTCATTTAAAAATTTAAATTTGAAAGGAAAGTTAATTAATATATTTAAAAATTTAAATAGCTTCTATGTGTTGATTTACACATTTTAAAAGAAAGTTAATTAATTCATTTACAAATTTAAATTTAAAAAGAAATTTAGTTAATCTATTTAAAATTTTAAATAACTTTTATGCCTTGATTTGAAAATTGGATTTCTAACCCACAAGTCTTGTGAGAGCTCCAATATCCCAATCTTAATTTTTTAATTTTTTGATTAAAAAAAAAAATTCGGCATTTATTGACTTCTCCCAATCCACAAGCCTTTTTGACTTCTCCCATAGTTATTGCAATACCCTTTTCAACTTCTCCCATATACTATGGTTACTGATAGGATTGTTAAATTATTTTTATAAAAAATCAAAAAAATAGTAATTAATCTATTTAAAAGAAAAGTTAATTAATCTATTTAAATACTTAAATAGCTTTTATGCCTTGATTTACATATTTCAAAAGGAAAGTTAATTGATTCATTTAAAAATTTAAATTTGAAAGGAAAGTTAATTAATTTATTTAAAAATTTAAATAGCTTCTATGCGTTGATTTACACATTTTAAAAGGAAAGTTAATTAATTCATTTACAAATTTAAATTTAAAAAGAAAGTTAGTTAATCTATTTAAAATTTTAAATAACTTTTATGCCACTATAAAAAAATTACACTTTTGGCGACTACTTTTGGCAACGACGTGAATTTTTCATCGCCAAAAGTATATTTTTGGCAACACAATGATCAATTTCGTTGGTAAAAGTATACCTTTACCAATGCAATTTGCTACCGTCGCTAAAAAAGCATAACATTCACTAAGTGCCAAAATTTTTGGTTGGCGCCAAAATTTCAAAACTTTTAGCTATGAGAGTTATGTTTTAGCAACACAATGAGTGTTGCTATTAGTGTGCTTACTTCTGGCGATGACAAGTTGGCGTGGACAAAGAGTTAACAATTTAGCGACAATAACACTATTCGTCGGTAAAAGTTTTGCTAGTGAAATGAAGTGATTCAGTGATTGTGTTTTCATTATAACTTTTCAAAGAGTTTTAAATATTCTAGTTATTGAATTGTAAAATTAAAGTGATCATTGAATTAGATCACAAAATGAACCCATTAAGTCCAAACGCACTTTTAAGTTGAGATGACTAATTGGAGATAATTTAAACTTTTTCAAAGAATGTGATTAGACTATCAATTTCAATATGCTGGGTTTTATTTTCAAAAACTAGTTTCAATTTTCTTTTTCTAAAAAACAAAAAACAATTGGGTGAAAAAATAAAAAATACTTATTATTTTTGTATAATTTAATCTTTTAGGTCATAAATACTTTTTAAAATTTTAAAAATATAGTTTTGATTTTTATTGCTCTCAAATTAATTTTAATTTTTTCAAAAAAAAAAAAAAACCTAAAAATTGTGTTGAATTGTTTTTCATAGCCAACTCTACTGACTTTCTGCGTGAGATTCATCACCTTCCTTAGTTCTCCCCACCTTCGCGCAACTCATCTCCTCTCTCCTTCCGTCACCACCACCGATGAGCATGGCTTCTTGTCGTCACTGGCCTCTCCATAATAATTGGTATTTATGTCCTCCTATTTCTTTCTCTCGGTAAACCCTAACATTTATATTTTTTCCCCCTTTTCCTTATATTTGTCCTAGCCCCTTCATAAACACTGATCGATCTCTTCGCTCTCCCTATCTCTCTCTCATAGTAATATGACTGACATGAATCTTGTAGGTACTCTCTTCAATTTCTTCTTTTGAATTTTAGCCCCTGTTCTCTAATCAATTTCTGGCTTTATTTATTTATTTTTTTGAATTTTTCTCTGTATCAGTTTTTATTTATTGATGCAATCTGTTCCTTCTTTATTTTTTCAGAATTCATGTTCAATTTGAGGTGTTGTTAAATTATATATATTTTTTATGTTCAGTTGTTTGTTTCGTTGGATTTTGCGAGGGTTCTAGTTCGGGATCTGTAGTGATTGAGCTCTGAGAGTAAGTTGATTAATCACTTTTTTATAGCTTTGATTTGCTGCGTTTTTTTTTCTTCTTCTTCTTTCTCTGTTGTAGTTCATTTTTCGTTTGGTTGTTGAGAAAAGGAAATAAGAAAAGTCAATGAGATTTCGTTCTGTAGTTTTCTGAAATAGCTTGACTTCGAAACTTAAATTAAAGCTCTATAAAATTCCCAACAAGAGACAGGCCTATGTGGTTAGGTATTAGAGTTGTTCAATCTATTGTCTTGGAACTAAGAAATAGTTATATGTGACTGAATTGATTAGAGTTGTCATTTGAGAGCATCTAGTCTATTGATCTTTGGAAATCTTAGAGGTTTTTTTGTAAAAGCAACAAGTTGAGAAGAATCTTAAGTTCTAGTAATCTTTTTCAGCGAAGTGTTGTTAGTACATTAAGTTTTGTTTATATGTATTACCAGAGGCATTAAATATATGTTATTTGAGAACTAGATGTGCTTCTTTTTGGCTTTTTGAATTTGATGTTCCTGTTATGTATTGGATATTTGTCCTCTAATACATCTGACTTAATCTAATTAATTACCCTTAATTACGTTACACAGGGAAAATGAAATGTGTCATCTAATTAATTTTTTCCTTAATTACATTCATGCAGGGAAAAGGAAAGTTGAGTAGATCCTCAATGACGTTCCCTCCTTCTGCCCAAAGAATGGATACCTTTAATGATTTACTTGCTGCAAGTGACCTTATTTCTCTTCACTGTGCCTTGACAAACGAAACAATTCAAATTATTAATGCAGATTGTTTGCAGCATATAAAGCTTGGTACTTTCTAGTGTTTCTTCCGTTTGGTACATTTATTTTATAAAGAAAAATACTGGGATTCCTATAATTTGCACTTACAGGGGAGTGCCTTGATCTATGCAGGGGCATTTCTTGTGAATACAGGTAGCAACAAGCTATTGGATGATTGTGCAGTAAAGTAGTTTCTGATTGATGGTACCCTTGCAGGCTGTGCTCTGGATGGTACTGAAGGACCACAATGGATGGAAGCATGGGTATGATGAGTAGCCTTAGGGTATGAATTACAAGATGATAAAATGTTTGTTGAGAGTATGTATGTTATCTTCTAGGCAGGACTTTCTGACATGATTTATATGGCTGTGTGTGATTGCTTGGCTGATGTTGGTAAAATTAAACCCTTTTTCATTGCGCATTGTTATGGGTTAAAATAAGGCATATTTATGAAGAGGGTCATGTTATTTGATGATGGCACAGTTTTGGTTGTGTTTTTTTACAATGCTTCACACATGTTTGCATAAATTCCCCACTCAAACTACATATTATTTTTCTACTTCTGTTTATTTTGGTAAACTTCATTCACTATCTTCTTCGACTATTTTAGTACCAATAAAAAGGAAAAAGAGATGTGATTGTTTAGATTGTTATTTGTAATGTTTCCAATGGAGTTCCTTTTGAATTGACCATGTAATTTGGTTGTATTATTAATGCAGGAGCCCCTCACAGTTTCTAGACTTCCCAAGGAAATTATTAAAGTTTCTTCTAGTTATCATCACTCCTATGCCATTACAGGTTCGTATTTCTTGCTAGATACTTCATTTACCATGGTTTCATGGGGCCCAAGAATATTTACATGTTTTTCAATCTATATTCACAATTCAAGCTACTTTATAGAATATTATAGTTAATATCTAATTAGTGTTTTAAGCTTTTGTCCTTTTAATATTATTTTGAACTCCCTTTCCTTCCACAATGTAAAATGCTACATATGCAAATTAATTCTATTTTCTAGTTTCAGTTTTTGACTTCTCATTTATTCAAGTCTACTTTAACACTTAATAGCTACCCATCTTTGATTATTAAAGTATTGTGCATATTTAATTAGTTAATGCTATTCATTTGTTGTTGTGTGTAAAGTTTTGATTTTAATAAAATCAAAAGCATCATCTCTCCCCAAGAAGCACAAACACTTCTAAGAAGGTGGGTGTCCGTGTCATGTTTGAGATTGACACCTATCGGACAATTCTTCCCATTGCATATTTGTTTTCAATTCTTTTTAATTGTCTACCTATGATGATATGGAGCAATGGCGTAAATTATATGTCGTTCAAGAAATTGAAAGTTAAATGTTTCGAAATCCACTTTGCTTACAGACTTCATTCCTCTCTGTAATCTTTTCAGCTTTATTTCATTTGTCTAAAAACAAGTTGTTGCTTGTATGAAAAGGAAATGCCTGCAATGCTGCATGAGAGATGTTAATGTAGTCCTATATTTATTCTTATTATTTTAGCATGGTGTTTTAGCTTTCTTGTGAACTTTTATTTCTTAGCTTCTCTTTTGTTTAAGTCGATTGGTTGAGTTGATTTTTTATGTAACATGTTCCTTCTTCAGTAGGAAAAACTGAAAGAGAAAAGCATACTTTGGCTGAGGCACTTGCTCAAACTCTTCAAGCAATGCACAAGTCTGGGTGTTTGAATCTTGCAGACATTGTTGAAGGCAGGTTTTGTCATCGTTTTAAATTTTGATTTATTGCGATAATTGTTGGATACCTTCACGATCTGTTCTGCCATTAATTTTTTGTTTTGATGATTCATTAGATTTCCAGTTGTCTTTTGTGCTGTTTTTGGTATGAACTCATTTGATTTTGATTATGACCTAAATTGAAGAAAGTTATAAACCATTGCAATATTGAATGTTTAGGTGCATATGAAAGTACAATTTTTTATTTTATTTTATTTATTTTTTTGCAAGATAAATTTTTATATTCATTGATAAGTATATGCAATTGCAATTGGCTACCTCTTGTAAATTTGTATATTTATTTCGTTTTAATTTATAACTTACCCAAAAAAAAAAAAAAATGCTCTTCGTGTTGCTTTATTATTGGTTTTACCTGTATCATCTTGGTAATATTTATATGCTGCTTCATAACGGACAGGGTTACTTGATGCTCTTTGGTCATTTTGATGTTCAATGGTTTGGCTTTGAAGTTTGGTGGTGACTGGAACTTTTTTCACCATGTCGTGTCAGTGAAGTGGATCATCCTACAATTTTCAATACTTTTTTTTGTATACATTCCTCTTTGATGTTGCTGTTACTATATCCATTAGTTTAGTACCTACTCCTACGGGTTGTGTAGGAGATTATACTATAATTTTTGGTTGGGTAGTTGTGGTAAGTAATGGTGATATGGCTGTAATACTTTTTGTTACTATAAAACTGTGTTGTTACTGCCAAAGAAGTTGGATTTACAACTAGTATTCTACCCAGGTACTAGTGCTATAACAAAGATCCCAGGGGAGCATTTTGTGGAAAATTATTGTCATATGTGTAGTATATATATGTTAGCGATTTTTGCATTTTTAGCGACACAATCAATTGTCGGTAAAATAAATCTTATAAAAAATATAAATGATTTTCAATTAATTTTGCTGATGCAAATTTGTTGTTGCCAAAAAGTAAAGTTTTCTCGACAAACAACTCATTGGTAAATGTGTTGTCAAAAATTTACTTTTGCCGACTCATATTGTGTTGCTAAAAGTATATTTTTTGCCGATGCAAATGTGTCGGGAAAAGTGCCACACAATCATTATATTTGAACTACTTTTACCGACGCAAGGTATATTGCCGACGATGGATGAAGGCTTTTACCGACGACTATCTTTGTTGCTAAAGGCATTACTTTTACCAACGAAATGATAATTTCGTCGGCAAAAAGTTTTGCCAACTCACTTTTACCTACGGGTTGCTGACGTAGCTCTGTGTGTCGCGAAATTTTTTGTCGACGAATTTTCCCTTTTAGCAACATATTTTGTTGCGTTGCGGAAAATGCAATTTCTTGTAGTGTGCCTTGATTTACACATTTAAAAAAGAAAGTTAATTAATTTATTTAAAAATTTAAATTTAGAAATTGGGAAGGAAAGTTAACTAAAATATAAATTTGAATTTGAATTTGAATTTGAATTTTTATACTACTAAAATATAGGAATTAATCTACATCTTTCATAGATTTTTTTTCTTAATGTTTAATAATTTTATATGCAACGATATTCCAATCTATATATCTATATTATAGCAAACATGCATTCCATTAAAGAAAAAAAATCATTAAACCTCCAAAGATTAGTGATGTCGATAGAATCAAACAAAATGTGTAGGTCTTAGAGTTCTAAAGTAAAAACTTTATGTTACAATTTGTTCAAATGTAATTCTCTTAATATTTATAAATATATTTTATTGATTGACAATACAGCGATCCCGGTTTTCCCATTCTTTGTTTATTGTATTTCGGACTTGGTTCCGTGGTTGTGTTGTTGTCTTATTCTCATTTCCATCATTTACTCCTTGTATTTGAGTCTTGGGTTGTGTTGGGCAGGCTTGGAACAGGTTGGTTGTGTTTAGAAACCAAAAGTTGTTGCCCAGATTTTGGCCTTCACGCTTGAGCGGGGCTTTTGACGCTCGAGCGGACCCATTGTTGTTGCTTCTCCGCTCGAGCGGGCGTTTTGACGCTCGAGCGTGATTATTCATCTCTCAGTATTTTGTTTTGCAGGTCGTCAGACGCTTGAGCGTCCACCTTGACGCTCGAGCGGGGACCATCAACTGCAAAGCTTCTGGAAGTGTGCATCCGGCGCTCAAGCCGCGCTTTTGATGCTCGAGCATGAGTCTGTGTCTGACGCTCGAGCGGGGAGTTCCACGCTCGAGCGGACTTGTTTTTATATCAGTCCGTGAAATCACTTTTTGGATCACTTTTTGACTTTTTTCTCTCTCTTACTTTTTCAAAACCTCCATTGGAGAGCTCCTCACTCTAAAACTTCATCTTCTCTATAAGAAATCATCTAGCTCTAGTGATCTCCTACCTTTGGGCCTTTGTAAAGAGTGTGGAGCTTGGTGAGAGCTACATTTCGATCCGAAAATCTTGAAGTTTGGAACATTTTCGATTTTCTTCATCATTCCTTTGGGTCTCACCATTTGAGGTAGGGATAACTACTCATCTTTATGAACTTTGACATAGATTTTGGGCATTTTGTGTAAATGGTTTGATTTGGGTGTTAGGATTTGAGATTTGAAATATTGAAAAGAGGGGTTTTGTTATTTTAACCCATACATGTGTATTTTGGGTCTTAAAATGAGATTAGTGATGTTTATTGTTGATATTTGGACCATTGGGTCAACATTGGGAGAAATGGAGGAAATGCAAGATTTGGGTTTTATTGGGTTATTAGTGTAATTCATGACTTTCATTGTGAAATATGAAATTGGGATGGAAATGATGAAATCGGCTTAAGGTGAGATTGAATAGTGGAGTTGGATTTATTAATCGCCTACTTTTGAAAACGTCGATAATTTATCTGTTGATGCATTTATTATCTGTTTAGAAATAATTGCTTTGGACTATAGGTGGAGGATAGTCTTGATGGTTGTAGACACTGTATGTTGATTAGGGAAAACGGAAACTAATCGAACGTGTTATGTCATTGAATGTGACGGTTGAAATAATACAGCAAATATGTGTATTGATTGATCATCGTATGAGATAAAGTGCTTAAACACATTATATATGTATATTTGTTTGGGAGGAGATAGGGGATGTACTCCAGTGTGTGCGAGGAGATAGGGGATGTACTCCACACACATATGTGTTCATATACTTTAACACATTATTTATTTATATTTGTTTGGGAGGAGATAGGGGATGTACTCCACACACATATGTGTTAATATACTTTAACACATTATTTATGTATCTTTGTTTGGGAAGAGATAGGGGATGTACTCTATATGTGTTCATATACTTTAACATATTGTTTATGTATCTTAGTTTGGTAGGAGTTAGGGGGTGTACTCAAAAGGTGATTATATGTTTAAGTACATTGTATAAGTACCATTATTTGTGAGAAGATGGGGAATGTACTCCATAGACAATTAAGTTAGCCAGAGTGTCCGGGGTAAAAGTTCCGAAACCTTATAATTGAAGTGCAGAAATGAAGTTGTTAATTGAAGTAGTAATTACATGAGATTTTAGTCTCATTTTGGAATTGTGGGAAACAGAGGTGTTAGTAAGTCGAGTTGTGGTCTCACTTTAATTATTTTGGATTAGATAATGAACCATATCTAGGAATTGAATTGGATAAGTAAGGGAGGTGGATGGAAACATGGATGTAATTGTTGTTGGGCTATGAGAAGGGTGTGAATTGGTTTACACGTGTTAATCACTTATCGAATGATGATGTTTTAGTTATTTCTCATATTGGGTTTAGTATATCTCTACTGGGCTTTGGCTCACCCTACTCGGGACACCATTTTCAGGTACTAGAGACATGCCAAGTTCAAGATCTTTGCTTAGGAGGTCTTCGGAATTGAGGACTCGGTTTTGTTATTTGTTTTATTGATTTTATGTAAGTGCAAATCGAGGGCTTTACTTGTAAAAGAGTTAGAACTCTTATTTTGTGTAACCAAGTAACAACTTGGAAAGATGTAAGCCCACAGGGCATTCTATTATTTTTCTTTGTAAACATTTGTAACTTATATGAAATACTCTTTTGTCATATTAACTTTGATGTATGTATGGAAGTGTGATCTATCTATCATGTATATAGAACTGTTGGTCGTTGGGATTATGTTTTATTTTGAGGGCGTTACAGACAAGAAGCACTATAAACATTAAGATTATTGTTTTGTTTTGTTTTATTTTATTTTATTATATTGAGTCATTAAAATAAGATGTTATAGGCTTAAACCAAGATTTTTTGGGAAAAAAAAATCGACTACAACTAAATTTTGTAGACTCATTTCTAATATTTAATCTAATATTGGAACGCTCAAACTAACTTATATCGGTTACAAACCGATATAGATAATTTTAAACAATCAAGACAATTTTTAACGACTAGCTGAATGTCACATTGGCATAAATATTCAATCAACTAGCTTTCAGGTCACTTCTAATATTTAGTCCAATACCACAAGTCAATTTTAATCCATTTTCACATAAGAGTTATAACAACAATTTTAAGTATACAAATTTTTAGGTTTTACAAAATAAGAAAAAATTAGTATCTTAAAAAATATAATTTATTGCTAAAATTAAAATTACGAAACTTATAAATTGAAATGTATTTATATTTTATTGTAAATAAATTTTTTGTAATTTATTATTTAAATTTTACCAATTAAATTATGACAAGCATATTTTTATTAAGAACTTGGGAAATACAATTAATGACATTAGAATAAAAATCTTCTCTTAGTATAACTCTAATAAAAATTAATGAAATTTAATTGACTATAAATCACTTTTACAACATATTTCATGTAGCAATCCTAGTTTCAATCCTTCTTTTATGTTTTGCCACTTCGACTGGGCCGGTCGGGGGTCGAGGGGGCAGCGCCCCTTCGCGGGGGTCGAGGGGGCAGCGCCCCTTCGCGGGTCCAAGGGCAGCGCCTTGGCGGGGGTCGAGCTGCCAGTCAGCTCGCGGGTTCCAAGGGCAGCGCCCTGGCAGGGTTGAGGGGCAATGCCCCTCAAAACAAAAATTCAAAATACATTCGAAGTTACTTGACCTATGTCCGCAAAAATTCACCACTTTATAAGCATTTGGACACAAAATGTTTCCTCTCTCAGTGATGTGGGACTCAAAGAGTGGACGAAATGTTGTGCCAAACGACGTCGTTTGGTGCGTTTGTTGGAAGTCCCACATCGATTACAAAATACATTTTAAGGTGGACAAACTTCTATATAAGTGCAAGTGCAGAGGGTTAGCTTATCAGCTTCTATGGTTCTTTCTTGGTTTAATGAGCCATTACGAGCCGAGCTCGAGTTATATAAATTTTAGTTGTGTCGAGCTGGATTTTGGCCATAGTTCCATTGGGATTTTGGCCATAGTTCCTTCGCCAAAGTTGTGTAATTTCTCGAGGGCTTTGTTGTGTGTGGTGGAGATCGAGTTTCATCGTCGTCGATTTTGGGGTTTCAACTCTTTTCATCTTCTCCATTTCAGCTCCGAATTTGAGGTAGGGATTCCTATGTAACAACCCTCATTTAACTTAGTCATGCTTGCATACGTCTTTGTAGGATTTTGTCTCGTCATGCTGTAAATCTTGTTATCATGTTTAGTTGTGCTTTGTTATGTGTTACTTGCCTGATCTTGTACCTTGCTTGGTGTGTAGCCGAGGTTGGTTTAGTCTAGTTCGCCTTTGAACCTTTGCACTTAGAACTGTGTTGGAACCACTTGGTTGACCTTCATCTTCACCCCGGCATGTTTGCCGAGATGTCACTCTTTGGGCCGATGTGTCTAGAGCAAAGGCCGAGATGTTTCGCACTTAGTGATTTTGTCCCAGGGCAGGCATGACTTAGACCGAGGTGTGGCATACCCAGGCCAAGGTGTGGCACAGCTTAGTCAAGTGTCGTCCTCCCTAGCCGATGTCTTTGTTACCCCGTTGCCGAAGTTTTGACTCTAGCCGATGTCCTTGCTTGCCGATGTGTCTTGCCATCTAGCTTGTTGAGTACGCTTTGTCAGAGACTTGTCTTATCAATCAGTCACTTTTGAGCTGAACCAACCCGGTAGTGCCACGTGTCCGAGCTGTGTGTTAAGACAGCCGGCAGACCTTGAACCAAATCATTGTGTCTCAAATCTTTGTTTTTAGAGAGAGAAGCTCTCAGGGAAGAAGGAAGAGTTTTGGAGAGAGAGTAGAGTTCCGAGCTTGATCTTCAAGGATCGAACCGTTGGATTCGAGTTTTGAGGTTTGATTATTGCTCTCCTCTGTTTGTTCTTGTTGTTTACCGAGCTGCATTGCATGATCGCATTTGTTCTGCATGCCATGCATTGATTTGAAGTTGGTTCTTGAAGAGAAAAAAATAATATTCTTGTGTTCTTGAAGAAGATCTCGTTTGATCCGAATGTGTTTAGCAAGAACCACGTTTTGTGTTTGTTTTCACACGATTTCTTGTGAGGGTACCCAGGTCCATGTTTTTGAACTCTTGGCATGAAATCTCAGTTTTGAATAAGCAAGTTATGATTTTGGCATGCATGTTTTTGATGTTCTTGATGATGTTGTCCCTTGCATTCTTCAAAGGGAAACCCAGATTTTTCCCGATTTCGTTTTGTATGTGGCCATCAGGACCGCACCTCGGCAAGGAGGTGTGGGACCTCGGCAAGACCTGGACGATACCCAGTGTGTTTTCCCGAGATGGGAAATAACGTTTTGACTCCCAGCATGTTTTGCTTTGTTATTGACTTGGATTCGGTGAGAGTGCCGAGATCATTGTGCGCATGTAAAGCTTGTTTTGAGAATGTGATTTGTCATGTGATTGTAGGACTTTGACCTTTGCTTTGAGCCTACACCTGAAGATCGAGGTGAGTGGTGCTTTTAATAAAGCTATGTTATACTGCCTTGATAAATCTTGTCTTGCTTTGTTTTGATAAAAGTATTTGTTAAGCATGAATGATTAGCCCACTTCGATGTACCAAGTGTAAGCCTTGTTTCGATGCTATCTTTGAAAAGTCCCTTGTACTGGAGGACTATAAACTTTTGTAGTACCAAGTATGAAAGTCCCTTGGCTGGAGGACTATAAACTTTCGCAGTACTAAGTGTAAAAGTCCCTTGTACTGGAGGACTATAAACTTTTGCAGTACCAAGTATGAAAGTCCCTTGGCTGGAGGACTTTAAACTTTCGCAGCACCACTTTGTCTAAACGATTACGGATCGTACAGTTCTTTGTGTTTTGCCGATGTTAGTAAGCATCCCTTGATATTGTAAGACTTGATTGATGAATACGGTTCATCCCTCGACTTTATAAATCTTGATTTGTGTTTTGCCGATGTTGGTAAGCATCCCTTGAGATTTGTAAGACCTGTTAGATGAATACGGTTCATCCCTTGCTTCGATAAAGTTTTAATGTGTTTGGTTTGGAAAGATCTCGGCTAATATTCGTATGGTTTGGAATGTTTGTTTTGCTTTGAAGGACTTCGGCTATATTCATGCAAAAACCTTTATTTCTAGTACCATTCGCTGAGTCCCAGACTCACCCTCTCTATATATATGTAGGTGATGAGCAGGACGGCGGTGACGCCTAGATGCATTTTGCAAAGCTTGTTTTGGATTCTTGACATGTTGGCCTGACTTGTTTTACGTCGGCAATTTGTACTCACGTCGGCTGTTTTGTATTCATGTCGGCTTTTGTGTTTACGTCGGCAAATCTTGAAAATCATGCTTCTTGGCTTGTAATTCCTGTATTTTGTATATGTCGGCTGAGAAGCCTTTTGATCAAGATGTAAATTGTAATTTGTTATATATAGATTTGGAGATGAACCATATCGTATATGTCTTGTCATTTGATCTAAGCACAGCTCTCATGGACCACTCGCATTTGATTTATTGCTTCCGCGTTTGTAAGCCCCATACATTATACTCTGATTGTGTTGGTTTTGATTAGTTGGCCTTCGGTAATTTACGGAATTACTGGCCATCATGGCACCATCCTACTAGGGGCGGGTTGGGGTCGTGACAGAATGGTATCAGAGCACAAGTTCCTTAGTATATGTCATTCACACACTTTGAGTCCTAAAGAGCTTAGGAATTCCCTTAGAAAGATGCTAGGGTTGCATCATTGTGCTTGCTATTTGAACAAGGTGTGCATTGACTTGACATGTCAAATTGTTGCTTGCCTACGTGGTTATTTGTTTATTTGCTTAAAAGTTACACTTTACGTACTCATAGCATCATGAGGAGAGGTAGACCTCCGATTGGCCGAGATCAGTCCGAAGATAGATTGGACAGACTGGAAAGATTGGTTGAAGGATTGGCCCGCGAGTTGAGGCAAACGAGACAGCAGTACGCTAGCGCTACGTCGACTCAAGCCGAGCAGACCAACGGCTGAAATGTAGTTCCGCCTCCACCTCCTCCAGTGCCGCAAATTCCTCCACAGCCAGCCTTATATGGGGATGGCACCATAGCTTTAATCAGGGAGTTCAAGAAAATGAAGCCGCCGAGATTCTCTGGGGGTATAGAGCCGATGAAGGCCGAGGCGTGGGTTTTGGAAATGGAAAAGTTGTTCGAGATTTTCCCCAGCACTGACACTCAGAAGGTAACATTGGCAACATTCACACTAGATGATGACGCTCGCAGATGGTGGGTGATGGTTCGAGGAAGCAATCCGGACTTAACTTGGACCCGATTCTTGGAATTGTTCTACAACAAACATTTTCCCTTAAGTGTTCGAAACCGCAAGGCTACCGAATTCCAGATCTTGACACAGGGTAACCGGACAGTGGCAGAATATGACCGCGCTTTTACTGAATTGGCAAGGTTTGTACCTCACATGGCCAACGATGAATACATGAAGGCTCGGAAGTTCGAGAGTGGGCTTCGCGGACCGATCCAAGACCGAGTTAACTTACACGATATGCCAACTTACGCCCAAGTGTTGGACAAAGCCATTCTGGCCGAAGCTAACTTGAACAGATACCAGGGCACGGGAGAGAACCAGCGAAAGAGACAGAACTATGACAGTCGCCGAGCACAGTTGGACACCAAGAAGAAGACGAACAAGGGCAGTACTGGTTATCCAAAGCAGGAAGGTAATACTAGGCCGACGTGTTCTGATTGTGGGAGGCAACATTTCGGGGTCTGTCGTCGGACGTCTGGAGCTTGTTATGAATGTGGTGAGATGGGGCATTATGTGAAAGACTGCCCTAAGACAAAGGCTGAAAACAGCAAGAAAGGTGAGAGCACCTCAGGCACCGCTCAAAAAGGTAATGTAGGGAAAGGACAGATGAGGCAGGGCAGAGTGTTTGCACTAGTACCCGGAGACACTCAGAATGCTGAAGCAGTGGTGTCAGGTATGCTCTCTATATGCTCTCAAGATGCTTATGTGTTGATTGATTCGGGTTCTACGCATTCGTTTGTATCTGCTAAGTTTGCCGAGAAGATTCCTAGGAAACTAGAACCCCTTGATTATGTATTATCTGTGTCTACTCCATCTGGGAAACCTATGATTGTTGCATCCGTCTATAGAGCATGTGTCATCATGATTGAAAATGTTGAATTGTTAGTTGACTTAATGCCATTGGACATAACTTATTTTGACGTTATACTGGGGATGGATTGGTTAGTAGCGAATTACGCATCTATTAATTGTGTTTCGAAAAGTGTCACACTGAAACCCCCAAACCTAGCCGAGGTTATTTTCCAGGGTAAAGGAGTAGTACCCCCACCATACTTGATCTCATCCATGAAGGCCTATAAGTTGATCCAAAAAGGGTGTAAGGGTTATCTGTGTAGTATACTGAGTAATCAGGATGGGAGAGTTAATTTAGCCGACATTCCAGTTGTTAATGAGTTCCCCGACGTCTTTCCAAACGAACTACCTGGCCACCTGGTTGATAGAGGAATAGAGTTTACTGTTGACATCATCTCGGGAACACAGCCGATCTCCAAAACACCATATAGAATGGCCCCAGCTGAACTTAGAGAATTGAAATTGCAATTGCAGGAATTGTTGGATAAGGGATTTATTAGGCCGAGCACTTCACCATGGGGAGCACCCGTCTTATTTGTTAAGAAAAAGGATGGCACACTTCGACTTTGTGTTGATTACAGAGAGCTTAATAAGGTCACCATTAAGAACAAGTACCCATTGCCTAGGATTGATGATTTACTTGATCAGTTGCAAGGAGCACAAGTCTTTTCTAAGATAGACCTTAGGTCGGGCTACCGCCAGCTTAAAGTTAAGGCCGAGGATGTTGAGAAGACTGCTTTTCGGACGAGATATGGCCACTACGAGTTTTTAGTGATGCCTTTTGGAGTGACCAATGCCCCTGCTGCATTTATGGATTTAATGAACAGAGTTTTCAAGCCATACTTAGATGAGTTTGTAGTCGTCTTCATCGATGATATATTAATCTATTCCAAGAGTAAAGCTGAACATGAGAGTCATCTGAGACTTGCTTTGCAGATTTTGAGAGACCGGAAATTGTATGCTAAATTTAACAAGTGTGAGTTTTGGCTTTCTACTATCTCATTTCTGGGTCATGTGATTAATGAAGAGGGTATCTCGGTTGATCCTAGCAAAGTGGAAGCCGTAGTAAATTG
Organism: Camellia granthamiana; assembly: GCA_036172215.1. Lineage (NCBI taxonomy): Eukaryota > Viridiplantae > Streptophyta > Magnoliopsida > Ericales > Theaceae > Camellia > Camellia granthamiana. The sequence continues at coordinate 355,077 of JAXFYN010000188.1, forward strand.
GCCGAGGCAAACTAATGTGTCCGAGGTTCGAAGTTTTCTGGGTTTGGCAGGTTATTACAGGAAGTTTGTGAAAGATTTCTCAAGGGTCGCAGTTCCATTGACGCAATTGACTAAGAAGGGAGCACCGTATGAATGGACTGAAGATCGAGAATCAGCTTTCCAAGAACTGAAGACGAGGTTAGTTACAGCACCAGTACTTGTACTTCCATCAGGTAATGAAGAGTTTCATATCTATAGTGATGCCTCGCATAAGGGTTTGGGTTGCGTATTAATGCAAAAGGGTAGAGTCATAGCTTATGCATCTCGTCAGTTGAAGCCACATGAAAAGAACTATCCTACCCATGATTTGGAGTTAGCAGCCGTTGTATTCGCTTTAAAAATTTGGCGTCACTACTTGTATGGAGCTTCTTGTCAGGTTTTTACAGATCATAAGAGCTTGAAGTACCTATTCACTCAGAAGGAATTGAATTTGAGACAAAGAAGATGGCTTGAACTGCTGAAAGACTATGATATGCAAATTCAATATCATCCAGGAAAAGCTAACAGCGTAGCCGACGCACTGAGCAGAAAGACAGTTGGGAATTTGGCATGTTTAACCATGATTTCAGTGGAACCAACTATTGTTGAAGAAGTAAAAGCAAGACAAATGGAGGATGAATTCTTCAGAAGGATAGCCGATGAGATTGCTACAAAGCCGAGGTCAAGATACACTATTGAGAACCAAGTGCTCAAGTTTGAAGGAAGATTGTGTGTGGCCGACGTTCCAGAGTTGAAAAAGAGAATTTTGCAGGAAGCTCACGGTTCCAAGTTTGCTGTTCATCCAGGGAATACCAAGATGTACCAAGACGTGAAACAGACATTTTGGTGGCCAAATATGAAAAGAGAAATAGCCGAATTCGTGTCCCAATGTTTGCATTGCCAACAAGTGAAAGCAGAACACCAAAGACCGGCAGGACTTCTTCAACCTTTGCCGATTCCTGAGTGGAAATGGGAACACATCTCCATGGATTTTGTGATTGGTTTGCCGAAGACACAGAAAGGTATGGATTCGATTTGGGTTGTTGTTGATAGATTAACTAAGTCAGCACACTTCTTGCCTGTCAAGACTACCTTCAACGCCGATCAACTTGCCTTGTTATATGTGAGCGAGATTGTTAGACTTCATGGAGTGCCGATGTCAATTGTGTCGGACTGAGATCCTAAATTTGTTTCAAGATTTTGGCAGAGTCTACAAAGAGCTTTCGGAGCCGAGTTGAGGTTCAGCACAGCTTTTCACCCACAAACTGATGGGCAAACAGAGAGAACAATTCAGACACTTGAAGATATGCTTAGACTATGTGTTTTGGACTTCCAAGGAAGTTGGGGGATGCATTTACCTTTAGTAGAATTCGCTTACAACAACAGTTATCAGGCCAGCATTGGCATGGCGCCATATGAAGCTTTGTATGGAAGAAAGTGCAAATCGCCGATATGTTGGACCGAAGTGGAAGACAAAGCTCTGCTTGGTCCCGAACTGATTCAAGTAACAACAGAAAAGATTAAGCTTATCCAACAGAGGATTAAAACTGCCCAGAGCCGACAAAAGAGTTACGCCGACCAGAGAAGAAATGAGTTAGAATTCGAAGTTGGGGATCATGTATTCCTGAAGGTTTCGCCGATGAAAGGAGTTTCCCGATTTGGGAAGAAAGGGAAGTTAGCACCTCGTTATATTGGGCCATTTGAAATTCTTGAGAAGGTTAACTCCGTCGCCTACAGACTTGCTTTGCCACCCGAATTAAGCCAAGTCCATAATGTGTTTCATGTTTCGATGTTAAGAAAGTATGTTCGGGATCCACTGCATGTGATTTGCTATTCTGGGATTGAAGTTAATGGGAATTTGGGCTATGAAGAGAAGCCGATGTGTATCATCGACAGACAAGTCAGGCAGTTGAGGAACAAGTCGATACCAATGGTAAAGGTTGAATGGAAGGAGCATTACGGCAAGGATGCCACATGGGAAATGGAAGAGGAAATGAGAATCCGACATCCAGAATTGTTCTTGCAACAAGGTAACTTAAGTTTGGGGACCAAACTTCTTTAAGGAGGGTAGGATGTAACAACCCTCATTTAACTTAGTCATGCTTGCATACGTCTTTGTAGGATTTTGTCTCGTCATGCTGCAAATCTTGTTATCATGTTTAGTTGTGCTTCGTTATGTGTTACTTGCCTGATCTTGTACCTTGCTTGGTGTGTAGCCGAGGTTGGTTTAGTCTAGTTCGCCTTTGAACCTTTGCACTTAGAACCGTGTTGGAACCACTTGATTGACCTTCATCTTCACCCCGGCATGTTTGCCGAGATGTCACTCTTTGGGCCGATGTGTCTAGAGCAAAGGCCGAGATGTTTTGCACTTAGTGATTTTGTCCCAGGGCAGGCATGACTTAGACCGAGGTGTGGCATACCCAGGCCAAGGTGTGGCACAGCTTAGTCAAGTGTCGTCCTCCCTAGCCGATGTCTTTGTTACCCCGTTGCCAAAGTTTTGACTCTAGCCGATGTCCTTGCTTGCCGATGTGTCTTGCCATCTAGCTTGTTGAGTACGCTTTGTCAGAGACTTGTCTTATCAATCAGTCACTTTTGAGCTGAACCAACCCGGTAGTGCCACGTGTCCGAGCTGTGTGTTAAGACAGCCGGCAGACCTTGAACCAAATCATTTTGTCTCAAATCTTTGTTTTTAGAGAGAGAAGCTCTCAGGGAAGAAGGAAGAGTTTTGGAGAGAGAGTAGAGTTCCGAGCTTGATCTTCAAGGATCGAACCGTTGGATTCGAGTTTTGAGGTTTGATTCTTGCTCTCCTCTGTTTGTTCTTGTTGTTTACCGAGCTGCATTGCATGATCGCATTTGTTCTGCATGCCATGCATTGATTTGAAGTTGGTTCTTGAAGAGAAAAAAATAATATTCTTGTGTTCTTGAAGAAGATCTCGTTTGATCCGAATGTGTTTAGCAAGAACCACGTTTTGTGTTTGTTTTCACACGATTTCTTGTGAGGGTACCCAGGTCCATGTTTTTGAACTCTTGGCATGAAATCTCAGTTTTGAATAAGCAAGTTATGATTTTGGCATGCATGTTTTTGATGTTCTTGATGATGTTGTCCCTTGCATTCTTCAAAGGGAAACCCAGATTTTTCCCGATTTCGTTTTGTATGTGGCCATCAGGACCGCACCTCGGCAAGGAGGTGTGGGACCTCGGCAAGACCTGGACGATACCCAGTGTGTTTTCCCGAGATGGGAAATAACGTTTTGACTCCCAGCATGTTTTGCTTTGTTATTGACTTGGATTCGGTGAGAGTGCCGAGATCATTGTGCGCATGTAAAGCTTGTTTTGAGAATGTGATTTGTCATGTGATTGTAGGACTTTGACCTTTGCTTTGAGCCTACACCTGAAGACCGAGGTGAGTGGTGCTTTTAATAAAGCTATGTTATACTGCCTTGATAAATCTTGTCTTGCTTTGTTTTGATAAAAGTATTTGTTAAGCATGAATGATTAGCCCACTTCGATGTACCAAGTGTAAGCCTTGTTTCGATGCTATCTTTGAAAAGTCCCTTGTACTGGAGGACTATAAACTTTTGTAGTACCAAGTATGAAAGTCCCTTGGCTGGAGGACTATAAACTTTCGCAGTACTAAGTGTAAAAGTCCCTTGTACTGGAGGACTATAAACTTTTGCAGTACCAAGTATGAAAGTCTCTTGGCTGGAGGACTTTAAACTTTCGCAGCACCACTTTGTCTAAACGATTACGGATCGTACAGTTCTTTGTGTTTTGCCGATGTTAGTAAGCATCCCTTGATATTGTAAGACTTGATTGATGAATACGGTTCATCCCTCGACTTGATAAATCTTGATTTGTGTTTTGCCGATGTTGGTAAGCATCCCTTGAGATTTGTAAGACCTGTTAGATGAATACGGTTCATCCCTTGCTTCGATAAAGTTTTAATGTGTTTGGTTTGGAAAGATCTCGGCTAATATTCGTATGGTTTGGAATGTTTGTTTTGCTTTGAAGAACTTCGGCTATATTCATGCAAAAACCTTTATTTCTAGTACCATTCACTGAGTCCCAGACTCACCCTCTCTATATATATGTAGGTGATGAGCAGGACGGCGGTGACGCCTAGATGCATTTTGCAAAGCTTGTTTTGGATTCTTGACATGTTGGCCTGACTTGTTTTACGTCGGCAATTTGTACTCACGTCGGCTGTTTTGTATTCATGTCGGCTTTTGTGTTTACGTCGGCAAATCCTGAAAATCATGCTTCTTGGCTTGTAATTCCTGTATTTTGTATATGTTGGCTGAGAAGCCTTTTGATCAAGATGTAAATTGTAATTTGTTATATATGGATTTGGAGATGAACCATATCGTATATGTCTTGTCATTTGATCTAAGCACAGCTCTCATGGACCACTCGCATTTGATTTATTGCTTCCGCGTTTGTAAGCCCCATACATTATACTCTGATTGTGTTGGTTTTGATTAGTTGGCCTTCGGTAATTTACGGAATTACTGGCCATCACGGCACCATCCTACTAGGGGCGGGTTGGGGTCGTGACATCCTACTCATTCTTATGTGTTTTAACATAAATGTTGAGTTATTTGTATAGATGGTTTGATTTGGGAACTTAAGGTTGGAGATGTGTAATGTTGAAAACATGGGTTTTGTTCAATTGACTCATACCTGTGTGTTTTGGGTTTAAAAATGGAGATTATTGATGTTTTGATAATATTTGAGCCTTTGGGCTAATATTAAGAAAAAAAGGGGGAAATGCCATGTTTGGGTATATTTGGGTCATTACTGTAATTAATGGCAATTAATACGGAAATACGAAATTGAGCTGGAAATAATAAAATCGACTCAATATGAGGTAGAATGGTGGAGTTGGATTCATTAATCACTCACTTTGAAAATGTTGAGATTATATATATATATCTGTTGTAGCATTTATTTTCTGTTTAGAAATAACTACTTTGGGCTATCGGTGGAGGATAGTCGTGATTGTTGTAGACAATGCATGATGCTTAGGCAAACTAATACTAATCAATTGAAATGTCATCGAATATGACGGTTGTGATAATACATCGAATTTGTGTATTAAATGAACATATATATGATGATGTTTACATACATTGTGTTGTGTGGGAGGAGATAGGGGATGTACTCCACGGTTTAAGGAAAGATAGGGGATGGACTCTTAAACCGGATTTTGTGTGACATTGATACAGCACTACAATGTGTATCAAGTGTTGATTATGAAGTGTTGAATTGATTTGATATAGCACAAAAATGTATATCTTTATCAATTGTGAAATGTAGAAGTGTTTCTATGTTATGTTGATACAACACCAGTATATCATATATGAAGTATGGAAGTGTTTTGTTTGAGATTGATACAGCAAATATGTGTATCTATTGTGAAGTACGAAATGTTTAATTTGAGTCTTTATCTCAATTGAAATGGAAGTACTGTTGATATGAGATGTAATCTCACTTAAAGGGTATGGCCAGGTTCTGAGCCAGGATTATGAATTAAGAAATGGAACTTATTATGAAACATGGATACATTTGTCATGTAATTGAAACGAATTATGAATGGATATATGTGAATCAAACATTTATCGAATGCTCACGTTTTAGTTATTGCTCATATTATGTTTAGCATATCTCTACTGGGCTGTTAGCTCACCCTATACGGGAATATCATTTTCAGGTGCAGGTGAGATGTTACCTCCAAGGCAATAGCATGGATGGACTCTCGGGAAGCAAGAGTTTTCTAGTTATGCTAATGTGTGCATGAGTGTTATTTGTAAAGCCAAGGGCTTAATGTGTAATGAACGAGATTCTATTTGTGTAACCAAGCAATGTCTTGGAAAGATGAAAGCCTATATGGCATTTAATTGCTTGCTAAACAGTGAACTTTGATATATGAATTTATGTTGTTTCTTATATTTATTCCGCATATAAGTTATCTTTATTGAAATATTTCGGGGCGTGACATTTCAAATAAATTTTATATTATTATTTTAATTTAAAAACAAAATTTTAATTATTTATTTATACTTGTGCATAGCACAAGTAATATGCTAGTATATTATATAAGAAAAATGGGGGTTTTTTTAACCCACAAGCCTTGTGAGAGCTCCAATATTTGTTTGGGAAACAAATATAAGTGCACTTATTTCATCTTTTTATCTTTTTTGGGTCACATCAATCAACATCTCCTCTCTACTTTTTCTACACATAATACAAAAAAAGTCAAAAAGTGCACTTATTCTAAACTTCCCAAACTTGGCCTTAATTTTCTAATTTTTTGATTTAAAAGAAAAAAAAAACTCAGCATTTATTAATTTCTTACTACAAAAAATATAATCTATATATTATATAAGGAAAATGGGATTTCTAACCCACAAGTCATATGAGAGCTCCAATATTCCAATCTTAATTTTCTAATTTTTTGATTTAAAAAAAAAAGCTCAGCATTTATTGACTTCTCATAATCCACAAGTCTTTTTGACTTCTCCCATAGTTACTGCAACAATCTTTTCAACTTCTCCCATACACTATGGTTACTGATAGGATTGTTAAATTATTTTTATAAAAAATCTAAAAAAATAGTACTTAATCCATTTAAAAGGAAAGTTAATTAATCTATTGAAATATTTAAATAGCTTTTATGCCTTGACTTACCTATTTCAAAAGGAAAGTTAATTAATTCATTTAAAAATTTAAATTTGAAAGGAAAGTTAATTAATCTATTCAAAAATTTAAATAGCTTCTATGCCTTGATTTACACATTTTAAAAGGAAAGTTAATTAATTCATTTACCAATTTAAATTTAAAAATAAACTTAGTTAATCTATTTAAAATTTTAAATAACTTTTATGCCTTGATTTACACATTTCAAAAAGAAAGCTAATTAATTTATTTACAAATTTAAATTTAGAAATTGAGAAGGAAAGTTAACTAAAATATAAATTTGAATTTGAATTTTTATGCTACTAAAATATAGGAAATCTACATCTTTCATAGATTTTTTTTTCTCTTAATGTTTAATAATTTTATATGTATCGATATTCCAATCTATATATCTATATTATAGAAAATAGGCATTCCATTAAAAAAAAAAAATCATTAAACCTCCGAAGATTAGTGATGTAGATAGAATCAAACAAAATGTGTAGGTCTTAGAGTTTTAAAGTAAAAAATTTATGTTAGAATTTTTTCAAATGTAACTCTCTCAATATTTATAAATATTTTTTTTTATTGATTGACAAAAAGCACCATAAACATTAAGATTATTGTTTTTTTATTTATTATATTGAGTTATTAAAATAAGATATATTATAGGCTTAAACCAAGAATTGTTGGGAAAAAAAGTCGACTCAAACTAAATTTTCTAGACTCATTTTTAATGTTTAATATAATATTGGAACCCTCAAACTAATATCGGTTACAAACCGATAAAGATAATTTTAAACAATCGAGACAATTTTTAATAAATAGTTGAATGTCACAATGGCATAAATATTCTGTCAACCAGCTTTCAGGTCACTTCTAATATTTTGTCCAACACCACAAGTCAATTTTAATCAATTTTCACATAAGAGTTATAACAACAATTTTAAGTAAACAAATTTTTAGGTTTTACAAAATAAGAAAAAATTAGTATATTAAAAAATATATTTATTACTAAAATTAAAATTACGAAACTTATAAAATGAAATGTATTTATATTTTATTGTAAATAAATTTTTTGTAATTTATTATTTAAATTTTTCCAATTAAATTATGACATGCAGATTTTTATTCAAAACTTAGGAAATACAATTAATGACATTAGAATACAAATCTTCTCTTAGTGTAACTCTAATAAAAATTAATAAAATTTAATTGATTATAAATCACTTTTACAACATATTTCAAATAAATTTTATATTATTATTTTAATTTAAAAACAAATTTTTAATTATTTATTTATACGTGTGCATAGCACGAGTAATATGCTAGTGTATTATGTAAGAAAAATAGGGTTTTTTAACCCACAAGCCTTGTGGGAGCTCCAATATCATAATCTTAATTTTCTAATTTTTTGATTAAAAAAACAAAAAACTCAGCATTTATTAATTTCTTCCAACCTACAATTCTTTTTGACTTCTCTTATAGTTACTGCAATATCCCATTCAACTTCTCCCATACACTATGGTTAGTGATAGGATTGTTAATTTTTTTTACAAAAAATATAATCTATATATTATATAAGGAAAATGGGGTTTCTAACCCACAAGTCATATATAGCGATCCCGGGTTTTCCCCTTTATGTACAGTATTCCGGACTTACGTTCCGTAGAGCTTGTTGTTGTATGTATCTTGTTGTCATCCTTTAATTCTTTTTTTTTTTTTTTTTGAGTTATAGGATGTGTTGGGCAGGTTCGTTACAAGTTGGTTGTGTTTAGAAACCAAAAGTTGATGTCCATATTTTGGCCTTCACGCTCAAGCGGGCCCTTCGTTGTTGCTTCTCCGCTCGAGCTGGCGTTTTGACGCTCGAGCGTGAATATTCATCGCCCAGTATTTTTTCTGCAGGTCATCGGACGCTCGAGCGGGCCCCTTTGATTTCGTTCCTTCGCTCGATCGGGGAGAGTGACGCTCGAGCGGGGACCATGGTCTGCAGAACTTCTGCAAGTGTGCATTTGGTGCTCGAGCAGCGCTTTTCACGCTTGAGCGTGAGTCTGTGTCTGATGCTCGAGCAGGGCGTTCCACGCTCGAGCTGGGAGTGCAGTACATCAGTCCGAAAAGTGACATTTTGGATCACTTTTTGATTTCCTTTTCTCTCTCTTACTTTCCAAAACCTCTATTGGAGAGCTCCTCTCTCTAAAACCCCAACTTCTCTCTAGGTATTGATCTAGTTTGAGTGATCTCCCTTCATAGTCCCTTTGTAAAAAGTGTTGTGCTTGGTGTGGGCTTCCTGTCCATCCAAAAATATTAGAGTTTGGAGCATTTCGAATTTCTTCACCTTCTTCATTTGAGCTCTGAATTTGAGGTAGGGATAGCTACTCATTTCTATGGTCTTTGACATAAACTATTGGTCATTTTGATGTAATGTTGTAGTTGGGTGATTTTGGGGTTTAGGGTTTTAAAATGATTAAAGAGGGGTTTTGTCATTTTGAGCCTATACAAGTGTATTTGGGTCAAAAAAATGAGATTATTGATGTTGTTGTTAGTATTTGAACCTTTGGGTCAATATTGTGAAAATGGAAAAAAATTGCCATGTTTGGGTGTATTTGGGTCATTAGTGTAAATAATGACATTTATTATGGAATCTTGAAATTGAGTTGGAAATAGTGAAATTGGCCCATTATGAGGTAGAATGGTGGAGTTGGAATTATTAATCACTCACATTCGAAAATTGTTGATATTTATCTGTTGAATGTAATTATTATCTGTCTAGAAATAATTGCTTTGGGCTATTGGTGGGGGATAGTCTTGATTATTGTAGACAATGCATGATGATTAGGCAAATTAAAACTAATCAATTGAATATGTCATCGAATATGACGGTTGGATTAATACATCAAATATGTGTATTGGTTGATAGTGTATATGATAATTATTTGTATACCTTGTTTTCTGTGGGAGGAGATAGGGGATGTACTCCACGGTTTAGGAGGAGATAGGGGATGGACTCCTAAACCGGATGTTATTGGAGATGAGATAGGGGATGGACTCCATTGATACAGCAAATATGTGTATCTATTGAAGTATTGATACAACAAATATGTGTATCTGTTGAAGTGTTGATACAGCAAATATGTGTATCTATTATGAATTACGGAAGTGTGTTGATATGAGTGTTATCTCATTGAAAATGAATTGTGGATAAAGGAATTGTTTTAATTTGAGATGTAATCTCATGTAAATTGTTAGGCCAGGTTCTGAGCCATATTTATGAATTGAGAATTGGTTAAGTATGGAAAAGAGGAATAAAACATGGACATATTTGTCATGTAATTGAAATGGATTGTGAAATGATTTATATGGGTTGAACATTTCTCAAATGCTAACATTTTAGTTATCGCTCATATTATGTTTAGCATATCTCTACTGGGTGTTGGCTCACCCTATATGGGACATCATTTTCAGGTGCAGGTAACATGCCACCTCCAAAGACGTAGCTTAAGAGGCTTAGTGGCTGGGACATCTCTTGTGATTACATTTTTGTATTACTTGTAAATCAAAGCCAAGGGCTTATTTTGTGTTTTGAGTTAGTACTCTATCTTTTTGTAAACAAGTGTTGGCTTGGAAAGTTGTAAGCCCGTAGGGCATTTACTTTTGTTGTCAACATGTAATACATTTTGTAATGAATACTCTGATGAAATGTAATTATGCTTTATTCTCTTAAGTCAAGATTGATGGGTTTTATGTATTATTTTGAGGGCGTTACAACTTGGTATCAGAGCGTACCGGGTTTGAATACTTTGGGTACATGGGAAGTGGTTAGTACCACAATGGGTTTGTCTCGCTTGTTAAAGACTTAGATGTAGTGTTATATGCTTATGTGATAACATGTTTATGTGACTACTTGGGTATGGGATTTAGTTTTTAGGATGTTGATTTGATCCTTGGGTTTCTGGGAGTCCTTGTTAGAAAAGCACTTGATCAATGCTGTTTCTAATCGGAACTCTAGTAACGCCTCGGGACTATCATTATCCAGAAATGAAATTCGTAGGTGCTTATGTGATTATGTGCTTACGTGGAGTGAATTACTGTTGTCCAATGCATTAGGACGTGAGTGTTATAGCTTCAGCACATTTGTGAATGTGTTAATGTTTTTCGTTACCTTTATTAGGATGTCAGGACGAGGACGTGGTGGTAGGCGAGGTAGGCCTAGGAGGCAGGAGATGTCTATACCGGATGAGATTCCGGCGCAACAGGAGGGGGTTGGTCAGGCCAATGTGGCCGAGGCAGTAGGACAGTAGGCCATGGGCGCTTTGGCCTGCGAGATGGCAGGAGCTTTGAGGGAGTCCTTAGGCATTCTCAGAGTTGAGAATCAGGTCCAGGCCCATGTTGCAGAGGTAGGGCCTTCTTTTCTAAAGAGGGAGTTCTTCCGGTCTAATTCGAATGAGTTTGTTGGGGATCCAAAGGAGCCACTTAAGGCTGATGAGTGGTTAGAGCAGATGACGAAGACGTTTGAGATGCTTGGGATCGAAGACGGGGCTTTGAAGGTAACCTTGACTTCTTTCCAACTTAAGGGGGATGCGGGTCAGTGGTGGAAGTTCATGAGGGGTCGTATTGGTGGTACATGGGAGGCTTTTGTAGACGCTTTCCAGGAGAAGTTCTTATCTCTAGTTGTCAGAGAGAAGCTGAGGAACCAGTTTTGTCAGCTTAAGCAGCTGAGTTCTTCAGTGGCCGAGTTTGAGGCCGCGTTTACTAGTTTGTCCAAGTTTGCACTTGAGCTAGTGGCGTCTGAGGAACGCCGTTGTCTGGAATTTGAGAAGAAGCTGAGGCACAGCCTCAAGATGAGAGTTGGGGGTTCTATGACCCGGGAGTATGGACGCCTTGTAGATTCCGCAGCCCATATGGAGATCATGATGCAGAAGGAGGAGGAGAGGCAGAGAGGCTCTAAGAGGAGTCAGGATGGTCAGGGTGACGGTAGGAAGCAGAGGGGTCCTAACCCTTAGCAGTCCCAGCGTGCTTTTGTGAGGTCTACTTTTCTAGTGCCGAGTGCAGGTTCTGGGAGAGGCAGTCAGGGAGACATTACGTGTTACAAATGTGGTCAGCTAGGCCACAAGTCTCCAGCTTGCCCGTAGAGGGGATAAGGTCAAAGAGCAGCTTCTTCTTCGGCTCGACCTCAGAGCCAGAGTCAGGGCAGAGGCCAACCACTGTCTTGTTATCAGTGTGGTCAAGCGAGGCACCTAAAGAGGTTTTGCCCGCAGTTGAGTGGCACATCTGGTGCATCTGGGTCGAGGCAGAGTTTTCAGCCAGCTCAGTCAGTTCAGGCCTCGAGGGCCAATCAGGAGGCTTCATCGTCCTAGTCTGTGCAGCAGTCTTTTGCTTTGAGAGGTGAGCAGGTAGATCAGGGGCCTTCAAGGTGCGTGTATGCTGTTACCGTGCAAGATCTTGTACCAGCTCCATCGGTGGTGAGAGGTACCTTTTTGTTTTGCAACTCGATTGCCAATGTATTGATTGATACAGGTGCATCTCATTCCTTTATATCTGCTCCATTTGCATCTATTTTGGGGCTGGAGTTGGCATAGTTAGCATCTCCTATTTGTGTAGTATCACCTGTTGGGGGTGAATTGATTTTGAAACAAGGGGTGTAGAGGGTGCGATATAGAGGTCGCCGATCGCCGGCTTCCATTTCCTTTTGTAGTTATGGCTATGTCGGGTTTTGATGTTATTTTGGGTATGGACTGGCTATCTTTATACCGGGCAGTTATTGATTGTTATCGCCAGAGGGTCACAGTATGTACCCCGAGCGGGGATTGTTTCCATTTCTTGGGGGATCAAGTTGGTAGTGTGTTGCCACCGGTGTATGATCCACGAGGGCGGAGTGAGCTTAGTGGTCTTCTCGCTAGCCTTATGAGTAGTGAGTGTGATGAGACCGGTGTTGAGTTGCCGAGAGTGGTTTGTGAGTACTTGGACGTCTTTCCCGAGGATCTTATTAGTTTGCCACCTCATCGAGAGATAGAGTTCTCCATTGATTTAGTGCCTGGCACGGCTCCAATTTCTATGGCACCTTACCATTTTGCCCCAGCCGAGTTGAGTGAGTTGAAGATTCAACTCCAGGAGTTGCTGGATAAGGGCTTTATTCGTCCTAGTGGTTCGCCGTGGGGAGCACCGGCTCTCTTTGCTAAAAAGAAAGATGGTGCCTTGAGACTTTGTATCGACTACCAGAAGTTAAATCGGGCTACGGTTAAGAATAAGTACCCTATGCCCCGTATAGATGATCTGTTTGACCAGTTGAAGGGGTCTCGTTGTTTCTCTAAGATAGATTTGAGATCGGGTTACCACCAGTTGAGGGTCAGGAAGGAGGATATTCCCAAGATGGCATTCCGTACGCGGTATGACCACTATGAGTTTCTGTTGATGCCTTTTAGGCTCACCAATGCACCGGTAGTGTTTATGGACTTGATGAACCGGATATTCTGGGAATTCTTAGATCGTTTTGTAGTCGTTTTAGTGGACAACATCCTGATTTATTCACCTTCTGAGGAGGAGCACGAGGAACACTTGAGAGTGGTGCTTGAGTTGCTTAGAGCCCATAGGCTGTATGCCAAGTTTGGAAAGTGTGAGTTCTGGCTA